>OZ007595.1:92477009-93077009 GCA_963931845.1 Maratus michaelseni
TCAACGATAGTAAAAATTATTGTTTGGTCTTTGTATATTAAATGAGAAATCATTAGGGGAGATGGGGGATTAATGGGACATTTTCACAAAAATATTTATTTTAAGTATTTTATATAAGTTATTATCAATATTATATATCACCTGTCAAACTTTAAGTGTTTGACTACATCTTATGCACAATATTTGTTCAAGATTATTATTATAAAGATATATAAATTAAATTAAAAAAAACGTTATTCTATGCCCCAATCATCACAACAGCAGGTATGAATGGGACACAAAAATTTTCGTCCCCGTATTCAATGTTAAGGACTAAAAGCTAAAAAAAATGCCGCCTTGGCAAAAGCTGAGAGATTATAAATTGTAATATGATCTCCAGGATTATTTGTTAGTCAATGATCTTGGACTCATCTCAGCTTTGCCTTAAAACGCCCATAAACGGTGGACTGAAGACGATGGCTACAAAGAGGATGAAATGTTAAAAGAATAATTAACATAAAGCATTAATTTATCAACCTATTTAATATTATTTAGTTAATAAAAAAATTTCAGTATCCTCTAGTGACGAATGAAGCAGTCCCATTCATCCCCATTTGAAATGTCCCAATCATCCCCATGATGCATATATTCAATTGTCAGCGCATCTTGTCTCAGAAATTATTTTGTGACAATGGTTAATATGCATTCATTTTAATTACCAATATTGAACCTTTAAATAAAAAACTACAACATATCTTAATTGTTTATATTGCATAAGATATTTAAGTAACTTCAAATGTACAAAAAATTACTTTTTTGCAGAGTTTTCAGGAAATGCAAATTTGAAGAAAACTGAAAACAGCCATGTGCTCTTGCTTTTGGTTCTGAAGCACACTATGGTAGTGAAATCTATGAAGATAGGAATTAACTAAAAAAAAATTATTACCTGAAATATTGCGAGCGTTCCATCCATCCCTTGTCCCATTCATCCCCCATCTCCCCTATTGTCCATAATTTCGTTTATTTGTTTTTAGCTCTCAGACTTAAAGCCTGAGATCTAATGTGCCAGCAGGTTCTGTATGTACGTCTGTATGTACGTATAAATGTACGTATATATGTACGCATGTATGTACGTATAAATGTACGTATATATCTACGTATGTATGTACGTAACGCGATGACTCTTCATAGAAATATCCGATTTGTTTCAAATTTTGTTTACAAGTTCATTGTGATAAAGCGCTTCCCTGATTAGTTTTGGGGGTTCATTGGTTACGTATAAAGGGGTAAATGGGGGCTAATCCCCTCCTTAATATATTCAATTAGAATTATCCGATTTTATTCAAATTTTGTATATTGTTCATTGTGATAAGGCGCTTCTGTTATTAGTTTTGGGGGTTCATTGGTTAAGTATAAGGGGGGGGGGCGTGGGGCTAATCCCTCCTTAATTTATTCATGCAAAATTCTAAGATTTGCTTCAAATTTTGTAGACAGCTTCATTGTAATAAGGCGCTTCCCTGATTAGTTTTGGGGGTTCATTGGTTAAGTATAAAAGGGGGGACGTGGGGCTAATCCCCCCTTAATTTATTGTCGATTTCCTTATTTTTCGAGTGCCATTATTTTTTGAAATAGGATTATAATATACAATTAGTGTGAATACCCTTTAAGCTCAATACCATCAGTTTAACTGGGCACCTTTCTTTTTTTTTTATTATAATATTAGACAATCATACATTAAAATATTTGACGTGTCGCTGTAAAAAAAAAACTATACACGATACGATGAATTCTTTTGCTTAAAACCTTCTCAGGTGTACTAGAATCGTAGTATAAATTTTGAATTCAAATTCGTTCAATGGTTATGAAGAAAACGTGCATTGCTATATAACGACATTTATAACGACCAATAACAGAAGTTTACTTTTTAAACTCACTTAAAAAACAGAAAATGATTACGAATAATTGGTATAGTTTGTATTATTAATTAAAAATACCAATATTTCAATTTCGTTTATACATAAAGTGCATATGACAGTATTCTGAAAAATGAACTTAAAACTAATTAAAATTTTAAAATGAAAATTTAATACACATGATTATATTTACTATATTATTTTATATCTCAGAAATTATACAATCTTTTTTATGTTCTCTTTTCAGACAAAAAAAATTATAAAAATAAATCGCTACATATTTGTTTTCGTTCATTTTATTGATAGTAATATCTAAAACTGAATGTTCCGTTAAATTATATAAACATTATTTGAGATAACCTGAGGCAGTTGCAAATTTAATTTCTACAAAGGAAATTTAAAAAAAAAACATTTAAACTGTAAATTTATTCTAAAAAGCTCTGCATCTCTATTTTTTTAACCTGTGAAAAGCAATTTTCATAAATATATTTCTCACCCAGTTGCATAATTAGTGCATGCATGCGTGCATTTTAGGAATTTATTTTTTATCCAGAAATTCCGCTTTCAAACACAAAATTATGAATAGTAATTTTTGCTTTATTTAATGACAGGCATTTCATGATTTCCCAAAGTAACAATTCGTCTTCTTTAAATATCCGGTTTATATTTGGAATATCTAAATAAAAAAGAAATTTCTGAAATGCACACATATATGCGCTAAATTATGCAAGTGGATTAAATCTTAAATTTATTGTTACAACAAAGAATCTAGTGTGTTTGAAAATTCTACGTCGCTATTTTTTTACCAGCGAAAAGCAATTTTGAGAACAAATATTTTAAAATTGTAAATTTGTTTTAAAAGCATACATTGTACTTTCTTTGAAAACTCTGTGTGCCTATTCTTTATTTACCTGCAAAATGCAATTTTCAGAAATAAAAATACATTTAAATTGTAAATATATTGTAAACGTTTGCGTGTAGTATCTTTGAAAACTCTGTGTCTCTATTTTTTTACATTAAAAAAGAACAACTATTTCGGAAACAGAAATATTTGAAAAATAAGATCTTGCATACAAAAGTTACCCAGGTATAGGAAAATAATTTTTCACTGACACCTTAATTTTAGTAGGTAATATTGTAAATGAATGTCTATAAAATAATTAAAATGTAAATTTGGGCATTTATATCGTAACAATTAATCCTTTTTTTTTTTTTTTTTTTTTTTTTTTTTTTAGATGAAAAATAAATTTATTATTTGAAACGGCAGAGAAATATACAACAATTATTCCATTTGATTCACTCAATTCAAACGAATATTAAAAAAATGAAACTTTTTTGAAAATTCACCGCTTTAATTTACTCTTGATACAAAGCGCAAACTATTGAATTTGTTATAAAAAATTATAATTTTTGTTCTGTTTCTTTTTTAAGATATGGCAACAGGACGGAAACAAAAAACATTATTTAAACTATATTTTCCGGATTTATATTTTATATTCTCGACGTATAATCCCAATTTAATTAATATTAACTTACTAAATGATAAAATAGATTTCTTCTTTTAAAGTTACACCCTTTATTTTTAGTGTTTAAAATATTTCTATGTTGCAGTTTCACCGTCAGTTGTCAAATTAAGTCGAGAGTGGAGTGGCGCTTAATTAACACCAATCTTATTATAACTCGCAAAAATATGTGACCATAAAGATTATTTGGAGATTTATTACCTGTGTTTCGCTAAAAGGAAAATGCCTTGAAGTCAATTTATTAATTTATAATGAGATTCTAAAAATATTTAAATGTTGCACTGTCATCGAGAGCGTACATATGGGATACATAATGTTTATAATCCCACTGTATCAGGAAGTGAGTAAAAAATATATTACAAAATCTCATTATATAGAAAAAATTATGATAATTAAAAAAAATAATAATAACATTATGGAGAAAAGTTTGTGCTTACCCTTAATGACGAAAGATCAAACGAAATAAATTTAAATATAGATATTCTGCATAATGCTCAAATCTCTAAAAAAGCATACCGCAAAACACTGCTTTAACACTGCAAGAATTAAAAAATAAAAAGACAAAAGTCAATCATAACATCAATTGTTTCTTATAAAATATTAAAATCGGTAAAAAAAAAAAAAAAAAAAAAAAAAAAAAAAAACCCTCTGAAATACATGAGCAATGCGTAACAATTGACCTACACTATTGAACAAATAATTTGTTTTTCTCTATAAATTGATGAAGAAATATCCTACCAACAGAGTTTGTTGCCGATATATATTTCAATTTTCAGGGAAATAAGTACTTTATTTTTTTTTTAATTAGAACAGCTGTGATTGCTTTTATCATTTAAAAAAGACATTGTGCATAAGAAATGGATATTATTTTAAATTTATTTGTAAGCAGATGTTGGCTTTTGACGATTTCATATGTGTTACTACGAACAAGTGTATTTACCACTATATTACCCCGAATCCATATGGATAGTTGGCACATTTTTTTCAATAATTTCAATAATAAAATTGAATTTCACAAATATACGTGGGATTATCATTGTTAAAATTACGTAAATCTTTTTTTTTGTTGTTGTTGTTCATTGCGACAATAATATTAATTTACTTATTTCTGAAAGTAATTTAAAATAAACCATTACAGCAAGTATCTTGAAATAACATATTAAAATAAATTATATGTCATAGCCTAATTTAATCAGTTTAATGTATTTATAACATTTAAATTCTGTTCTTTGGACGCTTACATAACTAAACGATAAACTTTTGTATTGCTCTAGCAAACATGTGACTAATTACAAGATACTTATAATGGAAGAATTTTTATTTGTTGAAAATTTTGATGATCTCCCTTGTTTTGCAAACGAATGAGTAGGAATGAGTTACATTTGTTAAAAATGAATGGATATTTTAAGAACATAAGTACCAGGTGTTACGAATTTTGGATACTATTTCTTTCGTAAAGAAAATGTTGCCTTACTTAATATTTGAATTCTGCGTTTATACAATAATATAGCGAAAAATCACCGGAGACTTTCGATTTTCGATGTTTTATCAAGTATCTATAGAAATACTTGACAAATTCTTTCAGAACGTCGTAAACATAAAGAAAATGTGTGACTACAATGACTTTTTGTGTGACTTCAACTATTTTTCAACGACGATTTGATCACGAGGACAATTAGTAGACCATCAACAAATTGAAATAAAAATTAATGTTTGGGATCGCCCTGTAATATGAAATCAACTAAATGATTTGTGGCTACAGCACATGATTTTGTAGATATTGTACAATATTTGTGTACATTTGTGCAATAATAGCACGTATATTCATGGATATATAAAGATTTCTTTTAAAATTTTAAGAAAATTTTTGCATGATTTTTTGTAATAGCATGCAGGGTTTTCAACGAAATTTAGCGCCAGTTTCAGAAAATTCGGCATAAGAATATAAATGCATATACTGAATATTTATTGAAATATGAGCAATTGTAGGCAGTATTTTTTAACTGCATGTGCGTGAACTGTACCAAATATTTTATTTCATGATTTGGAAGACAATTCAACAGAGCAACTGATATAAAAAGACCAGTCGAATATCGTAAAAACTCATAAAGATATCCGCGATAGAGTCAGCAGAATTTGGTTGCCTTCTAAAAGTAGCCGGATGATAAAAGGTTTTCCACAAATGGTCATTTTTATTAACTGACTTCCAACAAAGGAGTTCGTATTTAATGAATGTCAACGAATTTCTTTAAGACAGATGCTCCGATTTTTATTATTTTTAATAGGCTCATTCTGGTGGTTTTTTCAGAACTGAAAAGGCACCAATAAGAAATACAAATTAAAAAAAAATTAAAATGACAATTTGTTGAAAATCGCTTATAACCCAACTGCTTTAAAAAAGTAAATGAAATACAGGTAATTCTATCGCCAATATCTTTCATAATTTTTACGATATCCGACAGGTCTTTTTGTATGAGTTGTTCTATAGTGTTGACAACCAAATCATGAAAAAAAATTGTTAACGTTCGCGTATCTGTAGTTAAAAATTATTTTATACAAATACCCATATTTCATCAAATACTTAATATATTTATAGTCTAATTGTACTATTATATTTCTACAGTAATTTGTCAAATATTCTGAAATTGACGTTAAATTTTGTTGAAAACCCAATATACTATAAACAATAAACATTCGAAAATATCTTGAAATTTCTAAAGAAATCCTTATATATCCATGCACATTAGGGTGGGCCGAAAAAAACTTTTGTTTTTTGTTTTTTGATTCGCTATACCGCGGAAAATTTGCCTCTAGGGTAGCTTAGTATAATCCAAAAATAAAATAAATAAATTGTTACGTTTCTCGGTAGCGCATCGGCCTTAAAATTTGAGAAAATATAAGATTTTTATCATTTTTAAGGGGGAGTGAGAGAATTTTTTTGCTTTCTTTTTTGATTCGCTATACCACGGAAAACTTACCTCTAGGGTAGCTTAGTATAATGCAAAAATAAAATAAATAAATTGTTACGTTTGGCGGTAGCGCATCGGCCCTAAAATTTGATAAAATATAAGATTTTTACCATTTTTAAAGGGGAGTGCAAGAATTTTTTTGCTTTGTATTTTGATTCGCTATACCACGGAAAACTTGCCTCTAGGGTAGCTTAGTATAATGCAAAAATAAAATAAATAAATTGTTACGTTTGGTAGTACCGCATCGGCCCTAAAATTTGAGAAAATATAAGATTTTTATCGTTTTTAAGGGGGAGTGCGAGAACTTTTTTTGTTTTGTATAATATTTTGCTTTTGTTTGTATATTTTGTTTTTTCAACCACCGAAAATCAATTTCCTAACTACAGACAACAATAAAATGATTCACTGGAACACTGCTGCACTTCCACCACCTCATTTGCTGTGAATAATCAAATTTTAGGGCCGATGCACTACCGCCAAACGTAACAATTTATTTATTTTATTTTTGCATTAAACTAAGATACCATATAGGTAAGTTTTCAGCTACATAGCGAATCAAAAAACAAAACAAAAAAATTCTCGCAACCCGATTAAAAATTATAAAAATCTTATATATTCTGTAGTATAAGAAAAAATTTTCTATACAAGTGTTATTAAAAATTACTAATTCGTGAGACATATGTGAGAAAAAAATGTAGAACGTGGTAAAAAGTGGAACAGTGCGACTACACTTTTGTATGTTTTTAAACTCGAGTTTGTCTTGATTTTCGTTAGTTTTTTAGTTTTTTTAAACTAGAAACAGTAACAGGATATATCTATCAAAATTTGCAGTTGGCTCGTTATAAAAAATTAACCAAACAAGATTTTAATAACAAAGACTATTTTAATCTATTTAAAATCATCGCAAGGAACATGGGTCACACTCTCTTCGAAAATATGTTTCACGGCACTCTAGCTAGGAAACACCAGTTTAAACTCTCCCTGAAAATCAAAAACCTAAAATTTAATAACTAAAATATGATGAAATGATTGAGAAACTGAAAAGAAAATGGAGAACTTGGTAAAAAATGAAACATTAGGACTTCTATTTTGGTGTTAAGAACTTGAGTTTCGTTCCCCTCTTTTAGGTAGCTTTCAATACAAAAAAGTATAAAGCTACCTATTGCAGCCGTTCGGAGGAAAGCAATTCCGGAAAATTTTGATATATTTTCACCGCTCATGACCCCCAGACCCCAAAACCACCCTCCGTCCAAATGTTGATATATATATATATATATATATATATATATATATATATATATATATATCTCCATATATATATATATATATATATATATATATCTGACCTATGTCATACGATAACGCACGTATTTATAAATCGATTTTTATGAAACTAATTGTGTGTATTAAGGTCACTAATGTCTCCACCGAGTTCGTTGGCCAGCTTGGTCCGCCATTTTGTTTCAAGATAGCGGCCATTTAAAAATTTAAGACTAAAATAAATATACAAAATTTAAAAATTCAAATTTATTTTTTAATTAAATGTTAGGCCTTGATACGAGGATTCCAGAGCATTTTTTGGTTTACCTCTATCTTAGAAAATGGCTGAGATAGAGCAGTTTGAAATTCTAGGGTGGCTGACATTTTGAAACAAGACAGAACATTACAAAAATTTTCATTGTTGTAATAATTTTCCCAATCATACGCATAAAACTATATATTCATATCCGTTAGCGCCAAATTCTCGCCAAACTTGGCGACATTTGGCGAGATATCGCCAAATTTGGCGACCAAAATAAGTCTTCATAAATGAAGCAAATTTGGCTATTGCTCAATAATTTGGCGAATTTCTTATTCAGATTCAGTATTAACGAATCCTTTGTAAACGTTTTCTTTGCATTTTAACTTGCTGTTTTTGTGTAACATTAGCTAAAATTTTAAAACGAAGATATAGGAAAGCTACCTTTTCCTCCCGGTACAGGCCGGAAGGACTTTTTTTAATACAATTAGTTAATTGTTTACTTAAGAAATATACAGAAGTCATCAATGCAAAAAATATAAAAATTATGTCACATAAAATAAATAAATTAAATTAAGTTATGCGCATTCACTGTTGCGGAAGTAAAACGAAGCATAAGTAAAATAGTTTTTTCTTATTTAAATTTCATGAAAGCTTTATGTATGTATTTTTCTTCCCAAATTCCCGTATTTAATTTTTATACTTTAAAATTATTCGTTTTGGAAGTTCATTTAAAAGAATTATCTTTAATGGTTTATGAATGTTGAACTGAGATTATTTTCCGGTCGTACTCTTTTTATGCCCATGTGTGTACCAGAGCCGGCGCAAGGGGCGTGCAAAGTGTGCGACCGCACGGGGCGCCAAGTCGCGAAACGACTTAAGGGGCGCTCAAAGTCAAAAGATCACCGATAAAAAATAATTTTAGATTCCGCGTTTTAGGTAGCTTTCAATACAAAAAAGTATAAAGCTACCAATTGCAGCCGTTCGCAGGAAAGCAATTCCGGAAAATTTTGATATATTTTCACCGCTCATGACCCCCAGACCCCAAAACCACCCTCCGTCCAAATGTTGATTTATATATATATATATATATATATATATCTCCATATATATATATATATATATATATATATATATATATATATATATATATAATATATATATATATATATCTGACATATGTCATATGATAACGCACGTATTTATAAATCGATTTTGATGAAACTAATTGTGTGTATTAAATCAAATAATGAAACTAATTGTGTGTAATCTCGGTCACTAATGTCTCGACCGAGTTCGTTGGCCAGCTTGGTCCGCCATTTTGTTTCAAGATCGCGGCCATTTAAAAATTTAAAACTAAAATAAATATACAAAAAAGTTAAAAATTCAAATTTATTTTTTAATTAAATGTTAGGCCTTGATGCAAGGATTCCAGAGCATTTTTTGGTTTACCTCTATCTTAAAAAATGGCTGAGATAGAGCAGTTTGAATTTCTAGGGTGGCTGACATTTTGAAACAAAACAGCACATTAACGCGATTACTCGCAAATTATTTTCTTTCATTGTTGTAATAATTTTCCCAATCATACGCATAAAACTATATATTCATATCCATTAGCGCTAAATTCTCGCCAAAATTGGCGACATTTGGCGAAATATCGCCAAATTAGGCGACCAAAATAAGTTTTCATAAATGAAGCCAATTTGGCTATTGCTCAATAATTTGGCGAATTTCTTATTCAAATTCAGTATTAACGAATCTTTTGTAAACGTTTCTTTGCATTTTAACTTGCTGTTTTCATGTAACATTAGCTAAAATTTTAAAACGAAGATATAGGAAAGCTACCTTTTCCTCCCGGTACAGGCCGGAAGGACTTTTTTAACTATAGAAAGAGTAAAATAATATATCTCTCTTTATCTCCATTTGTCTCTTTATAAAAAATTCAAGTAAATAAAGTTTGAATAACAGAGGTTATTTCAATCTATTTAAAATCATTGCGAGAATCATGGCTCGCGGCTTAAAAGTGTGTTACGACATACTGGATAAGAAACATTGGTGTTAAAAACTCTGTCATGTTATAAAACTTAAGAATAAAAAAACACAAAACATTAATAAACAAAATGGAAAAAAATGGAGAACGTGGCAAAAAGAACAGTACGACATTTTTTTTGTATGTTTTGGAACTTGAGTTTGCCCTGAGTTTCGTTTGTCTCTTTTTTAACTAGAAACTATAAAATGATATGTCTATCTTTATCTGCAGTTACTTCGTTATATAGAATTCAAGTAAATTAAGTATGAATAACAGAGGTTATTTTAATCTGTTTAAAATCATTTCGAGAATCATGGCTTGCGGTATAAATGTGTGTCACGACGTACTGAATAAGAAACACTGGTTTAAACAATCATGTTAAAAACCTTAAAAGTCAAAAAACTAAAGTGTAATTAATAAAAAAATGGAGAACGTGATAAAAAAAAGAAACATTAGGACATTTTTTGTATGTGTTTTTGAACTTTAACTGAGTTTCGTTCCCTTCTTTTTTAACAAAAGAAACAGTAATCTACTTAAAATCATCAAGAAAATCACGGCTAGTGTCGATAGGTATGCCGATTTATGTGGAATGTCCCAAATTTAAGGGGTCTGAAGACGTTTCCCGCGGAACCACTGCGCATACGACAAAAGTTCTGTTTTTTACTTTCTTCTATCTATAATAGAAGAAAGTATTGTAATCGAATTTTTTTTCAACTACTGGTTTTTGATGGATTTACACGTTTTAGGGGGTCTGAGATTCCGAACAACATGTTTTTACCAAACGTCCGTCTGTCCGTCCTCATTGTATCATCGAAAAGTGTATGAAGTTATGCTTCAAATTAAACCACATTTTTTTCTATGTTTTTGGCTATGGCAAGCATGTTCTATTAGAATTTGGGGATATTTCGACGAAAGGGGGCGCTGTGATCGATATTTTTGTTCCATTTTCACTATTGTATCATCGATAAGTGTATGAAGTTATGCTTCAAATTGAACCACATTTTTTTTCTATGTTTTTGGCTATGGCAAGCAGGTTCTGTTAGAATTTGGGGATATTTCAACGAAAGAGGGCACTGTAATAGCCATTTAAAGATTTCAAATTCAAAAAGATGTACAAAAAAATAGAAATCCTAAAAGTTTCTTTCGTTAAATGTTCGGCCTTGATCCGGAGAATCCGGAACAATTTTTGTTTTGCCTCTATCTTAAAAAATGGCTTAGATATAGCGGTTTGAAATTTTAGGGTGGCTGACATTTTCAAACAAGACAGCAGAATTCATCCATAAATGGGTTTAATTTATGAGTTTTAGTTAACATGATTTCGGCAAATTTTCTTTCATTGTTGTAACCATTGTTCCTATTATATGCTTATCACTTTATATTTATATTCGCCAACGTCAAATTCTCGCCAAACTTGGCGACAGTTATCGAAATATCGCCAAATTTGGCGACCAAAATAGGTTGCCATAAATGAGGCCAACTTGTCTGTAGAGGACTAATTTGGCAATATTCTCATTCAAATTCAATGTTCACGAGAACTGGGATTGCATCTTCTTTAATTAGGTTCCACGCATTTTACATTCGTGTTTTCCAGTAAAATTAGCTAAAATCGTAAAACCAAGGAATAGGGAGGCTATCTGTTCCTGTCGATTCAGGCCAGAAGTACTTTTCGTAGTTTAGTATATATCAGTTGTTCGCATCCCGGTAACCCGACGATTCGCAAGCAGCTGACGTACAACGATTTTATTGGCGATGTGATAGCGAATTTTGAAGTATTAACATGACTGAGATAGAAGAAAGTTTTGGAATTGGCGCATCCGACTAGTTTTTTTTTTTTTTTTTTTTTTTTTTTTTATGCACAGATTCTTTTAAATTTCTCTTATTACCATGCTATTCGTTAGTCTGCGTCAAGTGGAACCTAATTCAGTAAAACTGTGCTTCTCCGTTAGCGCGGCCCCAGACAAAAATGACCGATAGATTGAGCTCGGCCAACAGCACCAAATATGGTTATTCGTGAAGTTCATGTCATGAATGTAGTAGTAAGGTAATAATGTACTAACGTACTAACGTAACAACGTAATTTCAGTCTTGCACTGCCGATCGTACCAAATATGGTTACTCGTTAAGTTCATCTCGTGAACGTAAGTAGTAACGTTATAACATAGTAGCGTAATAACGTAAATAACGTAATAACGCAACTACCATAATAACGTAATAACATAGTACCATAATAACGTAATAACGTAGTACCGTAATAACGCAAGTAACGTAATTTTGTTTAATATTCTTATTCTTAATTATACAATTGTCGCCGCGTTTTGGAAAAGTACCCGTAAAACCTAGAAAACTAATCCTGCCTATAAGAAAACATTTTAATGATTCACCGAAAGAAATAACGTAGAAATGTACCCTTTAAGACTTGAGCTTGTCGAAGACGGACTATTTTTTCTGTGTTTAGCAAGTCTGCTTCTACAGATTTTAATCAACTTTGTTTAGCAAAACTTGTGAAATTGGAACCTGTTCATATACGAATCCTCTCTGAAACGTAAAGCATGCATAGTCTTTACGTAAGTAATACCATCCAACTATACCTGCTAAATGGGAAACCTCTTCAAATAGTACTTTTGAGTACATTTGTGTTATGTACATGTTTATGTACATGTTTGTTCCCCCCCGAGAGTAAATCGCCTAGAAACCAAGATTTTGCTCCAAATTATAAAGCATATATGACATTATAATAATATACGATGTATATAACATATTGTAACGCATATTAACCAGTTATAGTCATATATCACGTATATGTATGATATGTATAAATGATGTATATGATGTATATATGACATATAAGACGTAAATAATATGTTTATAATGAGTTTAATTGGCACATATATAGGCATTAGAAGTATATGTATATGCGTGTCTATGAGACATATATAAGCTTTGCTATGGTCTTAGCGAAATTGTAACTACAATCTTTGCATAATCGTAATTGTGGGGTCCGCTAAAGCATGAAAGTACCAAATTTTGTTTCGGTTTCTAGAAATCTCCCTTTCACATATTTTACTGCATAAAATTATTGTGATTATTTAGTACAGTAAAATTTACTAAAACGAAAGTCAAGTGATGGGAGAAATATTCAGTTTCAGACAGGCTTTTATCTTAACCTTTTGCTTACGGGGGGATTACCGTTATCCCAAGAAAAAGAATGCTGAAAAATACGGGGTTGGGATTACCGTAATCCCGAAAATTTCCACCCCTCAAACATGGCGTGCAGGAAGTAATCAAGAGCGTTAAGCTCAACAGGGGTCCGACTGCGTATCGGAGAAGGGAAATTATGTAGGGGAGATATTATTTATGCTAGGGAAACGAGGGGGAAATTTCCGCAGTAAAGAAAGTAAACATTGTTTACTCAGACGTCTTCAAGCTTTTTCTATCTCAATTTTTCACTTTTTTGTTCTTAGAATGTTAAATGTCTTTTTTGCTTTTTTTTTTCAGTTAATTGAGAATGATATACTATATGCCTTAAAATTATTTAAGAAACTTTATTTATTAAACTGAGCGAAAATCAAATGATTACACATATTAATACTTAAATAAAAATACAGTTTTTTTTAAACATTTCTTAATTTAAAATTAATCAAATAAAAATAATTGTTTTTGCACAGTATAAACATATTATGAAACTTTTAATTTTATGCGCAAACACAACTAAATAACTAGGTTTATCTCCTGCATATGCAAATGTATTTTGCCTGTTTAAGAATGGCATTAAAAATTAATCGAATTCTAGAGTTATTTACATGTAATTTTTTCCGCAATCGTCTGATTCGAACAAAATATTAGTTTTTATGCAGAAAATAATAAATGTTACATTAATAATTCCTTATATATTTTACAAATACATGAATATTTTTTAAAAAATGAAAATGAACGGGCGAATGAAACTACTAAGCACCTCTCAGTTAAGTTTAAGAAGGCAACAGCTATTTCCAAATCCTATAAAGTTAAACTGTTATTGGCGTACGCTTTTTCTCGAAAACATTTGAAGCTATTTCAATATTTTATTTTTTTATTATAAGAAATTTTTTTGGAAAATTCATTTTTTTAATAAAGTTGTCAAGTATAAAGTAAAATAAAAAAAATTAAATATGTGAAATCGCGTAGCTGTTGCACTTTTTATTTTTATTTTTTGCAAAGGATCAATTTATAGTTTAACAAATACCAAAAAATTGCAAATAATGACTATTTATTATTATTATTTTTTTACTACAATTTTTTTACACCCATTTTAAAATCGCTTCAGTAATTCTCGAGTAAAAAAGTACTTCAATATCAACTAATATCAATATGATTTAAAGTATTGTTGCCTGCTTATGTATTATTATTTTGGGGGTGAGGAAAACAACAATAAAAATTACTTAGCCGCAATATCACAAAGGTACGCTTAATTAGGAAGACATAATTGAAATTAGGAAGACATAATTGAAATTCAACAGAGCGCTATTACATTCCTTCCCTTACGGGAAAAATTACATTGAGTTATTGAAAAATAGCACAGCACACGCGTAAAAAAGTACATCTTTAGTCTTATTTTCTTTTGAATTTTTCTTGAAAAGACTTTCTCCTGTCTTTTAACATTTAGTTTACCACACCAATGGATTTTTTAGTTATCTCCTCTCATTTTCTCTATTAAAATTACTTTTTTACATCCATGTCTGGTGTTAGAGGGGGCGAGGTCAGGTGACTGCTTGCGACAAGAAAAACAAATGGGTGGAAAATTCACAAAATAAAATACTTAGCGATAACTTGATATATATTTTTTTTTCCCTTAAGAATATGTCAATTGTTGAGGTGCAGAAAAAAAATCTCACTCATTGTGAAATGGCTACTAAAACCATCCCTGCTTTTACCCCCCCCCCAACCTTCCCATCCAAATTATTTTCCTTCGTCATTTTGCCATTTTTACACCAAAAAAGTTTTTTTTTATTACAATTTCTTTTTTACATCCAGATACGGCCGTAAAAGTAGTCGGGCGACTGCACGGAACCCTAAAGACTAAGGTGTGGGAAATTCACAAACTAAAAAGTAATAACTTAAGGTGGTTCTCAAATTCCTTGCGGAACAACGTGAAACTTTCTGACTCATTTTTTAACTCATTTCTAACGTAAAAAAATAAAATTGGAAGATCTGACTATGGAGGTGATTGGAAATCGTAAATAAATTACTTATAAAGTGAAGACGATTGTTGTTACATGACGACCAATTTCCCCCTTTCCCGCGTTACCGCGTCCGGAAATTCTATTTAAACCGCCAACTTTAACAGTATTTTCTCAAAGAAATTTCTTTCTTTGCCAAAAATAGAAAACGCCATTCTATTACAATTTCTGAATAAGAACATCCTCAATTTATTATTTGATTTACACTCAATTGTTATTAAACGTAATCACTCGAATTTAATTACATTTACTTCACCGAAGAAATACAATTCGCATCTCTGTATTTTTAAAATAAGGTTCACATTTGCATATAAATTTAGTTACCGAAAATGATCTATTTATTATTATTTGATTTACACTCAAGTACTGCAAAACGTAATCACAGAAAAAAATCATTTCAAGAATCATGACAGAAAAAGATAATTTTCATCTCGTAGTATGTCATTTAACACTTATTTACAAACAAAAAATCACTTCATTCAGGTAAACAGCTTTCTTTCATGGAAAATAAAATCCCCAACGGTCCCACGACCCACTAATGATTACCAGATGTGCCTACTGGTTGCTTACTGATTGCCATACTCTGATCACCTGCGGTGAAGAATCATTAGAGAAGGGGGTTGAAATTTTGAGATTCTCCCGTAGTTAACGCATATGTAAGGAATTTATTTCCCGTAAGCTAAACGTTAAGAAATATAATTGTATTGTATTCCTTCTGTAGGGGACATGGATTTTTTACTTTTATGACAGGATTCCGTTACACACAGATTCCATTTTCATAGGATTTACTGTTTTTGTTTTTCCCGTTTTAGAAGCCGTCCCGCGTTTTATGCCTCCATATTTCGCTTTTTGTGACAGTGGACCTGGTAACAATAATCATGGATCCCCACGCGGCTCAAATATGTCCCTTCCTTCCAGCTGAGAAACAGTGGTTTAAATTGTCATGTGAAAATCTCTGAAAATCAAAAAAATAAAATGAAAAAAATTAATTAAGAAAAAAATGGCGAATGTGGTAAAAAGAGGAATTTTACGACTTTACAATTTCTTTTTTTGTGTTTTGGAACTTGAGTTTGCCTTCAATTTCGTTTTTTTTAAAACTAGAAACAGTAAAAGAAAATATGTATTTTTTTACAGTTTTCTCGTTATAAAAAGTGAAAGTAGATAAAGATTTAACTACGTGATTATTTTAATCTATTTAAAATCATCGGGAAAATAATGTGTCACAATCACTTCAAAAATGGGTGTCATGGCATATTAGCTGAGAAACACTGGTATAATCTAAGACAGTAAAAGTCGCTTATTTACTAAATCCATTACTAAATCCTGGCTTATTTACTAACGTTAATATAAGCATTTTTATACACTTTTAATAAAAACTTTCCTAATAAACAAATGTGTAAAGTGTAAAGGGAAGTGACATACGGAAAATTCATTCAAAAATTGCTCCAATTGAAATACTGCAAGTGGTGTTCAATACAAACGAATTGATAAAATGCTAGTAAATCTACAGTTCAGGAGCCTCAACGTCAGCTCTGAAAGTCAATGTTTTTTAATCTCACTTTTCATAATATTTAACATCTTACAATTCGCAAATTATTTTTTTTAAATTACTACATATATATTTATATGCATATAAATTAATTCGAAGGTTTCAGAAATTAGAAACGTTAAATTAAGCACGGTTTATGAAATAATATTCTGACATTCTTATGAACTTCTTCTTCTATTTTTTAGATTTAAAAAATACATTTATTCAGGGGGTCTATGCTCCTCTGTACCCCCCGTAATATTATTAAATTTATATTCCTGATTTCCTATTGTTTGTGTGAATGATTCTAGTATATCTTGGATTTCGTTCTACACAGTGGTTATATTAGAATAAGCAAAAATTTCGAAAATAATTTCATGTTATCCTAATACCTAAATAGCAATATTTACTTCCCTGCCAGCAACGAAACACTCGCATCTGATAGATAAGTTGAATAATATATCGTGTGAAAAAAGCAACTTATGGAAATGTAAACTGAATCGACTATATTTCACTTATATCTATTGCAGAAATCTAGTGTTATTACAATTTTTGTTTCGGAAAAACAGTTTTGATGGTCATTCTATCATATTTATTTTGCATCCTGGTAGTTTACATCCCCTTTAAGTACATCCTGGTCTAACTCGATGGCAATAGCATACTAAAATCCCCCCAAAATAGGCTTATTTGGAAACTTTTAAACCTATTGGGCAACCATTCATAATCGTGCCTACTGCCGATTCACTAAATAGCAACCGTGATTTGGCGCTATAAAGGTTTTTTTTATATATATAACTTTTTATGATCTCAGTTTCCAGTAATTGTGCTATTTCAGGATGTATCGATTCATATTACTACGCTAATTTCTTTAGATTAGCCATCTTGTTGTACGAGATATTATATTCTATTTTAAAAGTATTACTAATTTTCAAACACGAAAAATCCACATCTCTTCCAGAAAATGAATAATATCTCATGTAAAAATGTTTTGGTTATCAGTCTATAATAGTTAAAAGGTAACTTGCATCAAAATAAATTCTCATGTATTTCAATAAAATATTAAAATCACCCAAAAAATATTTTATTTTGCGAATAAAATACTGTAACAAAATAGTCTGAGTTACTTGAATTTTATTATTTTGATATTCTTTGAAATTAAGTTGCTAGGTTACGGTTAAATTAAAGAGGAAAATAAAAATTGTGATGAATTCATTAAATCCCTCACAGTCTGCTAATTAGGCAGAGTAAATCAAAGAAGTTCCCAAGAGGTGGAAAACTTTTCTCACGCTTATCTGTGGTGTTACAAGAATGTCGCCTACTACAATAGGAAAAGATAAGCTTCGATCAATCTTGTGAAACTGAAATTGCTAGACAGCAAATATTTCTCTGATCTGACCGTCTATATGTGGGGTCTCGGATCGTGGGAAAATTTCCTGCGAGAACATTTAAAAGTTCAGTAAGACCTCCCTAAAGAAAGCTTTATCCAATGACGTAAACTAAAACTTTTTTGATTGGTGATCGGAGAATCTTTTGTTCGAGCAAGCGGACCGGAGAAGAGAATCGGGGGAAAACAGTTAGATTTTGGAGAGCAGAGGAGTGTTGGTGAAAAGACACTGATCTCTGGATGGATTCCCGACCAAGTGGGGAAGGAAAGGCTTTGCTGACAGATTTTTGAATGAGAGAGTGCGATCTCTCTGAAGTCAACGCAAAAGCCTTGGATTTGACTTTTCGGGGAGAGTGAAAAGTAGCTCTAGTTAGACTTTAAAATTTTAAAACTACTGTAAAAGACTGGACTATTCGGTGATTTGCTATAAATTACAAGTCGAGCGAACTCAGCTAAACAAATTGTTGTAAATAATTTTTACCTCTAGAAATTTCAAGAACGCTTTTTAATAAAATTTGTTCTGAAATATTTAATGAAGTTGATCCATTGTGAAACGGTTCCACGCTACCCCATTTCAAAACTCACAACATCATGGAATCTTTACAGCTGGTGGCAAGCGAGTCGGATATTTCGACAAAAATTTATTAGCATTAGTGAAGAGAGCCCAGACAGTAGCAGTGACGCCCGCCCGCATCTAAGCGCGCAAGATCTGACGCCAGTTCAGGAGAGGAAAGCAAAGACCGAAGCAAGCCTTGCAGTGTCACGACAGACCGCAGTTCCGTCCTGGAAGCAAGCCCGTGTTTACAGAGAACAAGCCCGAAGCAAGCCCTTGCATTGGCACGACAGACCGCAGTTCCGTCCTGGAAGCAAGCCCGTGTTTACAGAGAACAAGCCCGAAGCAAGCCCTTGCATTGGCACGACAGACCGCAGTTCCGTCCTGGAAGCAATCCCGTGTTTACAGAGAACAAGTCCGAAGCAAGCCCTTTCTAGGAAACATCAGGAGCCGACAAACCGAGATAACCTGTGAAATCGACGACGTCTGGGCCAGACCCGAAACCGGCGACAGATGATGCAGACAAAGACTGTAGAAAAGGTAAGCTCAATTCATTTTTGAGTGGCTCTCATTTTGTTTATATATTCTTTAGTGAGGAAAATTCATTTCTGAGAAAATTTTTATTTGAATATTGATTTATGATAGATTATGATAAATTTTTAAATCTAATAAATTTTAACATATTTGGAAAAATATATGTGTATTTGTTATCAGCATAAAATTTGATAGTGTGAATTTTTCTTTTGGCAGTAAAATAATATAAGGAGGTACTGTCAGGCTAAATGTGTAATTTTTCTTTTTTTTTCTTGGAGAAAAAAGAGGTAAAAATTCCGACTTTTCATATAAGTCGATTGTCTAGTAATTCCTGATTGAAAGATTTCAAAGATTGTACTTTCCCATTATTTATGAAAGAATAGATGTTTTTGATACTAAAATATTTTGCATATGTGATGTTAAGAAAATTTTTAGCAGTTGCAAAAAGTGTTCATTTTGTTATAACTCTGAAAATTGTTACCTGCGGTGTCAGAAATATCAAGTATTGGTTGAATTATGAACACAGAATTTCAAATTTCTAAACTTGTTTTAAATTTGTATGATCGACACAAAAACGTGTGAGTGTATTGAAAATTTTACAATATTGAAAATTTACTTTTATATGTATACTATTTTTAATATTCCTCAAAATTGAATTGTGTTTAAAATTGTTAATATTATGTGGGTAGTAGCAGAAAAATTTTCATAAAGTGTTAGAATCCCTATTGCATAAGTTAGCGAGCGAAAATATTATTTTCAACTTTATATTGTATTTGCTTAAAATTTTAAAATGCAAGAAGTAACTGATCTGAAACAGTGCAGGAAAATTGATTTGCAGAATTTAGCGGAAGAATTGGGAGTGGAGATAGGGAAAAATGACAGGATTCCGGTAATTATCCAAAAAATTGAAGCTGCTAATGATTACGACAGAGATTTTGCCTTTACGCAAGCTGCGTATATCATAAAAGATCGAGAAGAGAAGATAGCCGCGGATAAAGAAAGGGAAAAAGAGGATAAAGAAAGGGAAAAAGAGAATAAAGAAAGGGAAAAGGCTGAAAAACAAAGGAAATATGAGGAAAAACAAAGGGAATATGAGAGGGAGAAAGAAGAAAGAGAAAGAGAGGAAAAACAAAAAGAACGCGAATTTACGTTAGAGCAACTTAGATTGACGCAAGATGCAAATAGACGTAGTTCAACTAACAGTGCCGGGTCAGAACGCCCACCTAAACTGCCGCTCCGAACAATAATGCATCGATTTGATCCGGAACGCTCTGACATAACTTTGTTTTTAAACTTGTTCAAACGACAGGCGACCAAAGCGGAAATAGAGACAGTGTTGATGAAAAGACACTGATCTCTGGATGGATTCCCGACCAAGTGGGGAAGGAAAGGCTTTGCTGACAGATTTTTGAATGAGAGAGTGCGATCTCTCTGAAGTCAACGCAAAAGCCTTGGATTTGACTTTTCGGGGAGAGTGAAAAGTAGCTCTAGTTAGACTTTAAGATTTTAAAACTACTGTAAAAGACTGGACTATTCGGTGATTTGCTATAAATTACAAGTCGAGCGAACTCAGCTAAACAAATTGTTGTAAATAATTTTTACCTCTGGAAATTTCAAGAACGCTTTTTAATAAAATTTGTTCTGAAATATTTAATGAAGTTGATCCATTGTGAAACGGTTCCACGCTACCCCATTTCAAAACTCACAACATCACGGAATCTTTATGCATTTCTCAATGCATTTTAAAATTTGCAAAAAATTATAAAATAAAATGTATTATATTATTAGAACGGAGGTATAAAATTGCACCAAAAATTATACACCCAATTTAAAAAATATGACGAATGTATTATCAAAATTTCAAATTAATTTGAATAATTTAAGACCTGACTTGATCAATTTTAGCCTTCATAACTTACTATTTAAATAGATTAATCAAATGTGCCATTTTATTTGCAACTAGCCGCCACTGGCGACCAGTTTGGTCGCCCTTAAATGTATGTTGAGCATTGTAACAAATTATTTTTATTCATAATTTAATTTTTTGTTTAATCACTCGCCAAACCGGAAAAATCTAATAGACAAATCAAGAACTTTTGCAATCGTGGTAGCATTTCGCATATTTTTTGTCGTTATGTATTTCATCTTTCTTGACAAAAACTGCTTAACCCACTTAAGCATTTATGCTTCGTGTCCGTTTGCTTATCAGTTGCAATATGTTCGCTAATGCGGAGATTCTTATTAGAACATATTATCTTAGAACTTCTTATCTTAGAACATATTTGGCGCAAAACAAAAATCGCGCCAACCCCGGTGCGTCCGTGACAGCTGTTCCAATTTAAAATACATCACGTTCACATTTTTTATTTAAAATAGAAAATAGATAAATGAGAAATACTACCATAAATCAAAACATTTGATTTAAAAATTAAAGTATCGTTTCTAATTTGCACACGCGAAAAATAAAAGCTGACAATTCGTTTCGAAATTTGATCCATTAAATATTATTATATGAGTTCAACTTACGTCAAGAAAAGATCTGGAAGAAAGTTGAGTTGTATAAAACAGAATTATGGTAAACTTTGACTGCCTCACTGTTGCGGATTATTTTTTTTACACCAGGCAGCGGTCCAAAAATTCATGGTTTAATATTTTAAACGTTCGCAACGAATGAATCTTTTTTTTTTGTTGTTTACTTTCATAGATAGAGAATTTGAAATGCGAACCTAATTTAAACTGAAGTTATTGTAGAATGTATACATAATTGAACGTAAGTCATCTCTCAAATAATAATTTATTTTGAACGATCTTTCTAAAAATGTAACTTTTATGCAGTTTTATTCGAAAAAATAATTTTGAATAAAAATGGCCGCCTGGCATATGAAAAAGTGAAGCGAGCATCCCGGAACTGTTGATGACAGTCACATGACTTACGGTTTTATTATATAGATGAATGAAAAATTTCAAAATCGTCTGAATTCCGATAGAAAAGCATTATGACCTAACACGAAATGTTCCATATTTTTTGAACGAATGAACCAAATGTAACTAAATACTATACAGCTAATTCCGGGTACCTCACCAACATACCTACCAAAAATCAAACTGATTGGACCATTTTGCGGCAGTTATCGCGGAACAGACAGACAGACAGAAACCAAAAACTTTTGGGGTCTCCACAGTGAGCCTCAACTGACGTTTCGGCAATAAAGTAAGTTAGACCAATAAATGTACGGTTTTTTTTAGATAATTAGCATTCTAGGCCTCTTTGTCAAACCTACATTTCACATAAAGTTTTCATTGTGTACGCCATATATAATAACTATTAATAATATTCATATAATTTAACTAGATAGGTTTCAAAGCGACGTTTTGCTGTTCGATTATATAAGACTTTCCTTTCTTTCGAAAAAAAGAGAAATAATTTTATTTTATATTTAGAAAATAATTACCATTAATTTTATTAAATTTCTCATAAAATGTAAAAAAAGGCATTTGTACAGTGTAAGCTATGTTAAAACTGCATTTGAAAATTACTTGATTCTGATGCAATAATAATGGAATCTCAGAAATTTCTCATTAGAAATATTATTTTTGAATGGTGTCTTTTTAACCGTTGAAATCATTTCGTCCTTTAAATATTTGGTCTATATTTATTTGGATTTTCTGTGTACAAATTTCTTACAATTATAATGTTTAACACAAGTCTAGAAATAGCTAACAATTCTCAATATGTCCCTTTAATGGAGAATGTTAAATCCCATTGCTTTGGTTTGTTAGAAAATGTTTATGAAAAAAAATTACGTATCTTGAAATGTATTTTCAATTTTGAATATTTGAGGGCTAGATGCACAATTTTGGGTCCTTATAAATATAATTGAATATATTTTATTTTCAATTCCATATGCTTGATTTACATACCGATACACATACATTTAGATTTTAATTTAGAAGATATGCTAAATTTTCCACTTTTTTTCTCAAAACTACATAAATTTTTCTTCCAAGAAAATATAAATTACTAGCTGTTACCCGTGACTTCGTTCACGTATCATTAAAAGAAGCATAAATGCATTAATTAAGCAAAATATTTCATTCCCGATAATTAGAAACGTAAATAATTAACTAACTCTTTATCACATTCCATAGGAGACAATACAGTATTTTTATGTTATAGAGGCCTCGATATAACTAGGTTTAAAAAAGTGAAATTATGTGACAAATAATTACGAAAAGGAAACTGCAACCAATGAAAAAAGGCAGGCCAAATAATATCGTGGAAATAGGCGAATTGTGTAAAAACATATTTCAAGTTTACCTGGTAAGCCATTTTACTTTTAACGCCTTTGTGAAATGTTTTAATAGCCATGCTTCAACGATAATGGAAATAGTCCATTCTTTTTCATTAAATTCAATTATTGTGAATAGGGAGCAATAATTGTAGACCTAAATGCAAGGAGCTTAAATTTGCCTCCTTGATTTAATCTATAACTGAAAAAAATCTTTATTTCTAAATGAAAATATGTTGACAGACGATTTTTGTTCTCCAGAATAAATTGATTCATGGAGTTTGAATATGTGAAAATACGTTTTTATTTTTCAAAAACTAGCCGCCACTGGCGACCAGTTTGGTCTCCCTTAAATGTATGTTAAACATTGCAACACGTTACATTTATTCATAATTTAATTTTCCCTTAATCCTTCGCCAAATCGGAAGATTCTAATAGACAAATCATGAACTTTTGCGATCATGGTAGCATTTCGCATATTTTTTGGGCACAAATGTCACATACGCATGTTGGCGCGATTCCCCCCCCCCCTCCCCCGCCAATTTGGTGAAAACTTTGTTATGGAAATTGTTGTTTATTTACTTTTATTTTTTATTTTAATTCTATAAATTATTTTTGATATGTATATCAATATTTATTTACAACAAACTATCATTTATTTATTTTTATTCTTTTTTTTAATTATGAGTATTTTTGTTAGCCGGGAGCAGATGATAATTCGCCAAATATCGTTCCCATCACCGTCATTCATACTACAATTAATTTAATTTTAAATTATAAACCTGTCACTCATTTCATTTAAAATACTTAACTTTAATCTAAAATGCTTATATTACATAAATTTAAAATACTTCACACTTTTCATTTAAAAGAGAAAATAAATAAATAAATAAGAAATAATATCATAAATCAAAACATTTGATTTCAAAATCAAAGTATCATTTCTAATTTGTACACGCGATAAATAAAAGCTGTATTAGCGATTTTAAAAATGCTAAAAATCTGATTCATTAAATATTATTACATGAGTTCAATTTACGTCAAGAAAAGGTCGGAAAGTTGAGTTGTATAGCACATAATTATGGTAAACTTTGATTGTCTCACTGGTGCGAATTATTTTTTTGACGCGAGGCAGCGGTCCAAAAATTCATTCGCTTAGAACTTGCTTTGCGAATGATTACCTCCATGATTTAATATTTTAAATGTTCACGACGAATCAATCTTTTTTTTGTTTACTTTTATGAATAGAGAATTTGAACTGCGAATCTTTCGACTGAAGTTATTGCAGAATATATACATAATTGAACGCAAGTCATCTCTCAAATATTAATTTATTTTGAACGATCTTTCTTAAAATGTAACTTTTATGCAGTTTATTCGAAAAAATAATTTTGAATAAAAATGGCCGCTTGGCATATGAAAAAGCGATGCGGCATCCCGGAA
Organism: Maratus michaelseni; assembly: GCA_963931845.1. Lineage (NCBI taxonomy): Eukaryota > Metazoa > Arthropoda > Arachnida > Araneae > Salticidae > Maratus > Maratus michaelseni. Next base: position 92,501,889 of record OZ007595.1, read on the forward strand.
CTGTTGAGGACAGTCACATGACTTACAGTTTTATTATAGAGATTTTACTGTAATCAAGATTTTTTTTCTTTCACCATCTATTCAAATTGAAAATAAATTCTTTTTTTTCAGTTTTAATGAGAAAAAATATATTAATCTGTTTTATTTCTTCTTTTTTTATCCACAAAAATGGAATAATTTAGTTTCCATTTTTAGAGAAACTTCGTTCAAATTTACAAAAAATAAATAAATAATATCTCTAAATTTAAATCATTTTCTTAAATTCTGAGAGTTTATGACATCCTCGGATCAATGATAACCGGTGTTAATATCGCTGTTAAGTAAATCGCGTTGCGTTTGACAATCTGAAAGGAGTAGTTGCGAAATACAAACAGGCTGTCAGATTTTAATATAATAGATTCGTATTTATTTTTCTTTTCCTAATAATCATGGTGTGGTTTTTGGCAAAAAAACTCTCATCTGCATGTAATTGATATTCATGCTTAATAATTGGTATAGATTTAAAAAATATATTTAAGTATTTCGTTTTAAATATGGCGTGAAACTCAACTACTTTCTAAACTTACTGATCCTTGTATTATTAATAATAAGAAATTGATTCACACTCCTTGTAAAACACATTTGAAAATTCCCGTTTTATTTCAAATATGACATCACTTTTTGCTCACAGAAATCTCTTTTTAATGGCATAATTCTTGTTAATTTTTTTTCTGGCAATCAGGGCGTAAATTTTAGTGGAAAACTCACATTTGTATGTAACTGGTATTCAAGCTAATTATTAATCAGTATCGATAAAAAATATTTCAGTTTTTCATCTTCAATATTTCGTCCATTATCTATCCACTTTCATTAAACATTGATTTCATGCTCCTTGTATTATTAAGAACATTTGAAAATACATGTTTTAATTATGACGTCATATTTGTCCAAGCCCAGGAGGATCCTTTTCATAGTTCCATGGTCCAAGCGAAATCTATTTTTAATAATATAATTATTGTTCATATTTCCTTCAAATTATAACGCAGTTTTTGACAGAAAAAGATCTTTTTAATGTAACCGATATTCATATTTCATGTATAATAAGAAATACTCCATATTTTCGTTTCAAATATCACGGAAATTCCTCTTCTCTTGAATTCTTTTTAATTTTCATTTTTCACGTGAAAATCGTTCAATTGAAAATTAATTGTTGAGGAAAAAATATTTTTCCGTGATTTTATTTATTGGCAACGATCAAAGCCGTAGCAACGATACAGTAAAATGGTTAAATTTTATGGAAAAATGTCCATTTATTCTCTATGGAAATAATGACATTTTTAATTATTAAAGAAAATATTTGAATAAAATAAATAAAATCTAGCCTATGTTCATTCCCGGGTTATAATCAACCTATATGCAAAGATACAGGGTAATTAAATTCTCAATTTTGACGCTGGTTTCAGCCTAACATTCGCACACAATCGGATTTATAATATTACTAGCAAGCTACGCCCGCTACGCTGGTCAATTTCTTATAACGAACTTTAAATCTAAGAAAATATTAACATTTCATAATTCACTTTTATATTTTAACAGAATAATAAGACAACTATAATTTGTGACTCGTGCTATACACAATATACACGCCAGGACACGTCGCCCTTATTATTATCTTTTTACGCTTGAAGGTTTCGCTATCGTACTCCATTGTGAAAACTGGTAATTTTTCAAATTCAATATTTGAAAAATGGCATAATCATTAGATTTGAAATTTATATCAAGAAAAATACAATTTTTTACCTTTCAAACGCAGTTTGCCTAACAATTTTCTGACAAATACTTTTCGAGCTACTATTTTTTTTTCAGTAACTTCAAATGTTTCATTTCCCGAGATTAATCTGTGGCAACAATTAGCGAAAAACCCAGTCGTCAGAAACGCATAGTTTTTTTTATTAAAGAGGCTGTTGGAGCAGGGATTGTCACCACCAATTTGCCACCATCACTTTTGAAATCGGTTCGGTAGTTCTAGAGATTCCCTAAAAATTGTAATTTAGAATGTTTTAGAACGCTTTCCGCTCATTTCACCCTTTTAAATTTCGATTTTTTTTTATTTTGTTTTTAGAGAGCATTTACATCTTATAAGTTACTACAATGCCAAATTTTAAATTTCTAGCTCCTTCAGTATAAAAAAGATCTCAATTTTAGAACGTTGTTCGCTCCTGCACCCCCCCCCTGGGGTTAGTGACACCGACATAAAATATAGCCTCTGTTGGAGCAGGGGTTGTCACCATAAATTTACCACCCTCACTTTTGAAATCGGTTCGGTAGTTCTAGAGATTCCATAGAAATTGTAATTTAGAATGTTTTTAGAACGCTTTTCGCTCATTTCACCCTTTTAAATTTCGATTTTTTTCTTATTTTGTTCTTAGAGAGCATTTACATCTTATAAGTAACTACAACGGCAAATTTCAAATCGGTTCGGTAGTTCTAGAGATTCCATAGAAATTGTAATTTAGAATGTTTTTAGAACGCTTTTCGCTCATTTCACCCTTTTAAATTTAGAATTTTTTTTTATTTTGTTCTTAGAGAGCATTTACATCTTATAAGTAACTACAACGGCAAATTTCAAATCGGTTCGGTAGTTCTAGAGATTCCATACAAATTGTAATTTAGAATGTTTTTAGAACGCTTTTCGCTCATTTCACCCTTTCAAATTTCGAATTTTTTTAAATTTTGCTCTTAGAGAGCATTTACATCTTCTAAGTAACTTCAACGCCAAATTTCAAATTTATAGCTGCTTCAGTATAGAAAAGATCGCAATTTTAGAACGTCTTTCGCTTCTGCACCCCCCTGGGGTAGTGGTACCGACATAAAATATAGCCTATGTTGGAGTAGGGGTTGTCACCATCAATTTGCTACCATCACATTTGAAATCGGTTCGGTAGTTCCAGAGATTACCCCCTACAAACAAACAAACAAAAAACAATCTTTACTCCTTTATAATATTAGTATAGATTAGGATTCGAAATAAATATCTGAATCAAACTTTAATTCAAGATGTAGAAAGAATTTAAAGGTCTACATCATAAATCTCGTTTAAGATGTAGACCTAGATCCCATCCATGTTTTAATACAGGTATTCCAACTTTTAAATTTTTCGTTACATATATATGAATTTTGTGTACTTCAAAAATTGCAAAGAATTAATAAAAAATAAGGAAAAATAATTTTAAATCAAAATTTAGTTGATTATTAAGTATACTTTTTAGGATTTCGTTCATCTCACGAAACCCTATTGCTCCCGTTTGTCTGTCACAGAGCCATTCTCGAAAACTATGTAACTTACTGAGTTGAAACTTTGTGTATAAATCAGAATATCAGCTGTGAAGAGCTGAAAATATTAAAATTTGAAAAATTCGTATTATTTTAATAAATAGAGATAAAAAACCAAAATTCTAACAGCCTTTTCCTATTAAATTGAAACATTTTTCGTTATAGCCGATGCCAAAAATTAAAAATCCACCAAGAAATTCTTTCTACAATAATTAATTTTCTATCAGACGATTTCCACGTGAAAAATAAAATAAAAAGTTTCACCGAATGAAAAAAAAAAGATTAATATGAAATAAAATTGATTGACGTCTTAGTCGTAATAAAACGGAAAATGTCTAAGATTTCTCAATAATACAAGGAGTATGTGTAAGTACACAAGGCAGATTAATATCACGTCATTAGAGAATTATAACGAAAATCTGACGTCATATGGGAAGTTTAACTAATTTTTCAAATGTTTGAGAATAATACAAAGCGAGTAACAATATAAATAATAGAGGATAGTAAATATATGAGTTTGAGGTTTGAGAAACATATTAAATCGTGATAAAAATCCGATTATGGAAATATTTGCATATTTTAACATTTTGAAGGTGTACAAGCTGTTTAATTTTGAAAATTTTTTTTAAATATTGCATTTAGTCCGTATTACGGATATTAGTATGACAGAATATAATAGCGGGCTTAGCCCGCTATCCGGCTGGTTTAGATATTCGAAAAAACGAAAAAATAGACCGGTAAATTTTTACTTTATAAAAAACATGACATTTTTTTTTTTTTTTTTGCTAAATGAAATTTGTTTGAATTTATTATAGAAAGGAAAAAGTGTTTTGAAAGGAATATTAAACGAAACCCTTTGAGCGATCTTCGATCACACTTACCCACTTGTTTAAATCTTTATTATCTATACTAATATTTTAAAGTAGTAAAGATTTGTTTGTTTGTTTTATTTGTTTGTTTGTTTGTAGGGGGTAATCTCTGGAATTACTGAAGCGATTTCAAAAGTGATGGTGGCAAATTGATGGTGACAATCTCTGCTCGAACATAGGCTATATTTTATTTCGGTGCCACTACCTACAGGGGGGGTGCAAAAGCGAAAAACGTTGTAAAATTTCGATTTTTTTTATGCTGAAGGAGCTAGAAACATGGAATTTGGCATGGTAGTTACTTATAAGATGAAAATGCTCTCTAAGAATAAATTCTAATAAAATTAGAAATTTAAAAGGGTGAGATGAGCGGAAAGCGTTCTAAAAACATTCTAAGTTACAATTTCTATGAAATATCTGCAACTACAGAACCGTTTTCAAAAGAGATGGTGGCAAATTAATGGTGACAGTTACTGCTCCAACATAGGCTATATTTTATGTCGGTGCCACTACCACCAGGGGGTTGCAGAAGCGAAAAACGTTCTAAAATTTCGATTTTTTTTTACACTGAAGGTCTTAGAAACATGAAATTTGGCATTGTAGTTACTTATAATATGTAAATGCTCTCTAAGAACAAATTCTAAAAAAATTCAAAATTTAAAAGGTGAGATGAGCGAAAAGAGTTCTAAAAACATTCTAAAATACAATTTCTATGGAATCTCAGGAACTACTGAACCATTTTCAAACGTGATGGTGGCAAATTGATGGTGACAGTCCCTACTCATACATAGGCTAAATTTTATGTTGGTGCCACTACTCCCAGGGAGGTGTAGGAGCGAAAAACGTTCTAAAATTTCAAATTTTTTTTATACGGAAGGAGCTAGAAACATGAAATTTGGCCCGGTGGTTACTTATCAGATGTAAATGCTCTCTAAGAACAAATTCTAAAAAAAATCGAAATTTAAATAGGTGAGATGAGTGAAACGCGTTCTAAAAACATTCTAAATTACAATTTCTATGGAATTTCTGGAACTACAGAACCATTTTCAAAAGTAATGGTGGCAAATTGATGGTAACAGTCTCTGCTGTAACATAGGCTATATTTCCTGCCGGTGCCACTACCCCCCAAGGGAGTGCATGAGCGAAAAACGTTCTAAAATTTCGTTTTTTTTCTACTGAATGTGTTAGAAACATGAAATTTGACATGGTGGTTACTTATAATATGTAAATGCTCTCTAAGAACAAATTCTAAAAAAATTCGAAATTTAAAACTGTGAGATGAGCGAAAAGCGTTCTAAAAACATTCTAAATTACAATTTCTATCGAATCTCTGGAACTTACCGAACCCTTTTCAAAAGTAATGGTGGCAAATTTTTTATGACAATACCTGATCCAACATAGGCTATATTTTACGTCGGTGCCACTAATCCCAGTGTGGTGCAGGAGCGAAAAACGTTCTAAATTTTAATTTTTTTTTATACTGAATAAGCTAGAAATTTGAAATTTGGCATTGTAGTTACTCATAAGATGTAATGCTCTCTAAGAACAAATAAAAAAAAAAAAATTAAAAGGGTGAAATGAGAGAAAAGCGTTCTAAAAATATTCTAAATTATAATTTCTATGGAATCTCTAGAACCTTAGAACCGATTTCAAAAGTAATGGTGGCAAATTGATGGTGACAATCCCTACTCCAACATAGGCTGTATTTCACGTCGGTGCCACTAACCCAATAGGGTGCAGGAGTGAAAAATGTTCGAAAATTGCGACTTTTTTTTTGAAGGAGCTAGAAACTTGAAATTTGGCATGGTAGTTACTTGATGTAAAGGGTCTCTAAGAACAAATTTTAAAAAAACGAAATTTAAAACTGTGAGATGAGCAAAAAGCGTTCTAAAAACATTCTAAATTACAATTTCTATGGAATCTCTGGAACTACAGAACCGATTTCAAAAGTGATGGTGGCAAATTGATGGTGACACTCACTGCTCCAACAGAGGCTATATTTTATGTCGGTGCCACTAATCCCAAGGAGGGGTGCAAGAGCGAAAAACGTTCTAAAATTGCATTTTTTTTATACTGAAGGAGCTAGAAATTTGAAATTTGGCATTGTAGTTACTTATAAGATGTAAATTCTCTCTAAGAATAAATTTTACAAAAATTCGAAATTTAAAAGGGTGAAGTGAGTGAAAAGCGTTCTAAAATCATTCTAAATTACAATTTCTATGGAATCTCTGGAACTACAGAACCGATTTCAAAAGTGATGGTGACAATCCCTGCTCCAACATCCTCTTTAATATAAAGCTATGCGTTGCTGACAACTGGGGTTTTCGCTAATCTTTGCCACAGATTAATCTCGGAAAATGAAACATTTGAAGTTACTGAAAAAAATAATATCTCGAAAAGTATTTCTCAGAAAATTGTTAGATAAACTGCGTTTGAAAGGTAAAAAATTGTATATTTTTTTATATAAATTTCAAATCTAATGATTATGCCATTTTCAAATATTGAATTTCAAAAATTACCAAATTTCACAATGGAGTACCATAGCGAAACCTTCACGCGTAAATAGATAATGATAAGGGGACGTGTCCTGACGTGTATATTGGCTATAGCACGAGTCACAAATTATAGTAGCCTTATTATTCTGTTAAAATATAAAAATGAATTATGAAATGTCAATATTTTGTTTGATTAAAGGTTCGTTAAGAGAAATTGACCAGTGTAGCGGGCGTAGCTTGCTAGTGTTTTATATAACTTTGGATTCTAATATTTTGTTTTATTGCCCTGATTTTTTATTTTTCTAATACAACAAATATTTTTATAAACATGAAATTAAAAGACCCTAGGAGAAAATGAGAACTTACGGTCCTAGGTAACTATGTATCGATTTTGTTAATTTATACAAAATTTAATTCATTAAAATTTGTTTTTTTATGCTTTCAGTGTAAAATATAATTAATTCATGTATATTTTTTAAATGCTTTCTAATTTTTGCATTATAAAGACAACTGCAGAAAAATGAATTTCATCTATCGTCAAATATAGCAATGTATTATTAGGAGGTGTAATTTTGCAACTGTGTGAAAAGTGTCCAGGCCAGGAATATAACCAATGATTTTTGGCTTAAGCTTCCAATGCTGTGCCCATTTTGCTATCCTAGACAAATCTGTCGAAAACAATTGATTCAGCCAGTCATTATCTGTTCAGATAATGACTTCTGGGCTGCGATTTGAAACAGGACAATCGAATATATCGCAGATAATGGAACTCCCCCCAAAAAATGGTTTGATAATTAATTACACTTCATTATTTTAACACAATTATTCTAATAGGTAAATAAATCACTGAGTTGCAAATTTACAATTTATATGACTAATTTATCAATTAGAATAATTTGTTAAATTAATGAAGTGTAATTACGTATCCAACGTTTTCTTGGATATATATTATATTCTAATCTTGGAAATATATTCTATTCAGCGATACATTCTATTATGCTGTTTCAAATGACAAATTGGATATCATTATCAAAAATGGTGTCTGTAAATTGTGTTCAAATCAATAATCATTAACATAAAAATCATTAACTTAAAGATGACACCATCCGTTGCGTGGGTAGGATAAAACATCAGCAACATCATTCAATTCAGGTTAACGTATAATGCATTTCAAATAAATTACGATTAAAACGTCAAGTCTGTGGACATCCTTATTACGAACATAGCATCTGCATAATGAAAAAAACGCAATTAAAAAAATATTTCTGAGGCATGAAAAAAGGGCATGGTGATCGTTAAGTTTTAGGCAATTTCAATGGAGCCATCTTCAACGGATTTTTGTTACCACAAAAAAAAAAAAAATAAATAAGAGAAATTTCTGCCTTATTTAATCGTTAAAATTCTTACATTTAAGCGATTAAATTAGGCGAAATTTACTATTACATTTTAGTGGTATGAAAAAAAAAGTACAAGTTGGAAGCTGTGCAATATAAAAATAATTTGTTTACCTGTAATTTGAAATTAATATTAAGAAAATTTAGCACTGAAAAAATATGTTTCTGGGAGAATGTCCTAATTATAATTTAAAATTAATATAATTTAAAGTTATTCAATTTCTTAAAAAATTCAAAATTCAAAATATTATTTCTATGCAAATATTCCTTTAAGTTGATCCTAATAATATTTTTTAAAAAATAACGAGGTTTAAAACTTTCATTAACTTTTAACTATTTAAACGTAACTGACCTCTTGATCTCTTATTTTTTTTTCACAAAGACAAAAAGAAATGTAGGGCACAGCATTTTAAAGTCCTTTTTAAATGTAGATCTTTTATACTCCAGATTTTAGTTATCTCTACGCTTTATTGCCGAAACGTCAGTTGAGGCTTACTGTGGAGACCCGAAAAGTTTTTGGTTTCTGTCGGTCTGTCTGTCTGTCTGTCTGTCTGTCTGTTCCGCGATAACTGCCGAAAAAATGATCCGATTAGTTCAGTGGTTCCCAACCTTTTTTTGACCGCGCCCCACCAAAGCAACTCAAAAGGCCTGATGCCCCCCTCCCTATCGTCTTTCTTATGTAACATATAATTCTTATTTAATAAAATTAATTTTTATTATTCACATGGACGAACACTGAAATAACATTAACAATGACAAGTGATTTCGCAATTTGTTGTCTTACCAAACAGGTAAAATATTTTCTCGAATATGTTTTGCACACAACTCTATAAATGCAACAAAGTCATGCATCTTCATACATGTCCAAAAGAGTTTTGATGTCTTTTGCCTATTTACCTCACTATGAAAACAAAGTGTATTATAGTCTTCTTTTATATTTTCACGATATATCTTGAAGAAACTCTCACAGTTTTACATTAAACTTGAAAGTATTAGTACATTTTATAATTGACTTAAACATTTCATTAAGAACTAGGAATTTTTGAATAAGATCTCTCTATGAATACACAATATACGAGAAGCGTTTCTGGATTCTCATATTTATCAATTTTAAGTAGACATGTGTAATTTTTTTTCATATGGCATTGACATATTGCAGAGCGAATAAAAATACACGTCTTATCCAATAAATGCTAGTCGAAAAATTTTTGGAAAAAATCGAAAATACAACAATAACCGGAAAATGTTTAAAATTTTTTTAAGTATAAAAAAAGTAATAATCATATCAAAAGTGTTTCATTTAATTATTCCAGGTAAACATTCTTTTAAAATTTTCTATGGAAAAACTTTGAAAATTGAATAATTTTTTTTTTTTTTTTACTTTATTTAAAATATCTACTGATATTACATTTGTTTTAAGCCTACAACATTGGTTATCCAAAGAAAGTCAAATATAAAATGACAAGGAATGGTTCAGTAATAAATCTCGAATTGCCCCCCAACAATTCCAAATTGCCCCCTTGTGGGGCGTACGCCCCCCGTTGGGAACCACTGGATTAGTTTGATTTTTGGTAGGTATGTTGGTGAGGTACCCGGAATTAGCTGTATAGTTTTTAGTTATGTTTGGTTCATTCGTTCGGAAAATATAAAACATTTCTTTTTAGGTCATAATGCTTTCCTATCGGAATTCAGACGATTTTGAAACTTTTCATCCATTGAAATAAAATGGCGCATTTGATTAAAGTATTTAATGTGTAAGTTATGAAGGCTAAAATTTATCAAATCAGGTATTAAATTATTCAAATTAATTTGAAATTTTGTTAATATATTCGTCAGATTTTTTAAATTAGGTGTACAATGTTTGCTGCAATTTTATACATCTGTTCTAATAATATAATACATTTTATTCTATCATTTTTTGCAAATTTTAAAATGTATTTATTTTTATTTTCCTCTTTAATTTAATCGTAACCTAGCAACTACATTTTAAAGAATATCAAAATAATAAAATTCAAATAACTCAAACTATTTTGCTACAATATTTTATTCGCAAAATAAAATAGTTTTGAGTGATTTTAATATTTTATTGAAATAAATGAGAATTTATTTTGAAACAAGTTACCTTTTAACTACTATAGAATGATAACCGAAACATTTTTACATGAGATATTCATTTTCTGGAAGAGATATGGATTTTTCATGGTTCAAAATTAGTATTACTTTAAAATAAGATATAATATCTCGAACAACGAGATGGTTAATCTAAAGAAATTAGCTTAGTAAAACGCATCCATACAGCCTGAAATAGCACTATTACTGGAAACTGAGATCATACAAAGTTATCACAAAAATACTTTATAGCGCCAAACCACGGTTGCTATTTAGTGAATTGGCAGTGGGCACGATTATGAATGATTACCCAATAAGTTTAAAAGTTTCTAAATAAGCCTATTTTGGGGAGATTTTAGTATGCTATTGCCATCGAGTTAGATCAGGATGTACTTAGGTAAAAGAAATATTATAGAATGACCATCAAAACTGTTTTCCGAAACAAAAGTTGCAATAGCACTAGATTTCTGAAATAGATATAAGTGAAAAGATTCAGTTTACATTTCCATAAGTTGCTTTTGTACACGAGATATTATTCAACCTATTTATCAGATGCGAGTGTTTCGTGGTTGGCAGGTAAGTAAATATTGCTATTTAGGCATTAGGATAACATGAAATTATTTTCGAAAATTTTGCTTATTCTAATAAAACCACTGAGTAGAACGAAATCCAAGATATACTAGAATCATTCACAGAATCAATAGTAAATCACGAATATAAATTTGTTAAATTAGGGGGGGGGGTTCAGGGGAATGTATTTTTTTAATCTAAAACATAGAATAAGAAGTTCATAAGAATGTCAGAATATTATTGCATAAACCGTGTTTAATTAAACGTTTCTAATTTCTGAGACCTTCAAATTATTTTAAAAGCGCATAAATATGTATGTAGTAATTTAAAAAAATTAATTTGCGGATTGTAAGATGTTAAATATTATGAAAAGTGAGATAAAAAAAAACATTGACTTTCAGAGCTGACGTTGAGGCTCCTGATCTGTAGATTTACTAGTTTAGATCTTCTAAAGTAATTTTTTTTTTCTGATATTTGTTTTAATTGCCGAAACGTCAGTGAAGGCTTACTGTTGAGACCCAAAAAGTTTTTGGTTTCTGTCTGTTTGTTTGTTTGTTTGTCTGTCTGTCTGTTCCGCGATAACTGCCGCAAAAAGGGTCGGATTAGGTAAATTTTTTGTGGGTATGTTGGCGAGGTACTCGGAATTAGCTGTATAGTTTTTGGTTAAATTTGGTACATTCGTTCGAAAAATATAGAACATTTTACTTTAGGTCATAATGCTTTTCAATGGGAAGTCAGACGATTTTTTAGATTTAACATTCCGCGAAAAGAAAATCATGCATTGGGATAGTTGTAAATGCTAAATTATGTATATTAAATTTACGAAATGGATATCTTAATTTAATTTGATAGCTTTGAAAATTTCCGAATATATTTATTAGAATTTCTAAATTAATTGTATAAATTATTGGGAAATTTTACGCATTAATTTGAAAGATATGAAAATTTTAATTTCTCATTTTTTACAAAAATTTCCAATGCATTTTCTTTCTCTCTTTCATTAAATGGTTGCTAAGCAACTATATTTCAAAGAATATCAACAAAGGAAAATTCAAGTTAATTATTTTGTCGCGAAATGTTATTAACAAAATAGTTAATTTTCGGATGATTCAATTTTTTAATATGCTTTTTCTAATGAAATAGATGAGAATTTATTTTAACTACTAAAGAAAGATGACCAAATCGGCATTCCAAACAAAAAATATAAAAACGTTGAATGTGAAAATGGAATATAAGTCTCATAAGAGAAATTTACATTTGTATAAGCATATTTAATACACGGAATTTTATTCAATTTCAGCAACATATGATATTTAGTTGTTGAAAAATATGTATTCTTTTAAGGATAGGATAAAACCTCCTGTATAAAGAGATGGTTAATTTAATGAAATTAAAATAGTAAATGCATTCAGACATATATTCGATTAATGAAAGCGCACAATTACTGGAAATTGATAATATAAAATTAAAGTGACAAGGGGGGTTCAGGGGGGTGGAGACCCCTGAAGATATGTAATCTTATTCTGTAAAAAAAAATACAGTAATAAGTAGTTTATCTTATCATTTATCCGACATAAAATTGTGTTTAATGTGATACTTCTAAAATTTTTGGACCTTTCAATAAATCTTATATTCTTATAAATGTATAAATAACGTTAAAAAAATTAATTTTAGGCTATCAAATATTATGCAGATTATATTAAAAATTAGTGAGATTAATGAACAATGATTTGTAGAGCTGAAGTTGAGGCCTCTGATCTGTAGATTTACTAGTTTTTAATTTATTTTTCTTGGGAAGCTCTTTTATGTAAATAAAGAAAATGCTGCAGCTGCAGTTCCAGAGTTTCGGCGCCGACTAGAGAATTTACGCAAAGGAACATTTCTTCTACTAGCTCTCAGGAGAATGATCTCTCGATTCGACAAAACTGGACATCTTCGATTTCTGCCGTATCGAGGCTGCAAACCGGTTCATTCTAATGTTATTGAAATGTTGTCCCCGATATTGTTGAACAGTCAATGGATCATGCTTTAGACTGTAGTAGTAAAATTTAAATAGGCCGATAAATGCATTATTTAGGTGTATAGATGAATAATGTCTGTGGGAAGAAATTGAATCGATCATTTTAAAAAGTGATCATTTCTAATTCTTGAAATTTTACAAGAGAAACAAAAAACTGGGTATAAGGTTCCAACTTAAAAAAAATATATATAAATACATTTTCCTTTAATATGTAGTAGTATGGGATGTAAAAATACCACAATCAATTTTTTTTTCTGCACTGGGTGATTCGGAAAACCGTTTTTCGTGATAACAGATGACCCGTTTTCAAAATGAATTTGGGTTTTCAATAATTAACTTCACTTTTTTAGTCAAATGTTTTATACTTTTTAAGTTAAAATATCAACTAATGTATATATAAACTCAACTATTATATTATAAACATTATAAGCAAAAAACAAATAAATTTTGCGCACAATGAAAACTTATAAATCTTTGGGTGGTTCTTCCTCTGAAGTGGTCGAACATTCGTTTATTTCTTTATAAAAATATCCTTGTCCTTCGGGAATGTACTGGAAGAGTTTGTTTATATCTTGGAATTTCTTGTAATTGATCGGGTCTTTTCATTGATAGGAGGGTTATTCGTTGGATGTGGGATGAATAGTTGCCATCTTTCGGACATGGCCTGTTTTCGAAGTAAACGCTGGATGTGAACATTGGCTAAAAGGCATTAGAAGATTCTGATGTGACCCGTTTTTATATGAATTCCAGGAGTCGATATTTACTGAATAATAATCCACTAAAAACCCATTTTGTTAAAAAATAGCAGTTGACCATTTTTCAAAAGAACCGATTCAATTAATTATAAGGCTTGTGGTTTAAATATTCACCAATAGGTCTTGAACTATTGGACATTTGAGTGATACCTACACTGTCAGAAAAATTCGTCTTTATACAATATATTATTCCTCATTTTTCAACACATAATTTCCTTACTCCTAGAAAACATGTTTTCTCCATGAATTCTTCCCGAAAGTCATGAAGGAGAGGGGGAAATTCCAGTTATTCCCTGCACGCATGCGTAGTGGCTCTATTAATACTAAAGTTCGAATTTATTTTTAAAATGAAAAGCTAAAAATTAAATAAATTAAATTTTCAAATTTATTTAAGATTAAGGTAAAAAAATCTTGTTTTCGAATTTAAAAAAGTAACAATTTTCTCATTCATTTAAAATTATACGTAATTTGTTCTTTAAACGTAAAAAAAAAAAAAAAAAAAAAAACGCTCGTACTTAAAACATATTCCAAACACATTTATAAAATATACAATAGTTGAAAAAAAATTTATTTTACACAAAAAAGTAAATATTTCTTCTGGAATTTAAAAAAAAATATAATATTCATATTTTACATCTAACAATCAAATTAAAAATAAGTATGATTCATATTTTTGTCCTCTATTAATAATAAAGTGTTAAAATCCCATACACCATCTCATAACAACGAAATCTCCCAGCAAATTTCAAAATTACCAGCCTTCTAAACCCCAAACTTTTTAAACCATAAGACACTATTTGGAAAAAAAAGAAAAAAAAACGATCATCATTTCAAACTTTTCTTTTATCAAGTGTCCACTGGCGTAAACGTTAAGTTGCTGGACTCATGGCAGTTAATTTCTTAGTTCAACCCCAAGGTCAGCCAGGTTGTATTCTTAAGTTCCATCGATAAATACTACCGTAATAATCAGTAAATTGTAGCACAAGTAGAGATATGTTATTTTATAATCGACGTTCTTCAAAGAACGGAAAATTTCTTTCCTGTAGCAGAGAAAAAATAAACAAATTCTTCAAATAACGGAGATATACCGGCAGCATTGCTGCCATGAAAGTTTCCGTGATTTGAAAGAAGTATTTCTGAGAATGTAGTGGTTATGTGTAGGATTTTCTAGTATTGAATAGGTAAATATAGATGAATGTTTTTCCTATTCGATGAAAGAAAAGTGACACAATTGAATCAGTCGGATTCGAACGCTGCACCTTATTTTGAAACGGAAGACGTCATCTCTGCGCTACTAATGCTTGATTACATTATCTCAATATTTATCTCTTATATTGCTCTATCACATTTCTTTGTGATTTTCCCTGTAAAATCTATTGTAAATTCATTAAACAAATGGATTAAATATCTAATATTTTTGCCAACTTGTACGAAAATCGAAACACTTCATGTTACAGTGGTTTATATCAGGCACTGAGATAGCTCTCATTTGCATCATATGAGAGATAATCGTTTGGGAGTTAGAGTATTTACCCAACAGCAAACGTACACACAAAAATAAAAGGATCGCAATTCGTAATACCTTCCTTCTATGTGTTTGGAAAGTAAAAAATAACCTTTTCTGTCAAGCCTAGAAACTTCCATAACCTCATAAATCTCTATAAATATTAATATAAATCTGGTAAAGCATTTTTATGAAATACTTTTTATTCTAATTTAGGTCTATTTTTTTTTTCTTTTTTAATTTCTAGTAAATTTGAAAATAAAATAGTCAAATTTCAGTGCAAATTCACCTTATTTAATAATTAAAACTCATAAATATACAACTAAATGTAAATATATTGCTTGAAGGTGTGTAAAAACATACATAAAACATTTAAAAAGCACATTGAAGTCCTTTTAAAAATTCAAAACGTTTTCAACCGAACTACTCGTCATCATAAGTGAAAAACTAATAGTTAAGATGTGTTGTTGTCTCTTCGCGTTTTTCTAGCTTGCCCCTTTAAACTCTTGAAACTTGTTGAACAGTCAATGGATCATGCTTTAGACTGTAGTAGTAAAATTTAAATAGGCCGATAAATGCATTATTTAGGTGTATAGATGAATAATGTCTGTGGGAAGAAATTGAATCGATCATTTTAAAAAGTGATTATTTCTAGTTCTTGAAATTTTACAAGAGAAACAAAAAACTGGGTATAAGGTTCCAACTTAAAAAAAATATATATAAATACATTTTCCTTTAATATGTAGTAGTATGGGATGTAAAAATACCACAATCAATTTTTTTTTCTGCACTGGGTGATTCGGAAAACCGTTTTTCGTGATAACAGATGACCCGTTTTCAAAATGAATTTGGGTTTTCAATAATTAACTTCACTTTTTTAGTCAAATGTTTTATACTTTTTAAGTTAAAATATCAACTAATGTATATATAAACTCAACTATTATATTATAAACATTATAAGCAAAAAACAAATAAATTTTGCGCACAATGAAAACTTATAAATCTTTGGGTGGTTCTTCCTCTGAAGTGGTCGAACATTCGTTTATTTCTTTATAAAAATATCCTTGTCCTTCGGGAATGTACTGGAAGAGTTTGTTTATATCTTGGAATTTCTTGTAATTGATCGGGTCTTTTCATTGATAGGAGGGTTATTCGTTGGATGTGGGATGAATAGTGGCCATCTTTCGGACATGGCCTGTTTTCGAAGTAAACGCTGGATGTGAACATTGGCTAAAAGGCATTAGAAGATTCTGATGTGACCCGTTTTTATATGAATTCCAGGAGTCGATATTTACTGAATAATAATCCACTAAAAACCCATTTTGTTAAAAAATAGCAGTTGACCATTTTTCAAAAGAACCGATTCAATTAATTATAAGGCTTGTGGTTTAAATATTCACCAATAGGTCTTGAACTATTGGACATTTGAGTGATACCTACACTGTCAGAAAAATTCGTCTTTATACAATATATTATTCCTCATTTTTCAACACATAATTTCCTTACTCCTAGAAAACATGTTTTCTCCATGAATTCTTCCCGAAAGTCATGAAGGAGAGGGGGAAATTCCAGTTATTCCCTGCACGCATGCGTAGTGGCTCTATTAATACTAAAGTTCAAATTTATTTTTAAAATGAAAAGCTAAAAATTAAATAAATTAAATTTTCAAATTTATTTAAGATTAAGGTAAAAAAATCTTGTTTTCGAATTTAAAAAAGTAACAATTTTCTCATTCATTTAAAATTATACGCAATTTGTTTTTTAAATGTAAAAAAAAACACTCGTACTTAAAACATATTCCAAACAAACACATTTATAAAATATACAATAGTTGAAAAAAAAATTATTTTACTCAAAAAAGCAAATATTTCTTCTGGATTTTAAAAAATATATATAATAATCATATTTTACATCTAACAATCAAATTAAAAATAAGTATGATTCATATTTTTGTCCTCTATTAATACTAAAGTGTTAAAATCCCATACACCATCTCATAACAACGAAATCTCCCAGCAAATTTCAAAATTACCAGCCTTCTAAACCCCAAACTTTTTAAACCATAAGACCCTATTTCGAAAAAAGAAAAAAAAAACGATCATCATTTCAAACTCTTCTTTTAGCAAGTGTCCACTGGCGTAAACGTTAAGTTGCTGGACTCATGGCAGTTAATTTCCTAGTTCAACCCCAAGGTCAGCCAGGTTGTATTCTTAAGTTCTATCGATAAATACTACAGTAATAATCAGTAAATTGCAGCACAAGTAGAGATATGTTATTTTAGAATCGACGTTCTTCAAATAACGGAAAATTTCTTTCCTGTAGCAGAGAAAAAATAAACAAATTCTTCAAATAACGGAGATATACCGGCAGCAGTGCTGCCATGAAAGTTTCCGTGATTTGAAAGAAGTATTTCTGAGAATGTAGTGGTTATGTGTAGGATTTTCTAGTATTGAATAGGTAAATATAGATGAATGTTTTTCCTATTCGATGAAAGAGTAGTGACACAATTGAATCAGTCGGATTCGAACGCTGCACCTTTTTTTGAAACGGAAGACGTCATATCTGCGCTACTAATGCTTGATTACATTATCTCAATATTTATCTCTTATATTGCTCTATCACATTTCTTTGTGATTTTCCCTGTAAAATCTATTGTAAATTCATTAAACAAATGGATTAAATATCTAATATTTTTGCCAACTTGTACGAAAATCGAAACACTTCATGTTACAGTGGTTTATATCAGGCACTGAGATAGCTCTCATTTGCATCATATGAGAGATAATCGTTTGGGAGTTAGAGTATTTACCCAACAGCAAACGTACACACAAAAATAAAAGGATCGCAATTCGTAATACCTTCCTTCTATGTGTTTGGAAAGTAAAAAATAACCTTTTCTGTCAAGCCTAGAAACTTCCATAACCTCATAAATCTCTATAAATATTAATATAAATCTGGTAAAGCATTTTTATGAAATACTTTTTATTCTAATTTAGGTCTATTTTTGTTTCTTTTTTAATTTCTAGTAAATTTGAAAATAAAATAGTCAAATTTCAGTGCAAATTCACCTTATTTAATAATTAAAACTCATAAATATACAACTAAATGTAAATATATTGCTTGAAGGTGTGTAAAAACATACATAAAACATTTAAAAAGCACATTAAAGTCCTTTTAAAAATTCAAAACGTTTTCAACCGAACTACTCGGTCATCATAAGTGAAAAACTAATAGTTAAGATAAGTTGTTGTCTCTTCGCGTTTTTCTAGCTTGCCCCTTTAAACTCTGCAAGCAAACCTGAAATGGGGGAACCCATTGGAGCCCCATTGACTTGTCTGTAAACTTGATTGTTGAAAACAAAAACGTTGCTGTTGATAATTAAATTTAAATTTAACTTAAATGTAATTATCAATATTATTAAATTTAATTAAATTTAATGAATTATTTAATTATTAATATTTAAATTAATTATAATAATTTAATTATACTTTCCCATCCCACCTTATATTCCACACCCTTGAAGTAAAATGGTTTGTTCCGGGCAAGCTAAAAAAACGCGAAGAGACAACAACTCAACTTAACTATTAGTTTTTCACTGATGATGACCGAGTAGTTCGGTTGAAAACGTTTTGAATATTAAAAAAGGCTTTAATGTGCTTTTAAAAGTTTTATGTGTGTTTTTACGCACCTTCAAGCAATATATTTACATTTAGTTGTATCTTTATGAATTTTAAACTAGTCATTTATTTGTTTCTTCCAGCTAATATTGTTTTTGAAAAAATAGATTTTAGTTGCTGTACATTACTGTTATCTTATTTGCGTAAATATTAAGAATGTACCACTCAGTGCTTTTACATTAAGGGGAGGTTCTAGTTTTTAGGCCTAAAATTCATGAGATTTTTACGATTTGTTTTCGCGTACAAAGGAAAGAGATATCACCTTCGGACTTTCTGAATATATTTATGGACATTTCACTTATATATTTAAATTTTTGAGTGTAAAAAAAAATTAATAGTATATCTTGTGCGACGGGAAGTACACAGAAAAAAATTAAACCCAATTTGGGTCGAAAGATTCATAGATATGTCCCCGAATTCGGTCATGCCTGTTTTGGTTACCACTGTGTATCCATTTTGGGCACTGTTAAATACCCATTTATTATTTTTTTTAAATGGATATTTAACAGTGGATATTTAACCTATCTTTTTTATTGGAATGTGATTTTTATAGTGAAAAACCATAAAAAGCGTTAGAACGGTACCTGCAGCACTAGAAATTGCCAGCGCTAGAGAGAATAAGAAGAAAAGTGAAAACAACCAATAAAGGACAGAGAAGCAACAGAAAGTAAAACATTTTATTATTCAGTGCTATCCACCATCTGCCGCATGCAACGTGTCTTCGTGTGTGACATGGAAAATTTGTGAAATACAATAAAATGTTTTGTTTTCTGTTGATTCTCTGTCCTTATTTGTTGTTTTATCGTTCTTTACAAAATTCTACTGTAAATGATCAACAAAAAGAGTTTGTCCTTAACAGCCCAAATTTTGTCTGACACATTAAAAATGTAATAACGCAATGGCTTTCGTATCGTTTTCAAAAATGCAGTATGACATTCCAAGTAAAGGTCCATATGGTTTTAAAACACAAGGTTAAATTCAAGGTCAATATTTAATTTGATTAAAAGTGCGTAAAGAGAAATTGACCAGCGTAGCGGCCGTAGTTTGCTAGTACATTATAAAGCCGTAGTGGCATTTGAGGAATAAAATTATGTGGTATATAAAATATACCACCACTGTTGGCTCTACATTTAAAAATTTATCTTTAAATATAGGTTAGAAAATATTTTTTTCTTGGGGAGGGGGGGGGGAGAGTAATACTGACGGAGGCAAAAATATGACAGAGGAATTCTTTATCTACAAAACTACATAGTCAATAAAAGTTGAAAAATTCATTTACACTTGTTTTGAATAAAAATATAAAAGATATCTTAAAGAATGATATTTTGAAAATAAATATCAAATATTTGAAATTATTGAAAATATCAAACCTAATGATATTTTGAAATTAAATGTCGGATATATATCATGATATATATTCATTGATATATATATATATATATATATATATAACCCTGGTAAAAACCGAGCCATTTTACAAATTTCGTAGAGATCAACGTCACCCTCAGAAACCTTTCTCCCCAAAGTTGAAAGGAGTTGGGAAAAAAGAGATAGGACAGTTACATATGTGATTTTCATGTCAACCGGTCAAGGTGGTTCTCAAGGTTACGCGCCTATTAAAAAAACCAGTATAGTCCCTGATATAACTTACGATTAGGTTTTGGTCTAAATATCCCAACAGGTGGCACTGTTCAGTTGCATTTTGCAGAATTTACACGATTTTAGCAATAGTCACATCTCAAGGACGTTTTTAATTTGATTTCAATATTATATGAAAAATTACAACTTTTTTTAAACTAAGAGCAGAAATCTATATTATAGAGCAAAACAATTTAATAACGGAAATTAATAAAACTTTAGATTCAGTTAGACCTTGATATAAATTGGTGCTGATTATTTTTAGTGTTTGCGAAACCTTTGTGATACAGAAGTACAGTGGTGGCCAAAAGTTTGGACATTGTTTGAAAGTTTCATGTTTTTTAAATTTGTGTGCTTGTACAATATATTAATTTTTATTTAAATACAAAGGTTTATATATCAAATTGAAGGTAATTTAATGTAAAATGTAATAATAAAAACAGTATTACAATATCTGTATTACAAAAAAAAGTTACGCTCATTTTAGTAGAACAAACAAACACAAATCGCTTTTAATAAGGACGTGTTTTGTAATAAAAGCGTACTAGCCAATCACAAACACTGTTCTGAGGACCAATCAAATGTCTGTAACTATAGTTTAGGTTATTTGGATGGTAAAAGAGTTGTTGCTGTAGAAATGTTTTTCAAAATGATGCATACTAGTACAATTAAATAGAGTATTGCTGTTTTTGAATATTTAAAGTCATTTTTTTAATTAAACTAATTTTGAACAATGTCATCAACAAGAAGAATTCATTGGACATATACAAAAAGAAGCCGAATTGTCGTATTGAGAGAAAATGGCCTCTCTTATGCTGAAATTGCAAGACAAGTTGGTTTTTCAGTGACTTGTTCTGGTGTACCAAAGTTCTGTTTACGTTATGAAAAAACGAAATCAGTGGAAAATAAGGCCAAATCAGGACGAAAAAAATGCACAAGTGCTACTGCCGATAGAAAAATTAAACGGATATGCCTTCAAGATAGAAAAAATTCATCAGATGTCATTAGATGTGAAATGAATGCAGCGGGTATTGCAGTAAGTTCAAGAACAATAAGAAGAAGATTATCAGGATTTGGACTACAAGCTAGAATTCCAAGGAAAAAAACATAATTAAATCAAAAGTAACGCAAAAAACGAGTTAAGTGGGCAAAACAACACATTAAATAATCAGAAAATCAATGGAAGCAAGTAATATGGAGCGATGAGAGTAAAATATCGCTCTTTGGTAGTGATGGTAGAAAATACGTGAGAAGTAGAGTAGGAGAAGCACTTCATCCTGATTGCATTGAAGCAACTACAAAAAACCCAACAAATGTCATGATTTGGGCATGTATGTCTGCAGATGGTGTGGGCCGAATTCAAGTGATTGGTGGCCTCCTGAATGCCAAAAAATACATCGAAACTGTCCTGGAACCAAAATTGATGCCTTCCATCAGGGATCTCTTCCCCAACAACGCACCATTTATTTTTCAGCATTATTCAGCTCCATGCCACACAGCAAAAGCATGCAAAGCATGGTTTCAAAATAAAGGCATAGATATATTACCATAGCCAGGAAACAGCCCTGATCTCAATCCAATTGAAAATTTGTGGCTACGTTTGAAAATTCTTGTACGAAAATAACGTCCATCCAATAAAAGACAACTTATTGAAGCAATAATTGATTCTTGGCACCATGTGATTACGAAAGATGAACTCCAAACACTCGTTCACTCGATGAAAAGACGCTGTGAAGCTGTCTTAAAAAATAAGTGTTATCCTACTAAGTATTGATTGTGTAAGTATCACTTTAAAGAAATGCAAATCTAAGATAGATATTACTACTAGTTGCATAACTTTTTTTGTAATACAGATATTGTAATACTGTTTTTATTATTAAATTCTACATGAAATTACCTTCACTTTGATATATAAACGTTTGTATTTAAGTGCAAATTAATATATTCTACAAGCATGAAACTTTCAAAACATGAAACTTTCAGAAAATGTCCACACTTTTAGCCACCACTGTAAGTTTTGGAAATGACACATCCCGTATAGCAAGCATGGTCGCAGTGACATCACCGTGACGTCACTGTCAGTCATGTACGTCACGACACATCGGTGACCAAAATACCAGCACTCAGTGACGTCAAATTGTGACTAAAATGTGAATTACTTAGAAACTTTTTTTAAATTGCAGGACCACTACGAACTGTGTTATTCAATGTAATAAATATGCTTCTGACAATTTTTTTAAATTTTTGTGACATTGCTGCAACTAACGTACGTCACGTCACATATGTGATCAAAAGACCACCATGTTGTGGAGTCCCATTTTGACTAAAATGTGAATTTTGAAAGTATTTGAAAATGAGGAGAACTATTTTAATCAAGGCTGTCTTAATGAACATGGAGGGTCTGATTCTGACTGATTTTTGGGTCCCTTGAAAATTAACATTTATTCATTTAATTATTTACCGACCTATAGAAAAATGCTTTATAAATAAATAAATTTCGACCATATGCAATTATAAATTATGATAAACACACATTTCTGCATGTACTCCATGATTTTTTTTCTTTTTTCTTTTTTGAAAATGAGGAAGTTTTTCATTTGCTTTCAATTTTATATGAAAAATTAACAACTTTTTTAAAACTAAGAGCAGAAATCTATATTATAGAGCAAAACATATCCGAGAGTAACAATGACGTCATATTGACGGTGGCAACACGTAAATCATAAATTTCGCTTTTATTGTGATTTCTTTAATTTAAATATTGCACTATTTCAATTTTTAAACGTAGAATAGGAAAGAAATATTCTTTGAAATACAATTTGTTTCAAAACCGATGACCGGCTATTGTTTATGGTTTCAAAAATAATTTTCAAGCATAATTTTGTAATATCTATCTGTTTCATGTAGGTCGATGTCAACAGTTTAAAACGTTTCTATTTCAAATAATATATATAATAATTGTTAAAATAATAATCGCGCATAATTCAGCATTTGTATCCGACTAATATTCAGCAACGAAATTAAACATTTCATTGAAAAAAGGAATTCATACTTTTTTAAACACAAAATCTAATAGACATCTAATCAATGCACGCTCTTAAACCTCTAAAATTGTTAGAATAATAATTAAAAAAACTGATGTAGGTAGCAAAATCTTTGGCGATATTTTTCACTTTTAACTCCTAACATGCGTCTAATACGACCTGTATTGCTAAGGAATTTCAAAACTTTATTTGAATACATAATTCATATTTTTCAAATGGAAATACTTTTTGATGTTGTTAGTTTACAATCTAGAAAAATGTATCAGTGTATAAAATCTATAAATCTGTTAAAGTTTTCAAAAAAAAAAATCTGCTATATTCTGTAAATTGAGGAGCATGGGTTGGATCAACAAGTTTTGTTAATTGTAAATTAGAGTTACGACAGGAAACGGCCGAAAATATTAATAATATACAGATGGGGTAAGCAAAGATTTGTTTGTGTGTGTGGTGGTGGGGAGGGGGGAGGAATTTCTAATAAACAGACATTTTATTATAATAAAAATATTTGTAAACTTCCAATAATATTTTTTCCCTGTTATTGCATAAGTAGTTTAAGTAGCTCTTCAAATATAAATTTTGCTGCTTGTTTCATACTTTTTAAATAAATTTAACATAAAATGTCTATGCAAACGCATGACATAAATAATCATTCATGTCTTCATTTTTCGTTAAAATGTATTATTTTTTGCAAGCTGCTTTTGTTTTACAGGAAATTTATGTAAAAAAAAATGTATTATTTTTTACAAGCTGCTTTTGTTTTACCGGAAATTAAGAGAGAAAAAATGAAAGATTGAGAAATAAATACTATTATTTTACGCCCGCTAACTTTTTATTCTGAAGATTATATCTTCCATTTATTATATGTGATACAAATTTTGCTTTTCACTATTATTGCCCTTTAAAATGATTTTTATATATACTCTAAAAATTTAAATAATGTTTTATTTTATATACACGAAATATTAACAACATTATTGTTACAATTTACGGAAAAGAAACAGTACAATCCATTAAAAAAAAAAAAGAAGAAGACGAATTAAAGGTGAAAAGGGAAAAAAATCTTCAAATAGGAAATTTTAATTGGAAATATTCTCAAATACAGGGTGATTTTTTTTTTTTTAAGTTGTGAAAGTAAAACCCTATAACAAAAAAACCACTGATCCAAATGACCTGAAATTTCACCAGTATGCTTCCAAAGCAATGGGTATTTTTTAGGCGTGGTTAAGAAAAAACAACTTAAAATCGCACCGACAAATGCACTGTATATGCAGTAAAGTAGGGAGACGAGCTTGCGCACTTCACAGGCACATTGTATACTCGTGACTCTGTTGTGGAACATGCGGTTTCAAGTTTCCAACTCATAGCTGAAAACGGTGGACAGCACATTTAAAATCTGTTGCGCTAGTTACGCAGTTCCATACGAATGCTTTACTCCATATTTTTTTTCGTTCTGTTTCTGCGAAGGTGTTTGCAATTCCTTTTCCCAATTACTGAGTTCTGTATGTTTTTGACTTGTGTAATAAAGTTTTATTTTTCTCAAAGTACAGTCCATTGTTTTCCTCCCACTGAAGATATTCTTTGTTTCTGTTAAGTTACAGCGCCATCTGTCGGTGCGATTTTAAGTTTTTTTTAACCACGCCAAAAAAATTCCAATTCCTTTTGGAGCATAGTGGTAAAATATCATTTCATTTGGATCAGTGGTTCTTTTGTTACAGGGTTTTACTTTCACAACTTTAAAAAAAAAATCACCCTGTGTATATTACGCATTTATCTTTCTAGCCTAACAACAACTATATATCAGAACAAAAAAACGAAAAACAGAAAAAAAATCATCTGCCTTCTATTAAGGCAGGACCAAAGAGTATTTTCTCTATTCGGATATTAGTTTCGTCGACAACAGCGTTTTGTTTTTGGATTAAAATAGAATATTCAAATTGATGTCAAAAAGAAAAACAGGTGTAAAAAATATTATTTTTCCTGTTTATTTTTAATTAAATTAAAACTATTTCATTTAATTTCATATAAACATTTTACAAAAGCTGAGTATTTTATTAATATAACTTTTATCCAAAGTTAAAATATTTAACGATTATTTTCTTGAAATAAATAACAGTATGCCAACGATTTTAATCACATGATTAAATTCAGTGTGTTAAATTTAACTTAAATCATATTTTCATTATCTGGTTAAATTCACACGTTTTCTTAAGTATGTGGATAAATATTATAATTAAATATATTAATTGAAGGTAACATAATTAGTAAATTTTTAAAGATATTTAAATTACTGAATAAGAAAGCCCTTTTTATTGAATAAAATTGTTAGCAAGTTTAATTTTTTAATTTTGTATTAAGTAAGGTAAAACCAGGAGAGATGGCACGGTCGGAGAGATTGTGCACATAGAGGTTTGGGGGGAAGGAGTAGAGTGGGGGAGCAGCGACTGCAGGTAATTATACAGCAGCAGTAGTGAAGTGTCTACTTGAAAGTGCACGTTGATTGTTTTGAGCGTCTAAGATAAAGCATTGCTATTTTGTTTTGTTTTCCCAAAGTAAGTGCTTGGATTTTCCTAGCTATTCATCAGAATTTCTATAGAATGTCAGTAGTACAAAATTTCTTAAACTTAAATGATTTCTCATAAGCTACTAATCTAGACTAACAATGTGAACATCAACGGTTCGTTTTAGTAGCGGCCATGTTTAAATAAAAGGCCGCGCAATCTCTTCTACCGAAATTGGAGAGTTTGCGCATCTGCTACTTAGGAGAGATGGCGCATTGTTCCCATTAGTTTCCATGCTAGGAGAGATTACGCAGGTTATTAGTAAATTTGCATTAAAAATGAAAAATGAAAATGTACTAATTTTAAGTTAAACGTGTTTTCAAGTAACTTAATGATATTCTTTTTTATCTTATCTGGTCTTGCTTTTTCTGATTCTTTAATTTTTTCCCCTTTAAATCAAATTTTGTAATCGTTTTCAAAATTATTTAATTTTTCTCATTCTTTAATCATTAGGTTGAAATATTCACTCCTAATACAATAATATTTGTTCACAAAAACCTTACAACAATGTCATTTAAGTGTAATTATTATTGTTAACATTTTAATTGTAGTTATTATTAGTAACAATCTCTCCTACCCATTTGCGCAATCACACCAACCCTGTAGGGACAGATTGCGCAAAATAGCTTTCTTGGTTTTATTACAATTGTTCTACTAAATTACAACATAACAACAAAATAGCAATGGAAATGCATAAAAAAACAAAATGAAGTGAAAATTATTCATGGATAGTTTAGCAAAAAATTAATATTTAGATTTTTTATTGCTATTCTTTTGAATTGTGCGCAGACTATCCTATCTTTACCTTATACTCTAAAACAATTTACATTGCATATTTTTATTTAAAACTTTAATATGATTTATACGAAGTACTAATTAAGAAAAATCATGGGAGTGTAGTATTCAGGAATAAATTAATATCAATAAGTATTATTACATGTGAGAAATTTTATAAAATCTATAAATTTTCAATCTAAAAATTTAGAAATAAATCTCTTCATAGTGTCTGAAAACGTTTCATTTGTTAAAACATCTGATTGAAAAGTTTTTTAAGAAAGTGTGAATTTCGAAACTTTATTTTTTTATTTGCTTAAAATTATGCATTCCAACATCATGAGTAAATATTTTTCAAATCAGAGTTGTTGAGTCAGAAACGGTTAAAATATAGTTATAAAATAAAAATTTCATGCATGATAGCGTATATTGATCCGTAGGGTATTTGTATTTCTTTTATCCTTCAAAAAGTGGTAACTTTTGTCAAATATTTTCCAGATATCTTTTTTAATAATTATAGCGTACAAATATTTTAAAATATGATATAAAAACTTGACGGCATGATATGAGTAATATGGCAGAATATATTGTGCTGATATTTTCATGAATTAAATATATAAGATAACGTCTAAAAACTATTGAAATATTTAAAAAAATGTACATTTCATACTTTCAATTATTAAAGAGAAGGCAGTAACCCAGCCAAAATAACGATTATTTTAGTATTATCTCAAATTATAGATCTCATATTTTTAGATGTGTGCTTAAAATATCAAAACTGTATATTTTATATTACTACATATGTAATATGCACAGGGTTGCAGCACAAAGAACTTTTCACACATGCAAACTTTAAACGACTTTTCCTCAGCATTCATTCTTTGTTCGCTTTTGTTTTTAAAAAAATAAGTTATAATCTCCCTTTTGTATTTGAGATAGAGTTTTTTTTTTTTTTTTTTTTTGCCCATGATCTTTATTATGTATGTGGTAAGACTGTGAATGAAATTGCAATTTCGATTCTATTTTCATTTTACATATATATAATCATATGAAGAACCTTCACAGTTCTTCAATATGATAATAAAAAAAATTATATAAAGTCTAATATTAGTTGTATCAAAAATGCTTCCACAGTGTTGTATAACATATTTTAGTAAATAAAAAAAAATCAAAACAATAAAAAATGTCAGTACTTGAAAAAGTAGTTGGGATTTAAAAACATTAATTAACTTACATTTTTTAAATCTTTTAAATAAATGTGTAGTTTAAAAAGTTTTTTTTTTTTTACATGTGCTTTTCGATTAAAATGTAATGCAATAATAAAATTTTTTATCTAAATTCTTAAAATTAAAAATAATGTAGTGAAAATACCGTTTCCCCTGAACAGCACAATCAGGTAGTTTTTGTTTGTTTTATTCAAAAATATTTCTGTAAAATTTATAATACCGAGCTGAAGTTAAAATGTTTTTTGCATTTATATTATAGAACATCACAATTTTTAAACATTTCAACATATAAATATAATAAATTTGAATAAATCCATATCCATATTTTTTTATTTAATGTGTATCCAACCCGAAAGTTTTCGTTCGAAATGGAGTTACCTTACTCAGTTGCGAGATTTTAATAAAAACCTAAGCTCCCGTAAATAAATAAATATTGCAAGATATAGTTCTCCAAATATTCTAATAAAAGTCCTACTTGCAGAATAAAAAAAGACAGTTAACCCGACCCGGATGAGGTACGGCTAAAATATGGATACGTGGCCGGTTGCAGTATATTACACCCACCTCAGTAGTCCAATATTAATCCGACATGCAGGAGAAATACAGCCGAATGGACTCCTGTCAAGTAATTAGATTTTCCAATAAAATGCAGTTACTTCATTAAATCAGTCTGAAAATTGCGTTACCTGACAATACAGGATTCGCAATACAGGATTCAGATAAGAAATCTAAAGTAAAAACTGAACTAAATAATTTAAATATACAAATAAATTAAAACCCCCCACTAAAGTCCTACATCGGGTTGGATGATCAGATTTTAACCGAACCAATAACGCGCAGTTTGGGCCGGGTCAGATTAGATATAATTGTTTTGTTGTTCTGGTTTGAGTAAAATTGACTCTATTTTTTTCAGGTTCGGATAGCTTTCGGGTTGAGACTTTATACATTCAGCTCGTTTTCGAGTTTATCTGAAAAGCCAGAATAAAAAATAAAAAAACGAATATTTTTTCAGAAAAAAACTATATTTTAATATGAATGACGCTTTATACATATTCATTTTTCTATGTAAACAAAAAAAATGCATATGAAAAATCTTATTATATACTATTTTTTTATAATTGTATTAACCCTTCTTTGCATGAGTTTTTCTTTTACAATTGTGTCTTTTTATACATATATTAAATATTAGACACCAGAAATTTTAAGATAGATTTTTAACTTGGTTCAGCAACATAGTTCACGGGAAATTTACTGCATTAATATTTCTGGTGGCGAAGAAGTTGATTTATTTATTAAAAGTTAAATGAAAAGTGATGGAAATTTACATCACTATGCAATTAAGGGTTAAGTTGTAGATCTATTTGCTGTGATTTAAGGTCTTGGGTCAGGATAAGTGTCGATAAAAACAATTATCAGGCTCAATCGGGTTGTAGATGAACAGCAAATATTTTTCGGATTATTGTCGGATTGCGGGTTGACTTAAATAAAGTTTAAAAGTTCATGTTGGGTATAACCGGACTCGTGCAGGATTCTAGATCCGAACAGACACGTGACTGGTGTAACAATAATTTATATAATATTATAGCTATTTCATAAAGGAAAATGTTTAACACAATTTCATAAAGAAAAATGCTTAGTACAATTTCATGAGAAAAAAATTAACACAATTTCAACGCCACAGAATAATCTTAAAATATCTTTTTTATAATTATTCTGTTGAATTGTTTGCTACTATGTAGTCAGTTAATTAAAATAAACTTTTTAATTTAAATTTATTATTTGATTCAAATTTAATGCAACGCATTATGCAAAATTTTATCATTTGTCTTTGAAGCTTTTATTCAGCATTATATATTAATACTGCGAGTTTTGAATCTATATAAAAACGATCACAAGAAATGAACTACCAAAATGAGAAGCAAGGATTGAAAAAAAAAGAAAAAACGCGAAAAGCAAAACAAAAAAGCATTCATATCACGTTTAATCCTACATATCAAATGTAAAGACTTTTTTTTTTCAATTTAAAATACTATATGGTAATTTTTTACATTATGAGCCTATAAACTCTGTAGAAAATATAAAATCCGGATTTGTTAGTGTTCAAACCTACATTAGTGGAAATACAAATTTATAATATAGTTTTAAATGAAAGTAAAGCATTTACACATTTTCAGTAATGAATACTTTTGCGTGTGAGCATGCCCAACATTCGAACTGTTGCTAAATCTTCTTTTTGTTGAAAGGGTTCATTTCACCAATTTTCGCATATATTCTTCATATGTTTCAGATAAGGGATGCTTGTCTGCTTATTCATTTTACTAAGTTCTACCTTTCATAAAACTAAAGAATTCGTTGCAATATTTAATTATTAAAATAGGTATCAATATTTCTATTTTTGAAATTGGTTATTATTATTTTTAAATAGTCAGGTAAAAATGTGAATACATAGTCTTTATTGTCTTTGTAACAAGCTTTATATTGCTACAAAATTTTGAATATGATGTTAAATTGGAGCAAAATGATTATCCATGTGCAAACAGTCATATTATCAAGTATTTTTCAATAAGAATTAGTTAAAAGCTTCCTTACATTATCATCTACTATTAAAAAGAAAATCGCTAAAATTTTTTAAATGTTGTCCAAATAAATGAAAGAATATTTCCATTTAATAAAAGCTATTTTAACATACTTATTTTTTACAGTGTCACAATTTTGGATAGAAATGAATATTTTACTAGACAAACTTGAAAAGCTTCAAACTTTGAGACTTATTGGATTCTGCGCAGTTATTCAAATGAAAGTTTGCCATACAAAAATGTACCCAGCACGCAGCTTTTTTAAATTTAAATAATTAAATAAATATTCAAAAACATTGTATCTGAACTAAAACAAAATATAGATAATTGAGGGATCGGGCAAGAAAGTGCCAAGCCATGTTTTTAGTGAAATGAATCTGACACTGCAATTTGTTGCTTAATATTGTAAATTATAATATCTGACATTACGTTTTTTCTAATGTCAGTAAGTAGCAGCATATGTTCCAGGTTTTGTTTTTACCCCTACAGCTTTTTTACCGGAAAAAAGTGTACATCATTAAAGTAATGGCATATTGTTATTCAGAAAATCTCAAATGTTACTAAGAAATTGGCAAAAATACTTTATATTTTATATGTTGATTTTAGTATTATCTTTCTTTCCAATCTAACTTTCAAATTGAAAGTATCTCAGAAGTTCAAAAATGTGGTTTAGCACTCTCTTACTGCGACCCCCTCAGTTATTTTTTGGACATAAAAATATTTACTTCGCTTTAAAAACATGAAACAACTTTAAAATTATTAAAACTTCAAATTGAATATTAAACGTAACGTTTTCCAAGAAATTCTAAATAACTAATATGTAGAGAAAAACAATGATGATAAAATGAACAAAGATTTGATATATATGTTGCTAAATAATCTGCAACTTTGGTAAGCATGCCAATTTAATAAATATACAAGTTCTTTAATACATGTTATCTTTAAAGTTGCGATTATTGTTTGAATTACTTAGCATTAGGTGTTGGATTTGGTGTATAACAATGGCACAATGAATATTCTTATTATATCCTCAGAATAAAAAGGATGAACTATTATACCATAATGGTGATAAGAGTTCAAAATTATGAGTTTAAATGTTGCACATGAATGGCCTTTTTTTTCCTTGTAAAGGAGAAATAGCAAAATTAAGGACTGTTAAATAACTCTTGCCCTAACATTGGAAGAAGTTTCATCTACAGAGGTAGATAATTGTTTAAGAATATTGTAGAATAGTATATATATATATATATATATATATATATATATATATATATATTCACGAAAGGTGTAAGGGACCGAGTGCAAAACGATGAGGGGATGACACAGGTTCCTGATATATTAGCTAAAGTCCAGTTTGGGCCTGATTATATTCATAGGACCTAAAAAATCCCATTTGAAATTAACCTGAAACACGATCTGACTAAAATAAAAGAGTTTTGGGCGACCCTCGATCCGAGGTTAGCCCAATAAACAACCTGCGCTCGAGCGGAATTTCAAGATTACAGAAAACTGATATTAAAATCACATATAAAATAAGTTTTGAAAAATATATCTATAATCATAGGCATAATTTAAATATTAGATTCATGAAATAAATACAAATAAAAAATTACAATATATTCAAAAATAGATATTTTCATCTGAAATAAAATATGGGAATGTAAATACAAATGTAAATGGTAAATTGTAAATACAAATACTAAAAATGTAAATACAAATGTAATGGTAATGTAAATACAAATAAAAAAATTACAATATATTCAAAAATAGATATTTTCATCTGAAATAAAATATGGGACTTTCTTAACAGATAGTGCAAGTATGCCCAAATCCGACCTATTTGAAACAAAACACAACCCAAAGTCAACGCTCAGAAAAAAATTTGCCAATCTGACACAAACTTTACCCAAATTTAAAAAAAAAAATGCAGACATCAGTTAGCGGGTTGGATCGGGGTACAGCCAATCCTAATCCATATAGAAACAAAAGACAACCTGAACTAGACGTACACAAAAATCTGTAATGCCTAGCAGAAACTGACTCGCTGCAAATCACGGCTTGAGTAAGGTATGACTAGTGCCAATGACCAATCCACGAGTACCAAATAATAGCTCGAACATCTCTTAACAAAAAGAAAATCAGTCAATCCAAGTCGAAAGAAAATAAACTCCAGCGAATTCAATCCATGGTGTGAGTTAGGTACATGTAGCCCCAACACGAAGTGCATCAAAATACTCGAAACATCCGATCCAGAGTAAAATAAATACAGTAAACACGACTAACTGCTTTGGTCGGGTTTTAATAAATTCAAATCATCCAGCACAGGGAAAGACCCAAATGATCGCACAAAATTTTCAATGTCGTCACATATTCGTCATAAAATTAATGACAAAATCGTCACAAATGACACACTTTTTATAAGATGGTCATGGGCTGACTTCACAATATCGTCACTGGGGTCACATCTTCGTCACAAAGTTAATGATAAAATCGTCACAAATCGCACACTTTTCACAAAATTGTCACCTTGTGACTTCACAATATTGTTATTGTCGTCACAGATTCTTCATAATATTAATGGCAAAATCGTCACAAATGACACATATTTCACAAATTGGTCATATTGTGACTTCAAAACATAGTCACTTTCGTCACAGATTCGTCACAAAGGAAATGGTAAAATCGTCACAAATGACACACTCTTCACAAATTTGTCACACCTTGACTTCACAAGGTGGTCACAATGTGTCGTCACAAAAGAGCTCTAAAACGGCTATAAATACTTCACATTCAGATCACCGTGACTTCACATCGACGTCACGTGCCGTCACATCGACGGTCACAAAGTCACAATTTGACTTCGCCGTGACGTCACAATGCCTTACGGGTGACGTTCCGGGTTCGATTCTAGGTCTGGACATTTTTCACTCTGTTGGTTTACGCTGCGTAGTAAGTGAAAATTCACACATTTGTTAAATTTATTATTGTAATTTTGCTATTCGATTCAAATGAAAAGTTGAAATATATTATCCACACTTTTTTCTTTCATTTTATAATTCTTTAAAGTTAATTGAAATCGTTAGTGTTATCTAGTTTCTATACTGCGACTACCATTATTATTTTTTAAGAAACATTGTTGTTATTGCAAATTGAAATTTTTCTATGGTAGATTAACAGATATACACCATGATCAAGGATCACGCTACAACCTTTCCTTTTAAGCTACAAAAGATGTGTGGACATGAATGACTTTCCACCTTGACAACATATAGGAGAGAGAAATACCAGACTGTATTTTGTCCTAGTAGCCAAATGTTTGAAAATTGGTGTGTTATACTGACGTTCTGGGTTCGATTCCAGGTCTGGACATTTTTCACTCTGTTGATTTACGCTGCGTAGTAAGTGAAAATTCACACATTTGTTAAATTTATTATTGTAATTTTGCGATTCGATTCAAGTGGAATGTGAAATATATTATCCACGCTTTTTTTTTCAATTTATAGTTCTTTAAAGTTTATTGAAATCATTAGTGTAATCTAGTTTCTACACTGCGACTACCATTTTATTTTTTAATAATCATTGTTGTTATTGTTATTTAAAATTGTTCTATGGCAGATTAACAGATATACACCATGATTAAAGATCCCGCCACAACCTTTCATTTTATCGCTTTACCATCGTCCTGTATTCAGAATAGATTATATTTATCAAATTTTCACAGGTGAGATTGCATTTATTATTTCTTCTACGATACAACATAGGTTTATAATTTTACTCCGTTTTGTTCAATTTTAAACATTTCAATTTAGTTTGTTTTTCAATACTTGAATTTAGCTAATTTTTGCTATTTTATCTGACATGACCTATTTTTTAAATTTGAAATATAGTGTGAGAAACGTATAATGCCAAAATTTTCTTTCACGTTATTCATGACAATTCTTATATACGATTGTTGAGTAAATCTCTACATTGCTAAGAAATTGAAACGCATATGTAATCCATTTAGAGTAGTAATATGTATCATCGACCTATATACAAAACAGATTGTAAAAATATACCAATAAAATTTTAATAAGCTTTTGTATTTTATATTTTCCTAGTATTTGCCGTAACCTGTAATAGCAATTTTTACAAAAACACTGTTATTTTTGAAGTAGTAATGTGACTTAACTCTTATTCCGTTACCTAAATAAAACGGAAATATTTTTACCCCACTACACATTGCATTAACAATACACTATATTATGAAAACATGGCAACATAATAAATTCAACAAATATTGCGAATAAACTATTTATTGAAACATAGACATATACATCACAATAAGACTACAAGTAACTGCTTTTTCAGCCTTTAAAACAACAATTAGATTTTCTGCTTCCATTATTCGCGTTATAAATTAAATCAGTATTTCTGTTTCAAGGGTTCCCCTTCAAAATAAAAATCCGGAATTCAAGGTCATCTGTGCGAGGTATCAAGTCAATTGTTCCGTGGTCTCAGACCTCAGAGTTCCTAACCACAGGATCCTTGACTCGAGGGTTCCTGACCACTCTGACCACAGGGTACTTGACCCCCGTATGCCCGACCCCTGGATCGCTGACCCCCATAAGCCCGACCCCTAGATCGCTGACCCCCGTATGCCCGACCCCTGGATCGCTGACCCCCATAAGCCCGACCCCTAGATCGCTGACCCCCGTATGCCCGACCTCTGGATCGCTGACCCCCATAAGCCCTACCCCTAGATCGCTGACCCCCGTATGCCCTACCCCTGGATCGCTGACCCCCGTATCCCTGTCCCTGACCACAGGGTCCTTGACCCCCGTATGCCCGCCCCCTAGATCGCTGACCGCCGTATCCCTGTCCCTGACCGCAGGGTTCCTGACCAGGTTCTTGACCATGTTCCTGACCAGGTTCCTGACCAGGTTCCTGATCATCTTCCTGACCCTGTTCCTGACCGTGTTCCTGACCATGTTCCTGACCAGGTTCCTGATCATCTTCCTCACCAAGTTCCTGACCGTGTTCCTGACCATGTTCCTGACCATGTTCTTGACCATGTTCCTGACCAGGTTGCTGACCCTGTTCCTGACCATGTTCCTGGCCATGTTCTTGACCGTGTCCCTGACCATGTCCCTGACCCTGTCCCTGACCATGTTCTTGACCCTGTCCCTGACCATGTTCTTGACCATGTCCCTGACCTTGTCCCTGACCCTGACCCTGACCCTGACCCTGTCCCTGACCATGTTCTTGACCAGGTTCCTGACCAGGTCCCTGACCATGTCCCTGACCATGTTCCTGATCAGGTTGCTGACCATGTTCCTGACCCTGTCCCTGGCCATGTTCTTTACCATGTTCCTGACCATGCCCCTGACCATGTCCCTGACCGTGTTCCTGACCATGTCCCTGACCTTGTCCCTGACCTTGTCCCTGACCATGTTCCTGACCATGTCCCTGTCCTTGTCTCTGACCCTGTCCCTGACCATGTTCTTGACCATGTCCCTGACCCTGTCCCTGACCCTGTCCCTGACCATTTTCTTGACCATGTTCCTGACCATGTTCTTGACCATGTTCCTGACCAGGTTCCTGACTTTCTTCCTGACCATGTTCTTGACCATGTTCCTGACCAGGTTCCTGACCATCTTCCTGACCATGTTCCTGCGCATCGATCCCCTGACCCCCGTATCCCCGGCCCCTGGATCGCTGACCGCCGTATCCTCGGCCCCTGGATCGCTGACCTCCATATCCCCGGCCCCTGGATCGCTGACCCCCGTATCCCCGGCTCCTGGATCGCTGACCTCCATATCCCCGGCCCCTGGATCGCTGACCCCCGTATCCCTGACCCATTTGTACCTGACCCCCTTTAGCCTGTCCATTGGATCCTGCTTCTGGATTATTTCCATCATCTCCTTCATTTTGTCCTAAAAAAATAAGTTACAATTAATCACTCTTTATATTTCATATATCAATTTATATTAGTTAATATAAAAATTTATACAAGCATGGGAATAATATATATGCATATATATATAATATGATGATATGATAGATCATGATAATAATCTGAGAGTCATTATGCAATGTAAAGAGTCGTGGTATTGTTCCTCACTTATATTTCACTCATATTTCTTATACGCTCTTTAGGCGCTGTATATAAAAAGGCATTTAAACAGAGATGTAAGTCGTTATGATTTTTGCGTAATGTCCGAATTATCTTACTAATCTTAATTATTACATGTGCAGTATAAAAATTTTCACAATTTTTATGGCCTCAACGTACCGCACATTAATTTTTTGGTTTGCTTAAAGAGTGAGATTAGGTAAAGAGGATTCATTGGTATAGAGTCGGATTTGCTGTAACATTTTTTCATTATTTTTATTTCTTTATTGCATTGAATTTTATTTTGTTTTGTTTTTATTATTTTTGTTTACGTCTCGGATTTTTTTCCTGGTGCGCGCCAAGCTTGCGTAGAATGGTTTCTAATGTTTTCATACACAGGAGAATAGTGCTCATGACTAACGTTAATCTGTCTGTTCTGCTGTAGCTCATTTAAATTGCGTAAACTTACAAAAAATAAAATACTAATTAATTGTACTTTATATTTCATCTATTACTTTAATTTAATTTATCGGAAAATTTCATAAATGCATGCGAATATCTATATAAGCAGCAGGAATTTTTAGGATCTGTATATCAGAGGGAATATTACACTGAAAGCAAACTACTAATTTGTTTTTGTATTCCTGCGTAAATCTGATTTTTTTTCTTCATGTTTATTAAAAAAATTAACATTGAAATTCAGAATCTAATAATTTACATTTTTATATATCCCAGTCCTGAAAGGTCGAACAATAAAATTATGCTATTATAAAACTTTTCCGAAAATTATTAGCATTGTATTTACTAAAAATGTTACATTTTTTTGTATTGATGTTGGTTGATATTTATTTTTGTTCGAACGTATGTATCATCTAATGGCATTTCTTTGTCGATGTTTCTATTTTAGACCCAATAAACCCATAACTGGCATAATAATAGCCCAAAAATATTTTACCGCTAAGCGTATGGTAGTCAAAAAAATTACCAGAAACAAAAACTGGGGTATAACTTTAAGAAAAAAATATAACAAGAATTTGAATAATATTTCTACTTACCGACTTTTCTCACACAATTTGGCAAAGGTTTGTCCCATCCTCCGTCTGGTTTACAGGTAAACCAACCATGATCTTTGCCGCCACATACGATTTTACAACGAATGCCATTAAATATGATTTTACAAAAGTATTTTCCAGGTTTAACTAGTTTTAATCTGCACATTCCATCAGCTGAAAGATGAAAGAATAAATTATAATTAAAACCAAAATTAAGACAAGCTTTTATTATAATGTACGAAAAGGGAAAAAAAATGTTGAACGAGAATTGACTGAAATAATTTTTTTTTTTCGAAGAAATAAATTAAATTGTGACGTCTTTCATTACCAGTTTCTTGGCTTTTTAAAAAAATAAAATTCATAATCCATTTCAAAATTTTTCTTATTTATTATAATGTACTAAATGTGTGACTTTTATTATAATGTACTAAAAAGGAAAATAAATTAACAACAAATGACTGAAATAAATTTCTTTTTTTAAAGAAAGAAATTAAATTGCGAGTGATTTCATTATCAGTGTCTTGGCTTTTTAAAAATAAAACGGATATACAATTATAAATCCAGCTTCCTTGCAAGGTAAATAACGATTATTATTTACCTGAAGATTCAACTGACATCCATATCAAAATTTTGAAGGTTGTCGAAGGCAAATTTCAAATATTATTTTTACAGAATATTGTATTGTCACCGGAAATACGCCATACTATCAACATTTAGGTCGATTCTAGTACAGGAAGCGTTTTAAAATTGGATTCCAAGATATGAGCCGAACGGACAAACAATATAAAGAAACAAAGGCAGTGATTTTAGTTTCATCTATGTACTCGAGAACAGTTGTTTAGTCCTGAAT
Source organism: Maratus michaelseni (assembly GCA_963931845.1). Lineage (NCBI taxonomy): Eukaryota > Metazoa > Arthropoda > Arachnida > Araneae > Salticidae > Maratus > Maratus michaelseni. The sequence continues at coordinate 92,540,403 of OZ007595.1, forward strand.
AAGAATAATCTTTAGTTACACTGATGTCCAAAAATTAAGAGGCAGTGTCCGGGCACTTTTGATTTCAGACTTTGTATCGAATACCTACTGAAATTCGTGACGAAATGTCTTTGAAATTTAATGATGTAAAGAACATGTTTGAATTGATGTTTTTCACTGAAGATTTAGTCTCGAGAACAATTAGGATAATAAATGTAACCCTCTATAATAAAATAAATTTAACCCTCTCACTGACACGGGTGTTTCACAAAGAACACCTAACTTTGAAAATAAATAACTCAGAAACGGTGGTAGATAGAAGCATGAAACCAGTGGTATGTTTATTAAAAAACCCATAAAATTCTGATACAAAAACCTTAAAATATTAGTTTAAAATAGCGCTGATAGATGGCGCTGCATGTGGCATAACGATACGTAGTCTGTATCACATCGAAAGCGATTCAAAATGTGCACCTTTCACACAATACACATGTCACAAACGAAGAATGAACTTGTCAGTGACCCAGTGTAGTATGTCACCGGAAATCAACACAGAAGCTTGACAAATAGCCTCCTCAGCTCCCCGAGTGTTAAAGGATTGTTGCAGTAAACAGTGTCCTTAAATGTCACTTCCGGAATTTCTTTCACTATACACTAACAGCGATCACGTTTCAACGGCAAAGATTTCGCCGTTGAGCTCTCTGGCGTCTGAGCACTCTTTATAGGGACCCGTAATGCTGCCTGCAGCGTCATCCACCGGCACTATTTTTAACTAAAATTTTGAGGTTTCTGTATCATATTCTTAAGGTTTTTTAATAAACATACAGCTTGTTTCATACTTCTATCTATCAACGTTTCTGAGTTATTTATTTTCAAAGTTAGGGGTCCTTCGTGAAACACACGGTATGGGTTGGTTCCTATCTGACTCCACCATTTGGCGGAACTTTGCCAAATCGTCGATAGTCAGCCAGATGTAGCTCTTTTATTGTTGGAAAGGCTGAACAATAATATTTTTTGTGATGACGCGTTTGTTACGTGTAACGTATTTGTTTCATCGTCAAGTGATTCTTTATTCGACGTTTATTTGTATTTTAATGGTGTTTAATGATTTATTCGTTATTTAAAACATACTTTTTTCTTTTTTTATACAATTAAATAACACTTACGTCATTAAACGGTTACGTCATGGTATTAAAAAAAAAGTATTGAAAAAATTTCATTATCTGCTTGTTTATTTAAATCTTGATTTTTTTTCTTTTTTTTTATGTAAGTGAGTGGATACTCTTTTTACTTTAGAACAGTATAATTCAATTGACTGCAGTTTTCATGGAAGTCTCATGTTCGCGAAACGATCATACAAGCGTTATAGTGATCGCCGCATTAAAGAAATTCATGTATTTTTGTGATCCCTATACAATGAAATTACTGCATCCAGTGATGTTATTTTTTTTCTTTTCATATTCGCGAAGCAATCATACATGCGGTACAGTGATCGCCGCATTAAGTAATTCCGTGTATTGTTTGGAATTCCGATACAACGAGGGTGCTGTATCCAGTGAATTTTCTTTTGGCGGTTGTTATGTTCGCGAAGTGATCATACATTCGGTTCAGTGATCGCAGCAGGAACAATTTCGGTGTATTATTTTGGATTCAGATGCAACGAGGTTGCTGTATCCAGCGATGGTTTTTCAGTTTCATGTTCGCGAAGCCACCTTACATGCGGTACAGCGATTGCTGCCTTAACGAATTCCGTGTATTGTACCCAGTGATGTTTTTTTTCGGTTTCATGCTCGCGAAACGATCATACATGCGGTACAGTAATCGCTGCATTAACGAATTTCGTTTATTTTGGGGGATTCCGATACGACGCGGTTGCTATATCCAGTGAATTTTTTTTTCGGTTTCATGTTCGCGAAGCGATCATACATGTGGTACTGTGATGGAGGCATTAATGAATTTCGTGTATTTTTTAAGATTCCGATGCAACAAGGTTGCTGTACAAGTGATGTTTTTTTTCGGTTTCATGTTCGCGAAGCGATCATACATTCGGTACAGTAATCGCGGCATTAACGAACTTCGTGTATTTTCGTATTTTTTTCAACTTTGCATTAATCGTTATTTTTTATGTAATACCGATGAAATGTCTATGAAAACGTTGTTTTTTACTGCTCATATTATCTTTTTCATATCTATCTTATTAAAGTTGTCAAATAAAATATTTTATTTCACTCATAAATGCAGTATCTAAAAAAAAATCAACTGTGTGTTTGTGGTTTAATTTAATAATTTTGTATTTAAATTATCATTCTTTTGTCCAAAATGTTTTGAACAAATCAAATGTTACATTCAAATTTTAATTTGTTGCTCTCCTATAAAAGCAATGTATATTTCATTGACGTTTTTATCGCAAAATCCATTATTTTTCCTATGTGTTACTATTTAAAAATATAGAATGGCAACATTTTACCACTTGTTTATTGGGGGTTACAATATGATAAATGTAAGTAAACAATTTTGAAATCGCCAATGTGGCATCATTTTTAAAAAGCGCCAAGTGGTGGAGTGAAATAGGATTACGCCCCCGGTATGCAAGTTTATGTGCCGATGTGTGTGATGTGTTAGATAACATATTACGAGGTACAGGACTCTAATCTTAAATTTTATTCACATTCTTTCATAATATAATCTCGAAAACGAATTTTTGTGAATTTTCGTTCACATCAGCAACTATTCCTGTCGAGCTTGAAACTTATTTCATTAAAATGACGTCACAGTCGTATCTATTCGTTTTGGGCTGGGATCAGTATGCGATTTTTCCTTTCACACCGAGTTTCATGATCAGAAGTACACTGTAAAAAATGACAAATGTTTCTTATTTTATGAAAATATGCTATAATCACGAACGAAAATATAATATAATCTTCTGAGTTATCCGAAATTTCAAATAGCATGCTACATTGTCTTTTGAATCCACAGAAACGAATACATTTTCAAAATTTAAAGAATAATTTATAAAAACAAATTATTTTTAGCTGCCCGAATTTTTCAGAAACGTTTCCGAAGGGTTTTTATAGTGTATTAATGAGGGTCCTCAGGCTGGAATACCTGTTTTTCGAATGTTATCCATTCTCAAGTACACGTTTTCAGCCGCATAAGTTAATTTATACATGAAAGAGTAAAGAAATAATCTTAATTTTAATGTTATTTATTGTTAACGCTGTTAATTTTGCATGTTTGTCTGTTAAACCTTTGTTTGAGCATGAAAATGTTTACTTCAGAATTAATAGCATTCGAAAAACAGGTATTCCAGGCTGAGGACACTCATTAATACACTATAAAAACCCTTCGGAAACGTTTCTGAAAAATTCGGGCAGCTAAAAATAATTTGTTTTTATAAATTATTCTTTAAATTTTGAAAATGTATTCGTTTCTGGGGATTTAAAATACAATGTAACATGCTATTTGAAATTTCGGATAATTTAGAAGATTATATTATATTTTCGTTCGTGGTTATAGCATATTTTCATAAAATAAGAAACATTGGTCATTTTTTACAGTGTAGTTTACCAACTTTTTGTAGAAACTTTGGATATTCCATTACGATATGTAAACATAACGCGCCACTTCTTTCACCGTGTGATCATGGGCACATAACTATACAACAGACACATCATATAGCTATGTCACTTCCTTATACTTATTCATACTGGTGCACTGTTCCAGTACATCATAATGGATTACGAAAATTGCTCGAGGATACAGGACAATCTCAACGGACGCACTCACAGTAATAACAGGTATTCCTCCCATAACATTAACACTCCAATATGAATACCAGAAAAACAGGATCACACACCTAGAACATGAGCCAACGTGTGCAGCACTTTTTCCACAAATACAACTACAGAGGAAGGTTCCCAGTTGGAGAATACATCCCGCAGAAGAGACATCTCACTTACAGATAAACACAACCAGGCACGGTTTTGAACACAGCTACTCTCCCCGCTGTCCGACCATTTTCACTGGCGGGTCACGCACGGAGACTGGCGTGGCAGCAGCATTCTGTGCCATGAAAGGCGAGGTCGTGACCCATAAGTGGGCCTGCAGAATCGGTGATAACAACACTGTCTTCCAGGCTGAGCTGTTCGCGATTCTGCGGCATTGGAATGGATTGTCTCTAACCCAACAGTACAATTTTACAGGCTATATTCAGACAGCCTCTCCAGCCTACAAGCAATCTTTACTCACCGCACAAAACATCCCATTGTACTCCAAATAAAACTATTTTTAAAAGACCTTGCACGGCGAGTAGCCCTGGGCCATGTGAAGGCACACATTGGCATTGCTGGCAATGAATTAGCTGATAAATTGGCAAAAGAAGCTACGAGAAGCACAAATATTGATCTTTCCCTCCCTGTTCCCCCATCCTACATTAGAGGGTTTTTAAAGTCTAAAATCATTCCTCAGTGGCAGGACCACTGGGATTACTCGGATAAAGGTCGACATACCCACAAATTGCTCCCTTTTGTCTCCTTAAACCTGCTTAACCTCGCCCCCCACACCTCAGCGTTCCTCACAGGACATGGTCCATTCCCTACTTACCTCAAATATTATAAACGTGCAGCCTCCAATGTGTGTCCATGTGGCCAGCGGGGCTTGCCTTCTCATTACTATTTTGACTGCCCACTGACCGTTGCCTAGCATCTCAGATCTCCCGAAATTCCCCCACCCTCTTGGCTAAACAATATTCTAACAAGACCAATCTTACTAAAAAAATTAAAAAATATTTTTAACTTCTTAATGGATTTATCGAACTTAACAAATTAAGTAACCAACTCTAGCTTTTATCAATTTTTAACTAAACATATTAAATTCTTCACCACCAATCAGTACTGTAATTGATCTTCCTACCCTCCTTCTCCTGACTTTTCCTTTTTTTTGGCTGTACCTTGTCAGTGTTTGAGCACCTTGCTGTGCTCCCTTCGCAGTCTTTAGAAGCGGCCTCATCTCTCCAACGCAACAACTTGTGGCGCCATCTGTCGCGTGGGAACTGAGCTCTCAGATTCCGGCGCATCATTATTATCCAAGGACCGCCTTGGCCGCGAACTGTGTGTCATGACGCAGGAGCGTTAAGGACTGTTCACCTACAAGTTCTTCATCACTGCACCTGCCGCTGTCTGTCGCGAGGGAGTGCAGGCTCCAGCGGTTCAGGCTATTTTCAGTTTCTTTTTTTTTTTTTGTTTTTAGCTTTCTTGCCTGCCCCTTGTCGCGCTTAGGCTTGTCCTGGCAGTGCCGGCCTTTGGCCTAGTTTGTATTTTCTTTTTTTTTTCTTTTTTGTTGTTGTTTGGGCCGTTTGCGCGTGCGCTGGCGGTCTCGGCATCGTGCCTTCCCTTCCGCCGGTGGCTGGAATCACCCAAAACGAATCCCCGCGTGCCGGGGAACATCCCGGGGGAGGTGCTAACGCTCTACGGCCTGGCTTTGCTGGGCCGAGTGGCGTCCCTTAGGCATTCAATGGATTACGAAGTCTATGTTACTGCAATAGTCAAACAGCAGCAGTTCAGCTGTTATTCGCCGCGTGACATTTTTGGAATACAATGCGACTTTTTCGTCTTGTGATTTTACATTTGCTAAATTTGAAGATTTTAAATTATTTATTGAATTTTAAAAGAGATACTTAACCTATTGAGTTTTGAACAAACTGTATTATTTTATCCGCAATATAGAAAAGGAATATTTTACACAAAACTATGCAGGAAATCCAAAGAGGAGGAACATTGGGTGGTAACAAATGATGAATTATTCATTTTTAGAAAATGAGTCAGCAGTTGCAGCACCCTAATATTTCACATCTTAATATATATATATATATATATATATATATATATATAAAGTTCATAATTTGTTAATCAATATACATTGGTAAAATGAGAATAACACTTTTTTTAATGTTCAAAGTTAATTATTATTAATGTAAATGCAATTAAAAAGAATTAAGAAAACGCTACTCTTTTCTCAGCATTATAAAACGTGAAACATCCATGAACTATATGACATCATACGTATTACAAGGAAATTGACATTTAAATAGAGTGATCATAAATTCAATAATAGCGTAAATTCATTAATAGAATTTAAAAAGAAATTAAACGTGAATAATTTATTAAAATCACGAAATACTCACGAACACATTCAGGAATTTGACTTTTAGGTCCCCATTTACCATTCTTGCAGTTGAGAGTCATACTGTTTTGTCGGGTACCTTTAAAGACATGATGTGAGATGCACTGAGCACGACAGTTCCTATAATGCCAAATATTTGCGTCAGAAAAAACACAACTCAAAACTAGAACAATGTGAATTGAGATGTCGTTTATATTACTTTAAAATCATAAGTCATTTATTTTCTTTTTCCAATTTCTCATAAATAGAATGTCCCAAAGAAGCGCTTGCCGGAAATTAAGCATTCTTTACGCCATTAATACAATCGCAAGCAATTTTGAAAACCACCAGGTGCGACATACCAGGTGCGGCGTAGGGTACGGTGGGGTGAGCGTCTGTTAAGTAGTATTCAAATATGTTTCTGTTCATTTTGAATTTTTGCTACGCAGCGCTCTGGCCGAAACCCACTGTCACTAATTGTTAATCTTTTTGTTCGGATGCTTGGCTGCCTTTGAATTTACCCACTGCTGATGAGGCCGCAGCTTGTTTCTGTGTATTTTTACATATATTTTCTAATTGTGTTTTCTTGTGTTGTCTTGTTTCTGGTGAGGGGGGTGGTGCTAGTTCAGGCCAAAATCATGTTTTTGCTGGATTATATTGAATTTGTGTGTTCTAATATGCAGCTTATGGCGCTGTTCACACGAATATTTAGCTGTTTTGTCTGTGTTGTGATGGTTACTGCTTATATTTTACTCTTAATATATTTTTTGAGATTGCCCACTAAAAACATCAAAAATAATTTTTTTGTGCAAAATATCAATTATGAATTGAAATGAAGTATTGAAATTTATTAAAAGCGATACTTTCACGTTAGCATCATGTCAGGAGTTAGTAGTCAAAGACTTTTCTACTTATAGCAGCCTTTTTTATTCTGAGACTTTCAGTGGTTTATGCGCGTAGTTCGATTTCCATTCTGTTACACTGTTAAAAATAATCTAAAATTCATGGATATGTTTTCCTAAATTTCACAGAAAGATTTCCTTTTCTCGAAAAAAGGGTGTTTTCCTTTAAAAAAAAAACAGAAAATTTCCTCAAATTTCGTGAAAACAACGGAACGGGTGAAAACAAAAGGGGCCAACGGAGATATTCCATTATCTGCTGCATATTTATTTTCAATGTTTAAAAAACTGATATGTTGCTGCACAGAAAAATAAAAAATTCAAGAAATTAAAATTTCGATTTCATTTAAAACAACAACGACAAGAAAATATTACTTTCGAATTAAAGAAAGTAACAATTAATTTCCTATTCTTTTAAAATTATTTTCAATTTATTTTTTAAAGTTATAAAAAAATATTCGCACTTAAGGTGTAGTCTAAACAAACAGATTATATATATATATATATATATATATATATAAGTAAATTAAGTAAATTAATAAGTGAATTAAGTAAAAAAAAAAAAATGATTTTACTCAAAAAAGCAAAAAACCAATCTAATGCTTTCGAATGAAAAAAAAAAAAATAACTTTCTCCTTCCTATAAAATTATTCGCAATTTATTTTTTTTAATTATAAAAAACATCCGCACTGAAAATATTCTAAGCGAACAAATTTCAAAAATATATAATCATTCAAAAAAAAAATCGATATTCTCAAAAAAGGAAACATTTTTTTTTTAAATTTAATTCACAAATAATATTATATTTTACATCTAACAATCAAATTAAATATGTATATAACCAGATCTTAATTTCTAAGAAAAAGTACCGGAGCCCTAATATTCTCCAGTACTAACACCCGTAGTGCACCTCCTCCGCCGTCACTCCAATCTGCATAATTATATTTCATACATTATTTTTATAATTTAAAGCATTGTTTTTTTATTTAGCAAAATAAAAATTTTAAATACATTCATCTGCGTGTGCATAGCTATAAACTATTCCTATAAAGTATTCCACATTTTAGTTATTACTATTTCCAAATACAAACCTTTGCGTAATCTTAATGTTAATTAATCGGAGAATATTGCGATTAAATAAGCTCATGATTTTGATTCGGAAATAGTGTTAACAAAAAAAAAAAAAAAAAAAAAAAAAAAAGAATAGTTCGCAGCTATGCAGAACAGAAAAAGACTATTTCTGTTTACTTTTTATTCTTATCAAAATAGCATTAAAATGATTTGAAATGGAACTAAATATTTTTTTATTTTATTTAAGCCAGATTGAGCTCGAGCCTGCCCAAGTCCGAAGACTGATATGAAAATCGAGACCGTTACATCTCCATTTCTTACGTGAGTGACACATTACGTCACTTATAAGTGTTTTGATACAAAAGAAGGCAAAATATTGGAAATGAGAGAGAAAGGAAAGGGTAATTTAGGGTTCGTTTTTCGGAAGTGTTATTGCACTGGGCTCCGGAGCGCAGTGTTTATGAATTCCGGTGAATTCTGGCCAATATTTAAATTTTTACTAAAAACAGATAAGTACCAGAGCCGGTCTCCGGTGGGCTCCGGCGCAAATTAAGCCCTGTATATAACTCATGTTTTTATCCCCTATTAATACTACAGTTTTAAAACCTCAACATCATCGCATGACGAAATCTTTCCGCAAATAACTTCAAAATTACCAGTTTCTAAACCCCAAATTGTTTAAGTTCTAAGCCGCCATTTTAAGAAATCTCATATCATCGTTTCAAACTGTTATTCTAGCAAACGGCCACTGGTCTCATCGGCAAGACTCTCGATTCAAGGCGCTGACATCCCTAATTCGAACCCACTTGTCGGCCAGAAAATCTTCTTGAAGTATTTCAGATAATAAATACTCCCGCAATAGTCTAGAGATGACAGCACAAGGAGAGACGTAAAATTTTTAAAAACGAGTTTATTTATAACGGATAATTTCCCTTCCTGTCAGTGCTGCCTGGAATATTTCCGTGATTTGAAGGAAGTAGAGAGCGTAACGAAAAGTTACCGCATCTTCAAACGGAGTTTTTCCATCTTTTATCTTTCAAAACGGAGGATATATTAACGGAACGAAAAAATTAAGGCAACTTTGCTGCCAGTTGTTTTACCGAGAATTTAAGGATATATTTTTAACAGTGTAAATTTGTATTTTATTTATTGTTTGAGGAAGCTTTAATTTCGTTATGAATTTTTACCCGGAAGCAAACGCTGAACATTTTATATTGTTTTAAGTGCAAACGGGTTAATCTTTTGCAATCAAGCCGCGCGCGATAGAGATATATTTTTTGAAAGCCCAAAGCCTGAAATTTATTTTTAAAACTATAAAAAACCCATAAACTGAGATAGAGTTTTCAAACAAATTGCATTCGAAAGTACATTTTTTCCTATTTAACAGGGCAAAATGTCAAATTATGGGATATTTAAAAGGTTAAAAAAATGCATTTAAAGCGAAATTTATTGGTCGAGTGCTGCAACCATCAAAATGACGTCAGCGTTAGTCACAGCACCACTCCCGCAATACTAGGCCTGAGCACTGACAAAAAAATGGCGGTCGTCGAGCCGGATTTTTTTAAGCGTTTGTCCGGTCCCTTGAATTTACACGCTAGTAATTTCTAAGAGTTTTCTTTGACTTATTTGATCTCATAAAATTAAGGCAAAGAAAATTTTTAGAAGTTACTGGTGTTCAAATTCGAGGGACCGTACAAACTTTGAAAAAAAATCTGCAACCACAGCCGCATTTTTCTGTCGGCGCGCAGGTCTATTATTCAGGGGGCGTTGCTCTTAGCCATACTTTTCCTGTACAATATATATTTATGTGGTATTATCAAGATTTTATATTTTTCCATTACTGTTGTTAGTACCGTTTCGTTTCAATTTTTCACCTGCTATATGCCTACATAAAAGTCTCCAAAACCTTTTTAATAACAATTACAGGGCGAATTAAAACTGTAAAAAATCTCACTACCGTTTTGGGAAGGACATGTTAGTCATAATAATAAAAAATACGATCAACATTTATTATGAAAACATATCTATACTAATATTAGAAAGTAGTAAAGAATGTTTTTTGTTTGTTTGTTTGTTTGTAGGGGGTAATCTCTGGAACTACTGAAGCGATTTGAAAAGTGATTGTGGCAAACTGATGGTGACAGTCCCTGGTGTAACATAGACTATGTTTTATATTGGTGCCACGAACCCTAGGGGAGTGCAGGAGCGAAAAACGTTCTAAAACTGTGATTTTTTTTATACTGAAGGTGTTAGAAACATGAAATTTGGCATGGTAGTTACTTATAAGATGTAAATGCTCTCTAAGAACAAATTCTAAAAAAATTCAAAATTTAAAACTGTGAGATGAGCGAAAAGAGTTCCAAAAACATTCTAAATTACAATTTCCTTGGAATCTCTGGAACTACTGAACCCTTTTCAAAAGTGATAGTAACTTTCCCTGCTGTAACATATGCTATAATTTATATCGGTGACAATACCACACTGGGGGAAAGGGGGGGGGGGGGGTGAAAGAGTGAAAATAGTTCTAAAATTTGATTTTTTTTTTTACATTAGTGTGGCTTAGTTAGTAATTTCTGAATTATATGTTGCAGTAAAATTTCCTCTAATGAAAATAGGCCAACGGATACCACTTGGCATTTTTCAAGAATTACGCGAGCAAAGCCGCGGGTTTTGCTAGTTTATTGTAAATCATTGCATCAATAACAAATAGTTTGAGGAAAAGCAATTTTGAAGCTTGCTTGTCCTTAGCATAACTTTTATCTTAGTACTAAAAGTTGCGTATTAGTATACAGATGTTTTCAGATAATTTTGCCTACTTTTATAAAAATCTGAATCTTTATTAATTTTATATCTCGTGTTTTAACTTTATATCTTCAGCATTATCTCTAACTTTGATTACAATTTATTACGGGTCATATTGCTTTTAGAATATTATCTCGGTAATTGAGTTTTCTTCTTTTATAACATAACATTTGTGACAAAAATACTAGATAAATGAATGAAATAAATTCTTACGCTCCACTATTAGATGATTTGATACGCATAGCACAATACTTCGGTTTTTGAAGTCGAGGACAATGATTCCCTTGTTCTATCTGATTCTCTGGAAACTGACCGCCACCTGAAATATGATTCAAGAATTAATATTTTAGGTAGCTTTCAATACAAAAAGTAAAAACATGCCTATTGCACCGTTCGGTGGAAAGCAATTCCTGAAAAATTCGCTGTATTTTCGTTGATCCTGACCCCCAGACATCAAATCCACCCTCTGTTAGAATGTTGATATATATATATGTATGTATGTATATATATGATATATGTCATACGGTAGCACTCGCAATTCAAAACCGATTTGTATGAAACTAAGTGTGTGTATTAAGCTCACCAGTATCTCGACTGAGTTCATTGTCCAGCATGGTCTGCCATATGCTGTCAAAATAGTAGCCACTAAAAGATTTAAAATTTTAAAAAATGCAAAAAAAATTATAAATTCAAATTTATTTTTTATTTAAGTGTTAAGCCTTGATACAAGGATTAAGGACCATTTTCTGTTTTGCCTCTATCTTAAAAAATGGCTGAGATATAGCCGTTGGAAATTCTAGGGTGACTGACATTTTGAAACAATACAGCAAATTATAAAAAAGTCCTTCCAGCCTGTACCGGGAGGAAAAGGTAGCTTTCCTCTATCTTCGTTTTAAAATTTTAGCTAATGTTACACGAAAACAGCAAGTTAAAATGCAAAGAAAACGTTTACAAATGATTCGTTAAAACTGAAATTGAATAAGAAATTCGCCAAATTATTGAGCAATAGCCAAATTGGCTTCATTTATGAAGACTTATTTTGGTCGCCAAATGTCGCCAAGTATGGTGAGAAGTTGGCGCTAACGGATATGAATATATAGTTTTATGCGTATGACTGGGAAAATTATTACAACAATGAAAATTTTTGTAATGTGCTGTCTTGTTTCAAAATGTCAGCCACCCTAGAATTTCAAACTGCTCTGTCTCAGCCATTTTTTAAGATAAAGGTAAACCAAAAAATGCTCTAGAATCCTCGTATTAAGGCCTAACACTTAATTAAAAAATAAATTTGAATTTTTAATTTTTAATTTATTTATTTTAGTTTTATATATTTAAGTGGCCGCCATCTTGAAACAAAATGGCGGACCAAGCTGGCCAACGAACTCGGTCGAGACATTGGTGAGCTTAATACACACAATTAGTTTCATCAAAATTGATTTATAAATATGAGCGTTATCGTATGATATATATATATATATATATATATATATATATATAGAAGTTAATCAAAGTGATTTGTGAGCCAATTAGGCTAAATTATGGTATCATATAAAAATCAATATTTTAACTAGCTAATTGTTGAAAAGAATATTGAAAAGAATATGTATACACTTTACGCGTTCATATTTCCAATTTTATTATTTCAAAACTGTTATCTCGTGGTAATTTAGTGAGGTGTTAATTACAGTTTTTTGGATAATCGATGTGAGTGAAATATATTGTATTTTCTTAATGGTTTTTTATTTCCTATTTAAATATTTCCAAATTTTAATATTTCCAATTGTTGTCTGGTAATAATTCAGTGTACCTGGATGATTCTACTGATCTTAGCATTATGCCAGTAGAATTATGAAACACTGAATTATTATTTAAAACACATGTGGGTGCATCCAGGCTGATGAGTACATGTGCATGTGTTTTTCCATGTCCAATTCATATTTAATTCTCATGTGGTCCAATTTTCCATTGTGTATGGTTCATATTTAATTTGTTAATCCATTTGTGTTTACTTAATTGCAACTCCAATTTATAATTTTTTTTTTTCCCCTTTCTCTCTATTTCTTTTTTCAATATTCTTTTGGTATGAGTAAAATTTGGCCAATTACCATTGAAGCATCAGCTATGGTAATATTATGTTTGCACATGTTAATTATTAGCTATGTGGTATTCTGTATACACAGTATCATTGATTATCTCTTTGGAGATTTAAGTAGAATAGAACTTGATATGTTTTTTGAAATTCATAGATATTATAATTATATATATATATATATATATATCTGACCTACGTCATACGATAACGCTCGTATTTATAAACTAAAATAAATGTAAAAAAAATTTAAAAATTCAAATTTATTTTTTAATTAAGTGTTAGGTCTTGATACGAGGATTCCAGAGCATTTTTCGGTTTACCTCTATCTTAAAAAATGGCTGAGATAGAGCAGTTTGAAATTCTAGGGTGGCTGACATTTTGAAACAAGACAGCACATTACAAAAATTTTCCTTGTTGTAATAATTTTCCCAATCATATGCATAAAACTATATATTCATATCCGTTAGCGCCAAATTCTCGCCAAACTTGGCGACATTTGACGAAATATCGCCAAATTTGGCGACCAAAATAAGTTATCATAAATGAAGCCAATTTGGCTATTGCTCAATAATTTGGCGAATTTCTTATTCAAATTCAGTATTAACGAATCTTTTGTAAACGTTTTCTTTGCATTTTAACTTGCTGTTTTCGTGTAACATTAGCTAAAATTTTAAAACGAAGATATAGGAAAGCTACCTTTTCCTCCCGGTACAGGCCGGAAGGACTTTTTGTATTGAAAGCTCTCTAAAACAGGAATTAATTTATGAGTTTTAGTGATCATGAGTTCTCGCAAATTATTAACTTTCATTTTTGTAATCATTTTCCCAGTTATACGCATAAAACTATATTCACATCCGTTAGCGTCAAATTTTCTCCAAGCTTGGCAGCACTTGGCGAATTATCGCGAAATTTGGAGACTAAAATAAGTCTTCATAAACAAAGCCAAGTTGGCTATAGTTGATAAATTTAGTGAATTTCTTATTCAAATTCAGTATTAACGAATCTTCTGTATTTGGCTTCTTTGCATTTTAGGTTGCTATTTTGGAGTAACATTAGGTAAAATTTTAAAACGAAGATATAGTAAAGCTACCTTTTCATCCGGTACAGGCTGGAAGAACTTCAAATACATTAGATATGAGACGTGATATGCCTGAACCTGTGAACCTGGACCCAAAACGGGATCGAGTATAATTAATCTTTAATTATTATAGTATTTAATACCATTTTTCAGCCACGGATGCAATATGAAAATTTTATTTATTCGCAAATTGAAAGATGAAAAAAATTGCTGTGTGAGAAACAAGAATGTAGTGTAAGTTTTTTATAGAATCATTTAAAAATCAGTTTATAAGGGAAATATATTGTTATTAGTGCGATATATGTATAAATATTCTATCTGATTCTAAACACTTGGCACGTTCAGTGTTAGTAACCTAAATAATAGTAGTAACATAACGAACATGTTTTCTAAGAGGCTTCGTTCACGATATCATCTTCACTTAATGCAGCCAGTTCAGTTCCATCTGAATACGCTGATTTATTTTGATTTAGTCGTCCACCACTCCTTCCCCTATTTTTAGGTGCGTTCGTAATTATATAATTACGTACCACCTATAGTCGTCGTCTGGTCCGTCCGTCTGTCTGTCCGTCTGTCTATCGGTTTGTCCGTCCGCCTGTCTACATATAACAGCGCAAAAACTACCAAACCAAATGATTTGAAATTTATTATACATAATCTTTGTAAAATTTTGTCGAGTCATTTCAAATTTTATGAAAATCGAACCAAAACTTAAAAAGATATTATTAAAAATATTTATTAAGTAATTTGATTTTTTTTAATTGGTACTTCTTTGTTATAGCAGCTTCCGAGGATTAATCATCAAGCGATCGAGATGTATCTTTTGATTAAATCCTATCATACGTAACTAATTCAATGATATCCCATAATAGGTAATGATACAAAGTTGCCATGGTGACTATGTCCTATTTAAGTTGGAGTCATATTATTTCCGTATTACTGAATTTAAAAACCGAATGTGTATACTAAAATTGTTTAATTATAGCAATCCTAAAATCTACCAACAGTTTTTTGATAGTTGTTTCCGGAGAAATAGATCTTAAATGGTAAAAAAGTATAAATATGGATTTCAAGTTCTAAAATTTTCAATGCTAAGCCTAAGTTTCTCATTGGAATTTTCAGTAAATCTCAACAAATGATAAAATGTTGGCAACTTAAAATGTACTTATGTTATTGCGGAAATTAATCATATCAAAATAACAGGCGATATAATTCATTTCACTGAAACTAGTTACAGTACGAACGCACCTCATTTGTCACGTTTGACGTACAATTTCCAACTTGTTTTAATTGTTTTTGACACATGGTCTCTTCTGTAAGTTGTTTTATCATCTCTCGTGATTTTGTGTCTTTAATTTTACATTACTGATGAGGGGCTTCTGGAAAGTCCGAAACGTATAATGCTATTTTTAATAAGTTATAGTGCTTTTTAACTTTTTAATTTAATTGTCTGTATAAGTGTACTCATTTTTAATTGATAATGAACAGACGTAATATCTTTGTGAACTTTAAATATTAACTTAACGAAGCTGTGCGATTTCCGTCGTCTGACTTCACTTTCTGCTTGAAGACAAATTCCAGAATTACTGAAAAACAGAAATGATGTTTTTAAGCCATAGTGTTAAAATGATATATTTAAAGAATAACAATTGTTGCTTTTGCAGATTTCTGCCAGTGGCTGCGTATAAATTACAAATTTGTTATTTTAGACAGATTTTAATGGGAATGAAACTCAAGAATCGTTGTCCTAAGGGAATATTTATGACAGATACGTATTTCTATGTAAAAAGAGATTTTTAAATGAGAAAATAAACTTAAAGCAATTTTTAAATGTTAATAACAATTTTCGGTACCAGGTTCGGGTTCTGATACACAAAATCTTTCAAACTCGGGTGGTCGAATTTCAAGTCATCGGGCTCGGTCTTCGAAAAAAGTGCCCGAGCGATCTCTAGTTTACATGGGTCCAAGCTTGGTCCCTTTGATCCCTTTGATATACTCCTTGCGCCAAGCTTTGATCCTTCAGTCCGAGGATTGATTTCAGTTTGGAGAAATTTTTCACTGATAGTAAATGCTACTTTATGTATTTAAATAATAGCAATTTTACTATCGAGAACGTTTAATCACTTTCATTTATTGTTAGATATCAATTTTTAGCCATAATGCAAGACACAGAAATCTTATAGCCTATTTTAATTTGGTTCTTCCTAATATTCCGAAAAGTTTTCAGTCTTGGCTTGAATATACTCCTTGCGCCCATGCTGGTATATATTGATAGTTTCACTTTTTTAAACAAATTGCAGAATAGCTAAATCCTAAACTAATACATTTAATGTTATACATTGAATTGCAAATAACGTGACAATGGTTGTTCTACATCATATTAAGGTGGTATTCAAAAAAAATATTTTTCCACGCTCAACAACTCAAAATGTTGAGACACATTTTCAGACTCATTTTTAAAAGTAACAACAGGAAACTTGGCGGCGTGATTTATAAAGACATTTATAAGGGCCCCATGTTTTTATTTTTCGTTCCATTAATTAGAAATTGATTTACAGACAATTATTTTCACAGTACGATCATTTTTTTTGTTTCCAGCGCTATCGCTTCGGGAAATTCGGTTCAAAATGTCCACTTTGACAGCATTTTTTTAAATATATTCTGCCTTTATAAAAAAATCGAGACAATACGGACATTATAAAGTTGCTGAATAAGAGAACCTGCCAATTGGATCTATTTTAGAGCAAAAATGAATTTACGAATGTGTCTCAAAATAAGCAGTTTGGATTTGAATACACCTTTAAAAGCAATTGAATCCACTGAACAAATGTTGATATTTTGGAAAAGTAACGAATTAATTTTTTTAAAGGTTCTTACCTTCTTTAAAATATATTTAGAAAACGTTCTTTACACAGTAACGAGTAAAACACGTAAAATTCCACTCTTTAACAGCAAAAACGTTTCGAAGTTATGTTTAGTGCCACTAAAAACGTCTTTTCAGATTGAAAGTGCAAAATTCTGAAAAATCGTAAAATTCAATTTTTGAAAACTCAATAAAACTTCATCTTACAAAAATATATTTTTTTAAATTTCTTAGCGTTTTCAAACATGAAAAAAGGAATGCTCGATTTTGTTGCTGACAACTTTGTGACTAAGTTGCGCTATTATCACCTCTGATAATTCTCACTTTGAAAACCTTATCCATTAAATTCCTTTTCAATAAAAAAAAAATGTTTGTAGTTTTATCTGCAACGACTCAAGAGTTATTACATTTAAAAACTGTAGGTTAATTAAAAGTCACCTTTTAAGTAGAATTAGTAAGTATGATTGATACCTCCATATGCTCGATTTCTCCCCGGACCTCCTTTACACTCAGAGATTAGCAGTACAATGGTAGTAAGGAAAAATATTTTGCAGATCATTTTACCCAGTACTTCCGTTGACCATAGGGTCTGGAAAAAAGAAAACAAATTACATGCATTAAAATACACAATCAACAATAATCTATGCATATAATCTGTATAAAAATTATTGTTCCGAAATAAAGATTAAGATAAAATATTGAAGAATGATGAGTGCAAAAGTCTGTAAAAATTACGCCTTTTTGCCTAATCGTAATAAAGTTCATCATACATAGATGAAAGTGTACATATTTACTGAATTGGACTCGACGTTCAAAAATAAAAACCATACATTATTTTTTCAAAATGAATGCATTGTTATCATGATAATTTTACTTTTAACTAATTTGTTTTAAAAATATGACAAAAGGGCAGATAAATCTTTGTATCTGAAATACATCAAATATTTAAAAAATAAAATAAATGCATGTTTAAAATAAACTTAAAAATGAAGATCAAAATAAACATTTCTTATTAACATGACGTATTTTCATCCAGTGGGATTTATTTTACATATTAGTCTTATTTCATATATCCTGAAAATGTAATTTTACACGTAAAAATGCACACTTCGTTAGAAGACCTAATTTACACAAACTTTTTATACGTTATAATTTAATTCCTGTAGATTTTCTTCATTTCCGATATTAATTATAATTACGTATTTCGACTGAAAATAGCTATATTTTCCGGTAAATATTATTATTAAGGATTTTTATAATGTAGCAATGTTTCAGAAAATCGGCTATATGAAATAAAATTATATAATCTGTATATTTCACAGACGATTAACACTTACTCAGGAGGAGGGGATATACTCCCCACCTAATTGTCATTTTCTACTGTCGTAATTAAACCAGGAATTATGAAAAAATATTTCTCATTTGTAATACGTTTAAAAAACAAGTTAGTAAGTGTGATCGAAGATCGCACAAAGGGTTTCGTTTAATATTCCTTTCAAAACACTTTATCCTTTCTTTAATAAATCCAAATACATTTCATTTAAAAAAAAAAAAAGTCAAGTCTTGTTTTTCATAAAGTAAATATTTACCGGTCTATTTTTCTCGTTTTTTTTTCGAATATCTGAACCGGCCCGATAGCGGGTGAAGCCCGCTATTATACTCTGTCATAATAAGATCCGTCATATGGACTAAATGCGATATTAAAGAAAAATCAATTTCAAAATTAAACATGTTGTATAGAGACCTTCAAAATGTTAAAATATTCCAATATTTCCATAATCGGGTTTTTATCATGATTCAATAGGTTCCACAAACTTATATATTTACTATTTTCTATTACTCATACTGTATTATTCTCAAACATATGAAAAATCCGTTATGATGTCAGATTAATTTTCTTTTTAATTCTCTAATGACGTCATATTAAGCTGTTTTCTGTATTTATACATACTCATACTCCTTGTATTATTGAGAAATCTTTGAAATTTTTCGTTTTATTATCAATATGCGTCAATCATTTTTATTTCATATTAATCTTTTTTTAAAATGGTGAAACTTTTTATTTCATTTTCATTTGTCACGTGGAAATCTTTCAATAGAAAATTAATTATTGTAGAACAAGTTTATTGTGGTTTTATAATTGTTGGCAACTGCTGTAATGTAAAATGTTTAAATTTAATGGGATAAGAATGTTATAATTTTGGTTTTTTATCTCTATTTATTAAAATAATACGATTTTTTCAAATTTTAATATTTTGAGCTTCATAGTAGGTATTTAACTATAAGTACACAAATGTTCATGCCTCTAAGTTATATAGTTTCTGAGAACGGCTCTGTGACGGACAGACAATGGAGCGGGAGTAATAGTGTTTCGTGAGATGAACGAAACCCTAAAAAGCGTTTCGTTATTTTGAAATCAATTTCTTCGTACATTCTAGTGGAAGTCAATCATTTCAACATTTCAGCAACATAACCGATTTTCCCCTGTAAAGGTTTAGCGGCTATGTGTAGTTTTTAACCATATAAAACTTTAAATTAAAGTGTAATTACTGCTTAAAGAGATAGAAAATTAACAGAAAAGTCTTAAAAATACCTTTTAATATACAGATGACACATGTTTCATGCGCTCCAACGGCGACTTCTTCACGATCAAAATAATAAATAAACTCAATAATCCATTTCAAGAACTTTGCGAAAATAGTTTATTTATAATTTTGATCTTGAAGAAGTCGCTTAATAGAGCGCATGAAACGCATGTCATCTATATATTAAAAGGTGTTTTTAAGCCTTTTGTGTTACATTTTTATCATTTTAAGCACTAATTACACTTTAACTTAAATTTAACAAGTGATTTTATTATATTATTCATATAAAACTTACTTAACTATCGCTACCGACTTTAACTAATTTATATCTTGACAGAATTCATTTATATATAAAACAAAAAAACCTCCAACCTTCATGTTTTTATATATTACAACTAGGGGGCTCTGCCCCCTGCTCGCTAAGCTCACCAACCCCCGTTCTGATTTCACAGCCTCTTAAAACCTGGTAATGTATCCTATTTTAAAAAGATGATGATGATGATGATATTACGAACGGCGACTTTCTTCTGTAATCAGGTTATAATGCTTTTTCATTTAATTCATCTTTTTTATTTTTAATATTCATGTGTAAACACAATTTTTATGACGTAATTTTCTTTATTTCCTGCTTTCAACACGTGATAATTTAATTATTATTTTAAACTTTCATTATTGTTTTTAATAGTCTCGCGCAAATACATTTTTTATTTGAGATAAAACATAATCATTTGCGCTTATTTAGAAATTGGCAACAATATAAAAAAATGACTTTGTCAATAAAAGAATTTTTATTCGATTTTTAAGGATTTTTTGAGTTTTTATTGTGCGACCGTGATAATTTTTTTAATTTCTGAAAGCTTGTTATATTTCGCGTCTGGTGGTATGATTTTCGAATCCGTAGGATGGCTAGAAAAAGGTAATAGCTCCTCAAAAATATCCCTAGTAAAAAAGCGGTGAGAATAACCCGGAATATCTACGCAGAATTTGATTGGTCCATTTTATTTTTGGCTCAGTTCCAGATTCCTTTTTATAATATAGAAGGATAATGTTTTCAGTATAAACTGAAAAATGTAAAGGAGCGGTACTTCTAAAACTGGCGTTTTCCACAGCAGCAATTTGTATTTGTTCATTTTTTTTTCAACACTTTCCAACCTAGTTGAAAAGTGTTTATGACTTCAGTTTTTCTGGCCGTCTGTCCGTTCTATAACCCGCGTAAAAAAGCTCCGATCGCCCTGAAATTTTTCTATGTTATTGTCATTAACTATAGCATGTTCCTTATTTCAACTGAAGTGTGTAGCACTTATAGTTTTTTTTACAGGGACAGTCAAAAGTATTCCGTTACATTGCAGTCAATGGGAAATAATCGTTTCAAGTGATTTTGGATGATGCTACGTCATTTAAAACATGAAGAAATTTATATATATTTATGAAGCACATTAAAACATGCTTTTTGTAGAAAATGGGATGCAAAGAATTAATTATTCATTTACAGGGTCAAACAAAATAATTCTGTTACACATTGTTCTATGGGGAAAAATTGATTGCAGTGTAATTTAGTGATATTTCACTATTTTGAACATGTTTAAAATTATATGCATTACTGAAGTTCGCTATAAATTGCTGTCTTGAAAGTGCGGTGTGCACTTGCAGGCACACACAAACGATATCGGTTACAGTACATGTGCTATATTTACAGTCTGTGTGCGGTAAAGGCTTTTTCAACTTTGGTTTACGTTTTTTTTTTCGTAGTACGTGTGCGTTTATAAACTCGAGTGTTCATATATACAGAGCTACACAAGGGAATCCGTAAGTATTACAGTCTATGGGAGTGAATTGCTTAAAGGGTAGTTTGTAATTGTGTTATGCATTTTCTTGCTGAACTATAATATATTTAGTGTACTAATATAAATTTGTGGAATATAAATAAATTCATATACAGGGCTGCGCAAAGAAAAATATACATTGTCGTTTACGTTTGGTAATTGCTGCGAGTGAGTTTTAAGTTGCTTTTTAGCTTAATATTTGGTGCATACAAACGTCATCAGATAATATATAGGGCTGTAGAAAGAATTACGAATGCATTATCATCGATCGGAGAAAATTGCTAAATGTGAATATTCTAACTGAACTAAATTTTACAAAGCTATATGTCCACATCTATTGATTATATACAGGGCAGCACAAAATAATTCGACTGTTTTTTTGACACTGGAAGGTAATTTCGAAAACTGTATTTTTAAGTGTGGTGTATGTTTTCTAAACTGTTTGCTCACATATATTTTTTCACCTTATTTATCGTTTAAGTTTCGTTACAGTTTTCTCGCTCTGTCGGAAAGTGTTTCATAATCTATGCTTGACGCATGATTTTTCATTCTCGTTTCTGTTTAACACTTTCCAACCTAGTTGAAAAGTGTTTATGACTTCGGTTTGTTTGGCCGTCTGTCCTTGATCTAACTCCGTAAATATGCTCGGATTGCCCTGCAATTTTTATATATTATTGTCGTTATCTATAGCATGTTACCTATTTCAACTGAAGTGTGTAGCACTTATAGTTTTTCCACAGGAACACTCAAAAGAATTCCGTTACATTACGGTCTATGGGGAAAAATCATTTTCGTTTTATTTTAATGATGTTACACAATTTCAAACCCATTGTAATTGATATATATCACTAAGGTGCATTACAAGAAGCTTAATATGGAATATGCTGTGCATAGCACTTATAGTTATTACTTACCCATCATACGTAGTACAGGGTAAGTCTTGTAATCGTTTTGAAAATCGAAAAATTTTTTTTGACGGATTTACACGTTTCAGACACTGGAGATTCCGAAAAACATATTTTTAGAAAAAAAAATTTGCCGTCCGTCTGTGTGTCTGTGTGTGTGTCTGTGTGTGTGTCTGTGTGTCTGTAAACGCTCTATCTCCCGAAAAAATTGAGATAGAGACTTGCAATTTGGTATGTACTTAGTATGTAATAATTGGAAGAAGCCTATTTCATTTCAATAACCTCGATTAACCGGAACAATTTTTTTCGGACCCTCGAAATATTCGTTCTGATGAAAGGTATATAAAAATTTTCGAAATTGTTTATTTTAAGAAATGAATATAAAAGACAATAAAAAACATAAATTTTGAATAAAGCATGAAGTCGATCGGATAATTAGTTGCCGAGATATTTGGAATCCTATTTTCCACACTCTTCGATTTTTCATGACCCTGTATTTCATCCAAATTTCACTTCAAAGATATATTTTAATTGGAAATTTGACGCTTAATCAGATGCAATAAACCGCTATTTATCAGGATTATTATTTTTGGAGTTATAAGGAAAAACCTCTTTCAAGCAATTCAGTAATCGAGCCTTTAAAGTTTGTGACGTCATCAAGCCACGATTTTATTTTTTGAATTGCAATGCATTTTATAAGTAGTTTACACATTTTTATTTTAATATTTTACATTATGCATATCCATGATGGGTAAGTATTACGGTGGCCCCCAACGACTAGTTTTACATTACGTCTATGGAGAAAAATCGTTTGCGGTTTAATTAAATAATGTTTCACTATTTTAAACGCATTGAAATTTATATATATATCACTAAGGTGCATTACAAGAGGCTTACTACAGAATATCGTGTGTATAGCAGTCATCGTTCATTTACAGGGACACACTATAATTCTCTACTGCCTGTTAACAATAATTCCTGGAAGTGTGTTTTAAGTTGCTGAACGCGATTTTAAATTTAACTCAAATTTTGTCTATTACTTGGTGTGTATAAATTCTGTAGATCCTATACACACTGATCCTATAGGGCAGCACAAAAGTTCGCGAACACATTTCCGTTTATTGACAAAAACTCCAGAAGGAGAATTTTAAACTGTGCTACGCGTTTCCTAACTAAACTAAAATTTAGCATCCTATGTAGTATATATATACAAATCTATAAATCATATACAGGGCTGAATAAAAATATTCGGATATTTTTCCGAATATTGTATATGTTGGAAATTCCTGAAATTACGTTTTTAAATATGTTATGCGTTTTCCAAATTGTTTACTTAGATGTTATCTTTCAGCTTATTAAACGGTAATGATTTGTAAAATTATTTTGGAAGCATAGTAAAGTGTTACATAATCTATGTTTGACGCATGATTTTTTCGTTCTTGTTTATTATTATTATTTAGAGAAAGAAAGAGAACGTGACCTCGGAAGCAGACAAATATGTGTAACATCATTTCTTTATAAAAATTAATTCATGTAGTCTAAAATCATTATTTCGAATGTAGACAGTCACCTTCAGGAGGCCGTAAGGGTATGAAATGATAAAATTACGTTATTATTATTATGACACTGCTCCTTATATTTCCCTTAGGAATATCGTACTGTTAGTGCGATAGGATAATGTCTAAAATTACGACAGTTTGTTCCATAAACGTTCATCGTGAACGATACAAGCGAATGCGAAATTTCAAACTGTACTATCTCTAAACAACGTTTTTCAGTCTTTTTGTCGCAATCTATATATTTAAAACGCTAATCGATTTCTTTCGACAATCCGTGAGAACAAACTACTGCATCAAATTACATCATTCTTTTTTTAAATGAAAGACATTTGGTCACAGATTTGTTATCGTGCATTCGTTTGTTCGAAAATTTAATTAATTAGCCGAATTTTTTAATTTGCAAGTTAAATTTCGGTAAAAATATTTATCCGCGTGTTTTATAAGCGAATAAAAATGCATATTTATTGTAATGTCACGGGAATATTGTTCATTGGGTTTATTTTATTATTATGCATTATAACTTTGTTGATGTCATTTTTCATTATAATTAAATACAAATATATTTTGATTTGTATACATGGTATTTACGCATAAAAGTAACATATACAAAGTAAGTGTGAAAAGTTTGCGCCGGTGAAAATGACGTTATGTTTAGCTTGAAATGCATTTTAACATTGATAAAACTGAGAGAAAAAATTATATGATTGTGTCAACATGACGTAACATTAACTGATTTTTCCATTCTTAATTATAAAGATTATAATTGGAGCCTTTATTGATCGCTTCATCTTGATTGCATGTTACCAATTACTTTTTTTTAATTATAGGTTAGAACGTTTCATTTTTTAATATAAAAAATTCCCAAAAGTAAAGGATTTCAGGAAAATTAAAATTATTAAAATTAGTGTTCTGGTAGAAAAAAAAAACTTGAAATAATGATTGTATTTTTAGCTAGAATAAACAATGTAAGGCTAATATTTTATAGGTATTATTTTGGTAGGTTTATTATGAATTCATTTAACAGTTCCATATTAGCGGTAAAATCATATTTCTTTCACTGTGAATTTCTCTTTCGATGTCAAAAAATGTTTGTCTACTTTTGGACGCCAGCGAAAACACAGTGGCAATTTTTAGAAATGTATAACGGTTATGACAACAAACGGCGCTATCTCTTTAGCTTTCATCGCGCTTACATCACTTCTAAATACTACAAATTTCAATTTTTTACTACATTTTACTACATTTTATAATTTTAATTCTTACATCATGAATTAGAAAAAAAATAGCTTTCGATTGAAATTTATTTGAAAACTGCCGCTTAATTTAACGACTTTTTAAATAATTTTCAAGCATGAAATGTTTTTCATTTCTATCTTAACAATGACCATCAGTTTGCTGCAATAATGTAAAATAGCCCCTGGGTAAGTTGCCACAGTTGAAAATAGATTTCTCTAACCATCATAAAAAGTGAAAAAAAAAATAATAAACCTTGATAAATCATAAGTTCAGATTATCCATAAGATAGAGCATTTTGGCGCTAAACTAAAATCTGTAAAAAAAAAAAAAAAAAAACTATTTTGAGTTTATGTTTAACATAAAATTGATATGTTGAATCCGCTGATGTATATGTTGCATCAGAATATGCTATGAATTGTATTTTTTTAAAAGATCCATTGGGTATTTAATTGTACAAAAGGTAAAAGATCCCCGACTGTGGTGGAAAAAGGATAACCATCCTGATTATGTAAAGGGACGGAAGAAACTATACAAATAAATTACACTTGAAAACATTAAAAATCTCCCTCATCTAAAGATTGATTTATTATTGTAAGAAAAATTCTTCATCTGATTACCTTAAAACAATGGATGCGATTTAGAAGATATGGATTTGAAATGAACAATGATTAAAGAAGACATTTTAAAATTTTTAGTTTAAACATTTTAAAACTTTTTTTAACGTCGAATCTCGACGGTGCTCATTGGGCAGATGCAATGACATGCTCATAGGAGCTCATTCGGTTGCATTATCACAGGCGGGGTAGGGGAGGAGAGATGTGTGCTTTATTTACTATGTTCTTTTATTGACTGAATATGAGATGAACGTAGGAATGTACTATTTGTATGAAACTTCATAGGTCCATGAAATTTTCTTTCTTGCCGTGGGGAATATGGTGGTAATGTCAAACTGATTAGCATTACACAGTTGTTTACGAATTGTTTGTTTGGAGTTTGCATCGGAAATAGTACTGTATTTCACTGTGGAAAAAACTTTTAAAATAAAATATTTGAAAGACTGTTTCATTTACACTCTTCTTAAATAATAAAGAAGCTTATTTTACTGATATTGTTATAATATTTTTTTTCCGTCAAGTTTTGACGGGTTCCATCTAGTAATTTTTTTAAAAGTTAACGAATTTACATACTTGTTTGTTTTTTTAAATAGAGGAAAATAAATTCTGTACAAAATATACAATTTTTTTTCACGTTATGACAAAAATTATGATATGTGTTTATAGATTTTGAATTTTTTATTATAGAGTTTTACATTTTTTTAAATTTTTTTTTTCGTGTACACTCTCAGAAAAAAACTGTAAATTTAAGAGCGTTTGCCCTTCAATTTTCGCGGGCAACAGCCTTATTTGATGAAAAACGGTCTGATCTACTAAATAAGCGGCCTTATCTCTTAGATACTTATAAAATTAAGAGAAATCCACATATTCTTACAGTTCTAGCCCCTATGTTAGCAAAAATACGGTACGACCCCCTACATTGTCCTCCGCTAGGGTGTAACCCGTCATTTTACTCGTGTTTCGAAAATTTTAACCCGCCAAAACAGTGATTCTGTGATGATTAACGTGCTACGTGCTACGGAACAGTAAGTAAAGTGTTATTGTGTTTTAAAATGCATTATATCCTGTGCATTATAATGCTGTATTACTTTGCCCAGTTACTCTACGATTACGTACTTAAATTTCTTAAACAATTTTTTTACATTGTTCAATAAATATATCATATAATTATCCATTATGCAGAAAAATAGTACGTAACATTATTTAGAAAATTATAAATAGCATATTTAAATCAGCGAATTCCAGCCGACAAATCAAAATAGGGAAAACATTGTGCTTACCTGTGAAGACAAAACAACTAGTGAAATAAATACAGATATATCCTGCAAAACATCTGTAGAGCTTCTCAGAATATAACAGCAGACTACAAAACGCTGCTTGCTTGTATATGATTTCTGTAAGTAAAATTTAAAAAAAAAAAGACAAAAATTATTATTTCTTATGACATATGTTAATTAAAAAAACACTTTGAAATCAATGTGAATTTACTTTAAAATGTAAGTAATTTAAACAGTTTACTTTAAAATATATCTGTATAACATAACATTCAATTCTGGCTACTGAAATTATATAATGTCATATGTATAGTGCAAAATTTTTTCAATTTCCGAAGAAATAAACATTTTATCTTTTATAAATTACGATAGTTGCAATCGTTTTCTAGATTTTAGGTATACAAAGAATTCGCATAACAATGATTAGATAATTTCATGAGGTTTGGCAATGTTTCGACATATGACAATTTCATGATTGTTATCACGAACTAATGTTACTCAATCTTTTTAGAAAATTAGCGCACTTTAAATTTAACAAGGATTTCAGCCATATTCCATAAGTTTCAAAGTTATATAATTACGCGAAAATGTCAAACTTTAGTTTATTATAATATTATTATAAGTTTAGATAATAATAATTCCAAAGAAAAAAAAAACAGAGAAGCAAGTACGATAAAACAATTTAATAATAACGCTTATACGACACAGACTAATTAAAAAAAATAAATGCATACTTTCTAGTAAACTCGCACTTCTTGATGTTTAACAATAACTATTCTAACAAGTAGCCATTTGACAGGTATCAAATAAAAATATTTCAATTCGAACCAGAAATTTCTTAATATATCTATATATATGCGGACGACATTACAATCTACGCTTATGCTCACCACCCATACACACTTTTCAGGTACCTGCAGACTGACATTCATACCTTCTTGGAATTTCCAACTATATTCGATTTTTAGATAAGTCAAACTATATTGGATTTTCGAATGGTGTTTTTTTTTTTGTTGTTGTTGTTGTTTTTCTATTCTTTTTTTATTATTATTTGTGGATTTTTTAATTTTTCCTCACTTTGTATCCTAAACCTTACCTTTATGCCAAATGTCAAGATTATAGGACTACAAAATCAAATTATCTTCAAACTTTCAATTATTTTTTTTTTCGATTTTTTAAGTTTCCCGATTGTCATGCCAATATATTAATTCTTTTATCCGTCTTCTTAGGATAATTATGGTTCAATTTGGAGATAAATCAAGGCAATCTTAGAGTCACCATGATTTTATTTAGAAAGAGCTATCAAGCCATAACCAGCCAGTAATGTCGGGAGGAGAGGGGGAGCTGTGAAATTTTTGTGGGGCTAACATCATTTAACAATCCATATTTTATATGCTAAGTAAATAGAATATAACCTGTAAAAGAAAGCAAACCTCTATAAAGAAACCGCCCATAACGTAGTCAGTTTATAGCAAAACTTTTCTATAAATAAATTTGTAAATGAAAGAAAAGAAAAGCATAATACGGGGAAAATGACACAAAGAAAATTAAGGGTTGTGTACTACCTAATACGACAATTATCTTAAAACTCGTGCTTCTAGCACAACAAAATCGAATTGTTTTCGAAGTTTCGTTTTTTTACAGATATTTCGATTTTTTAAATTTTATTTTCGAATTTTACGAATTGTTTAATTGTTTCTCTTATTGAATCATAAATACTACCTTTACACCAAATTTTAAGTTGCTAAGACTACAAGATAACATTATTTTCATTTTTTGATTTTTTTTCGATTTTTTTTTGTTTAATTTTCCGGATTTTTTAATTTTTTTTCCTTATTTTGTTTCCTCAATACCATCTTTATTACAAATTTCAAGTTTCTAGCCCTACAAAATCGAATTATTTTCAAATTTTCGATCTTTTTCGAATTTTTTAATTTTATTTTCGAATTTATTGTGCTTTAATTTTCCTTTTTCTGTATTCTAAACTGTATTCTAAACCTTTACGACAAATTTTTAATTTCTAAGGCTACATAGATCGAATATTTATTTCAATTTTTCAATTTTTTTCGAATTTTCCAGATTTTTAATTTTTTTCTTTTTTTGTATCCTAAAAACTAGTTTCATTCCAAATTTCAAGTTTGTAGCGCAAAAAAAATCAAATTATTTTCAAATTTACGTTTTTTTTTCGATTTTTCGATTTTATTTTCGATTTTTGTTGTGCTTTTAATTTTTCTTTTCCTCAATCCTAAGCACAAACTTTGCACCACATTTTAAGTTTCTAAGACAACGAGATAAAATTATTTTCAATTACTCAATTTTTTTTCGAATTTTTTTTCAAATTTTTCGAATTTGTTTTTCGAAATTTCCGTATTTTTTAATTTGGTCTTATTTAGTAACCTAAATAATTCGTTTATTCCAAATTTAAAGTTTCTAGCGATATAAAATTGAATTATTTTCAAATTATCTTTATTTTTCGATTTTTTGGATTTTTTAATTTTATTTTCGAATTTTATTGTGTTTTTAATTTTACCTTATTCTGAATCCTAAACACTACCCTTACGCCAATTTTATGTTTCTAAGGCTAAAAGATCAAGTTATTTTCATTTTCTCAATTTTTTTCGACTTCTCCGAATTTTCGAATTTGTTTTTTCGAATGTTCCGCATTTTTTTTTTCAGTATCCTAAATACTACCTCTATTTCGAATTCCAAGTTTCTAGCGCAACCAAAAAAAAAATATTATTTTCAAATTTTCGATTTTTTTTTCAATTTTCTCATTTTTTTCTATTTTTATTTTATTTTCTATGTTTATTGTGTTTTTGATGTTTTCTTTTTCTGAACCCTAAACATTACCTTCACACCCAATTTTAAGTTGCTAAGTCTTCAAGATCGTAGTATTTTTAACTTTCAATTTTGTTGGAATTTTTGAACTTTTTTTTTTTCGAATTTTTCGGATTTTACAATTTTTTCTTTCTTTGTATCCTAAACACTACCTTTATTCCAAATTTAAAGTTTTTGGGGCTAAGGGATGTATTTTATCTTTTTGATGACGCGTGACTGAGTGAGTGGGTAAGTGACAAAAAATCGAAACTTTGAGTTCATATATCGTCTGAACTAGAAAAGACACAAACTTGAAATTTTAAATTTTGGTCTTATGTGCCACATTCTCTAGATAAATAAAGTTTGAGCTTTTTGGGATACTCCAGCGCAAAGATATGGGGAGGGGGGGGGGGTTCAAAAGTGCCCTGAGTTGCTTCCAGAAAAGGATGCTTCCGATTGTGCTTTCTCGGCTTGGCGGACACACTACTGTGCCTCTAGATTTTTTTACCGTTTTTCATAATTTAACAATTATATTTTTTTCTATAGAACATAACTGAATTAATACAAAAAGAAATCTTTGTCTAAATTAAATATAGAATTCCTAATACACGATGAAACTTCAGTCAATTTTTGTCTTGTCGAATCTTTCTGGTCCACTTAAATTTCGTATCTTAAATATAAATGTATC
The DNA here is from genome assembly GCA_963931845.1 of Maratus michaelseni. NCBI lineage: Eukaryota > Metazoa > Arthropoda > Arachnida > Araneae > Salticidae > Maratus > Maratus michaelseni. The sequence goes on from OZ007595.1 coordinate 92,570,847, forward strand.
TCTGTTACTCTAAAATTACGTACTTAAATTTCTGAAACAGATTTTTTACGTTGTTCAATAAATGTATTATATAATTATCTATTATGCAGAAAAATAGTACCTAACACTATTAAAAAATTATAAATAGCATATTTAAATAAGCGAATTCCAGCCGATAAATCAAAATAGGGAAAACTTTGTGCTTACCTGTGAAGACAAAACAACTAGCAAAATAAATACAGATATATTCTGCAAAAAAACTGTAGAGCTTCTCAGAAAATAACGGCAGACTACAAAACGCTGCTTGCTTATATATGATTTTGATAAGTAAAATGAAAAAAAAATATGACAACAATTATTATTTCCTATGAAATATAATAATTTAAAAAACACTTTGAAATCAATGTGAATTTATTTTAAAATGTAAGTAATTTAAACAGTTTACTTTGAAATATATGCCTATAACATAACATTGAATTATGGCAACTAAAATTATATAATGTCAATTATATTTTCGAAGAAATAAACATTTTATCTTTTCTAAATTACGATAGTTGCAACCGTTTTCTGGATTTTAAGTATACAAAGAAATCGATAACAATAATTAGATAATTTTTTGAGGTTTGGCAATGTTTCGACGTATGACAATTTCATGTCTGTTATCACGAACTAATGAGACTCAATCTTTTTTAGAATATTAGCGCACTTTGAATTTAACAAGAATTTCAGTAATATTCCATATAAGTTTCAAAGTTGTATAATTACGCGAAAACATAAAACTTTTGTTTATTATAATAATATTATAAGTTTAGATAATAATAATTAAAAAAAAAAATACAGAGAAGCAGGTACGAAAAAACAATTTAATAATAACGCTTATACGACACAGACTAATTTAAAAAAATGCATACTTTCTAGTATACTCGCTCTTCTTGTTATTTAACATTAACTATTCCAACATGTAGCCATTTGACAGGTACCAAATGAAAATATTTCAATTCGTACCAGAAAATTTTAAAAATAAATAAATAAAATATATGCGGACGACACTAACAGCTATACCATTTTACTTTCCTTATATTGACTCTATCCTTAATATCTATTGCTTTTCTATAAATTCAAAGCTTATTTCTTCTATTTATTAATTTTTTTTCTATTTCATTTGCTCTTTAAAGCAAACTTATCTATTCCCAACGTCTCACTATTACAAGACATTTTACTCACAATAGACTGGGCGTAAAGTTGCTGAAACTAGGAAGCCCCTTAACACGTTCGCTGCCAACTACGAGTACACTATAATGCCATAAATGATGGGAACTTTCAGTTTTAGACATTTTTTCAAATATTTCAAAATATACATATCAGATTATTTTAGAATTTTAGGATTAAAAAGAACAGGTTTGACATCATATTTTTTAACGTCGATTTGATAAGGAGGACAATTAGGGGACCAACCAAAAGTTAAAGAAAAAAAATAATACTTGGGATCACCCTGTAAAATAAAATTCACGAAATGATCTGTCGCTGCAGAATATACATAAGCAGACATTGTATAATATTTGCATTCATTTGTGTAAGAATAGCATGTATATTAATAGAGATATAGCTATTTTTTTTTTTAAATAAAAAAATTCTTGCATGTTTTTTGCTTATAACACACAGGGTTTTTAACCAAATTTAACGCCAATTTCAGAAAAATTGGCAAAATGTAGTAGCAATAACATAGTGCTACTGGAATACAAATATATTAAATATTTAAGGAAATATGGGTAGTTGTATGAAATAATTTTTATCTGCGCATGCGCGAACGATATCAAGGAACTTTTTGCATAATTTAGTAGTCAACCCGCTGGAGCAATTTAATAAAAAAAATCAGTCAAATATCGCAAAAATTCAGAGAGATATCGACATTAGAATGAGCTGTTTTTTAGTTTCTGACTAAAACTCGCTGAATGATAAGGGGTTGTCCACAAATTGTTATTTTTAAGTTATCTGAAAGCATTCGGAAAATGTTTTTTGAAAAAGCTATTTAATTATAGTTTACGGTTATATTTAGGAAGATTTTGAGTCTAAACTACGATGAAAAGGAAAATAAAGTCCATATATTGATTACATTTAGGTAAATTGAGGTGTTTATTGTCAGAGCAAAGCTCCGGCTTTCCATGAAAAATTACACTTTTGTGTACACGATAGCGGCCAAAATATTTGCCGCATTGATACCAAAATTGGACTGGAAGTCGGTAGTGGCAAAACCTCGCCGGGGATTGAAAAACAGAAATATCCGTCAACTCTAACGCCCGGAATCGTCTGCTGTAGAATTTTCCATTTCCCCATAGAGATAACATTGCGATTGTTTGAATTAAATAAAAAGAAAATTGAAATAATTTATATTGTTGCCATTTTTTATCATGAAAAACTTTTGAATTAAATAAAAAGAAAATTGAAATAATTTATATTGTTGCCATTTTTTATCATGAGAAACTTATTTAAATAACAATATACTCGGAAACAACCTTTTAGTAAAAGCTCTTAATCTCTGTCCCATATATTTTACTTTTATATATTTTACATATATTTTACTTTTCTGAAATAAGGACCCCATACATTTTTATCTTAAAACACGTGCAATGAAGTTTAAATCGTATTAAGTACATGAATTTAGTTTTTTTTTAAATCGAACTCAGCAATTGGTGTAATTAAACTTTTTGTTTCCATTTCAAAATATTTTTTTTTCTGTCCATTCAAGCTTATTGTATAAAAGAAGTATGAGAGTAAATCTGTTTATTTTGATATAGTCCAGCCAATCCAGGATAAAAAAAAATATATATTAAGAAACATTTTATATATGAACGGATTATATGTTTTTATTATATAGACTTTGCAAGGATGCCAGTTAAGAGAAAGCAATCAGCTGAAATGAGAAGAATTGCGAATCGTAATTCAATGCGGAGAAGTCGCACAAGTCAGTTACCTTCAGATTTTTTGCCGAGTACCGGTATACTGACAACTCAAATGTAATCAGCTTTAAACAAAATATTGAGAGTTTTATTTCGCGCCTGCCTGTCAATCCTTCAGATATGACTTCAACTGTGTTAGTGACAAAAGATACTTTATCAGGATGTGCAGAGTTTTCTGTTCGCTCACAACGCCTTCTAGAAGCACTCAGGTGGCTTAAAGCTCACAATCCTTATTATTCAAATATCACAATTGATGAAGATTTGATCGCTACATTACCTGAGAATGGTGACGTATCTCAAATGTTACCAACAGCAACCGATATTACTGAGGATGTTGATACTTTGAACGAGGAAATAAGGCGCGAGTCATTTAGACCACTACTTGAACCGGTAGATCAAAACAACTTAATAAATGACGCAATTCGTGTGCCTCACCCTTCATTAAATTCACAGCCTTTCAACGAATTTCAAGAAGAGGGTTACATAGCACGTGCTTTTCCTCATCTTTTTCCACATGGTACTTACGACAACCTCGTCAAAAAGCAGGCTCTCCTGATGAGTATTTTAAGTTCCTAATGAAGTATGAAGATGGGCGATTTGCTAAAGACCCCCGATTTCGCTACTTTGCCATGAATTCAATTCTTCGGTGGCAGTCTTTGGCTAAAGGGCGTTTTTTCGTTCAGCGAAATAGGTTCAGCAATAAGACGGTAGAGCAGATGCGTGATATTCTGAATAGGCAACCAGAAATGACAAAACACATTATGATTTATGCTAGCAAATTAAGATCCACAAAAGGATACTGGCGTGCACGTTGTGGGGAACTCCTTTCCATGGTAGGACAAATTGGAGCACCAACAATTTTTTTTACACTGTCTGCAGCTGATTATCACTGGCCTGATCTTTTCAGACTTTTAGAGCCTAACAGAGATCCAAATGAGCTGACTGATACAGAACGCAGACAATTAATGCACGACAACCCTCTGTTGACTGGTTGGCTCTTTCAAAAACGTTGTGATATATTTTTGAGAAAAATCTTGACGGCGTTGTTTTTAATAGACGACTACTGGGTTCGTTTCGAATGGCAGTGGCGTGGAAGTCCTCACATGCATGGATTGTTGTTGTTAAGAGGGGCGCCAAACATGGAAACACTAGACATGACTAACGCTGAAAATGTAGCAGCCGTAACAGCATATTTTGAAAAACTATGCAGTGCTGTTAATCTTGACAAGGACGTCCTCGTAAATGATATACACCGCTGTCGAGTTCGCTTTTCAGACATTTCCAGTGAAGATCGTGAAAAAGATCTCGCTCAGCTCTTAAATCAAGTCCAACGTCACACAAGACATGGAGATTATTGCCTAAGAAAAAAAAGAGGTACAAATAGTTATAGCTGCAGATTTGGTTTTCCAAAAGCAGAGTGCGACTCTCCAAAGCTTCAAGTAGAAAATGGCATAATTAGCTTTTTGCCAAAAAGAAACGATTCTGAAATGAATACCTACAATTGCTTCGTGTCACAAGTTTGGAGAGCTAACACGGATTTCAGTCCTATTACATCAAAGGATGCGGTTTTGCATTACATTGCCAAATATGCCTCAAAATCAGAAACAGCTTCTGTTCCATACAAGGAATTGTTATCTGAGATTTTAAATAAGATGAACGAAACAAATCCAGTGGTTCAAGCAGTCCAGAAACTTATTTTGTCTTCTGTTTCTGAAAGGGATTACTCAGCCCAAGAGGTAGTACACATATTAATGGGATGGCCAATGTATCACAGTAGTCGGGAAGTAGTTACAATACGGCTTCATGATAAGAACAGGGAAGAAATCAACTTTTCAAGCGACGAAAGACCATCAAAAAGCATGCTTCAGAAATATTGCGCGCGGCCGGAGAAACTTATTTCCTGCACGCTTCTTAAGTTTGCAAAATCTTTCTCAGTAAGAAGAGTCGATTATCACCAAAGAAGAAAAGATGCAGTTGTCAGAGTTTTTCCTCTTACATCACTGAACCACGACCCAACTCTAGCCGAAGAATACTATAGGCAACAAGTATTACTCAATTATCCTTGGAGAGGTAATTCTGACTCTTTATTGCAAGAAGGCCTGCCGTCTGCGTATCACTCATGGGAGGAAGCATTCAATGATCTAAATATTGATGCACACGAAGAAATAATTTTTCCTGCTGTTAGCAGTACACATGAGACAGAAATCCTGCAAGAAGAATACCGCGAGATTGATCCATATATTACAGCAGCTTCCATAGTTCCTGTGCAGACAAACGAGGATACTTTGGGGCAACGCGTGATTGATCATGCATGTGAGTGGAAAAGTGAGAGTTACAAGTACCCTGATCGCAATTTTACTTCATTTTTAAATTACTGTAAAGAACAACAACTTACAGTGCATCAAAATTACGATACGTCTGAGATCAGATTTACAGATGAGCAGCAAAAAGTACTTCACTTATGCACGCAACAGCTTTCGTCTTTGAAATCAAGGTTTATAAATTGCCCTAAACGTACTTTTAATATTGGGAATGCCGGAACTGGAAAAAGTACGGTAATAAAAGAAATTCGTAAAAGAGTTACCGAGCAGTTAGGACCGGAAGCTATTATGGTTTTGGCTCCAACAGGTGCTGCTGCAATTAATGTCGAGGGCAAAACAATTCACTCTGTACTAAAAGTACCAACATGTTTTAAATCGTTTGCTGATTTAGGAAGTGAAGCAGCAAGAAATCTACAGCTCAGCATGAATCCAGTTTCATTTCTCATTATTGACGAATTTTCAATGATCGGATGCCGTCTGATGGTTGCACTTGAGCAAAGATGTTGCGAAGGTAAACCAGACAGCATTGAACCTTTTGGAGGCTTATTTGTTTACCTGATTGGAGATATTAGGCAGCTACAGCCTCTAAAAGACACACCTCTATATAGGAGACATTCTATAAAAGACATTTTGGCTTTACGTGGACAAACAGTTCTTAAGATGTTTGAAAAATGTTTCACCTTAACAAAGTCAATGAGACAAAGCGACGATCAGCAAATACAGTTTAGAGAGACTCTTGATTCGCTTTCCGTAGGCGAAGTTACAGGCGACCAATACGCATCCCTCATGCAACGACGTAAAGCTATACAGCCTCCGGCTGAACTTGAAAGATTTCAAAATGCCATACGCCTTTTTCCCACAAACAAGCAAGCTGAAGAACATAATCAAGAAGTACTTCGTAAATCAAAATGGCCAGTGGCAAGAATATTAGCAGACCACAATAATCAAATAGCAAGATGGAGTGAAGATGAGCATGTATATGTTGCGTACCAATTTGTGGACAGAGGGAGGATTGGTCAACGGTCCACTTGGTACGGTAAAAGATATTGTCTACGGACCTGGATTACGGCCTCCAGGCTTGCCACAGGCAGTAATGGTTCATTTTGATGATTATCGGGGACCATTTCTCACTGAAAGACTTTTTCCTGTCGCACCTATTACAAAGTCTTGGAAAGAAAACAATGTCTCATGCTCCCGTACTCAGTTACCTTTAACAGTTTCATACGCTGTCACCATACACAAATCCCAAGGTTTAACTTTGTCAAAAATAGCTGTGGACATTGGTGAAAAGGAGTTGTCACTTGGAGCAACTTATGATTGAAGTGCCTTTCGCAAAGGATAGGCTAGACCAAATTAGAAGAATGGGGGCACTTGCTGATAGATTAGCATTTGAGCAGTATCTGAGGCAACTGTTGACCGAATAAACACTTGAAGATTCAACAGCAGTTATTGTAATTTTTCTTTTATACTATTAAACAGTAAATATAAAAATAAAAATATATATTATATATTGTTCATGTTATATTTTATGATTATCCCACTCAATGCTCCGACATTTCGGCCTGACGGATTCTAGTAATAAAATTTTGTGAAATTTAGCCCAATACGCAAAACACTCTACAGTAAATTCTATCGCATATATACGTGTATGTATTTTGTGTATAACGTATATTTATACATTTATATTATACATTTTATTATGCAGATATAATTATACAGATATATTAAACATTTTTCATAAGTTATGAGTCAATGACTTGCAATTTGATTTTTATAGTGATATTTCAATAGCTTTTTGAGAAATTACGTTTTGCGTATGGAATTTTCACAGAAAAGTGCATTTTCCATAAAATACATTAAATACATAAAATAACAGAAATATTTACTTAACTATTTTAAACTTTATTTAACATTTACTTAATAGTTATGTGAATTGGAATTTTACTGTAGTTATCGATCAAGGTCTTTTTTTTTTTGTTTATATCTAAAAGACAGTTTTGGCAGTTTTTGCACGAAGGAAAAAAAATTAACGTTGAAACGTTTGGCACTTCCGGTTTCATTCACTATCAAGTAGTTTTTAAATTCTGATAACTCAGGTTTTATTTATAGTACAATAAATGTAAGCGCAGATTTGGAAAGGTAAAAATGCGGGCTTTAATAAAATGTAATACAAAGAAAATGAAAATTTTAGACAAAAATCGCATTTTAAATGTAGTCAGATATCTTAATTTGTTTGCTATTTTTCATTGTTTATTGACACTTTAGTTTTTCTTGGAAAACCAGCATGTACTGTACATGGCGATTTGTCACAAGACACCTTATTACAGAGCTGACACTGGCGACTACTTTTTAATTTTTTCTCGTACCACTTTTTCAAAATAAAATTTTTTCACATGCGCTTTAACAACATGTGTAAGAGAAACATAATACAAAATTTATTTTTTGAAAAGAATAGTGAAAATAGAATATAAAAATAATCGCTATTGGTAGTCCTGTCATTAGGACCGTAGGAAATCGGGGGGGGGGGGGGGGGATGGATATTCTTCGAAAATCCATAGCATTGTATTTGTTAGACATTTGTGCTGCTCAAGGGTAAGAGGCGGGAGGGAGGGAGTAGATGCTGAATCCATTTTCAACGCACAAAATTTGTAAGTGTATTTTCATTTGTTATTAGTTTTTTCTTATTTTTTCGGTATTATTAATGAAATATATATTTTGTACCCTGATGTAATATTTCAAAACATCTTAAAACTGAATTTAATACTTAATTAAATGAAAATAAAAATAAAATAATGCTTTGAAATAATGCGCAAACCCATTTTGAATTTTCAATAAAATTAATTATTAATTAATCTACATATTTGCTTATTAATGAGAAGATCTATTATTAATTGATTTTCTTAGTTTCGCAGTTATTTTGAAAAAAAAACTGAGTTAGAAACTTATTTAGCCACCCCTCCCCCTTGAAAAATATGAAGCAAACCTGTTCTTTTTAATCCTAAAATTCCAAAATAATCTGATATGTGTATTTTTAAATATTTGAAAAAATGTCTAAAACTGTAAGTTCCCATCATTTATGGCATTAAGTGTATACTCGTAGTGCTATCTACATTTCTTCAATCTAAAATTAGTTATTCGCACCGGAAATTTCAAAAGAAGAGTGTTATTTTATGTAATGACGAAATGTCTGTAATAAAATAAAGTAAATATTGCTATTAGTATTTTCTGGTGTGAATTTGAACTTTCTAAATAAAATGAAAATTCCGGCATTTTTAGCTTGGCAGCGAACGTGTTAACCGGCATCAACTGTTCCGGACTGTTCCGGACAATCTACGCTTATGCTTACCACCCACACCCACTTTACAGGTACCTGCAGACTCACATTGATGTCTTCTTGGAATTTCAAACTATATTCAATTTTTCGATAAGTCAAACTATATTCGATTTTCCGATGGGTTTTTTTCGTTTTTCTATTTTTTTTATTAATATTTGTGGATTTTTTAAATGTTTCCTCACTTTTGATCCTAAACCCTACCTTTATGCCAAATGTCAAGCTTATAGGACTACAAAATCGAATTATTTTCAAAGTTTAAATGTTTTATAATTTTTTTTTATTTTACTATTTTACTTCTAAGTTTCCCGATTGTCATGCCAATATAGTAATTATTTGATTAATCTTCTTAGGATCATTTAGGTTGAATTTGGAGATAAATCAAGGCAATCTTAGAATCACCATGATTTTATTTGGAAAGAACTGTCAAGCCATAACCAGCCAGTAATGTCGGGAGGAGAGTGCGAGCTGTGAAAATTTTTCTGGGGCTAACATCATTTAACAATCCATATTTTATATGCAAAGTAAACAGAATATAGCCTGTAAATGAAAACAACCCTGTCTATAAAGAAACCACCCATAACGTAGCCAGTCTATAGCGAAACTTTTCTGCAACAAAATTCGTCAACGAAAAAAAAGAAAAGCATAATCCGGGGAAAACAACACACAAAAAAAAAAAATAATAAGGGCGTTGTACTAGCTAATATCACAATTATCTTAAAACTCGTGTGTCTAGCACAACAAAATCGAATTGTTTTCGAATTTTTGGGTTTTTACAGATATTTCGATGTTTTTATTTAATTTTTGAATTTTACGATTTTTTTTTTTTTTTTTTTTTTTATTGAATCGTAAATACAACCTTTACACCAAATTTTAAGTTTCTAAGAGTACAAGATCACATTATTTTATTATTTTTATTTTTTTCGATTTTTTTTCTATTTTTCCGGATTATTGTAATTTACTTTATTTTGTTTCCGAAATACCACCTTTATTACAAATTTCAAGTTTCTAGCGCAACAAAATCAAATTATTTTCAAATTTTCGATGTTTTTCGATTTTTTTATTTTATTTTCGAATGTGTTGTGTTTTAATTTTTCCTTTTTCTGTATTCTAAACACTACCTTTACGCCAAATTTTAAATTTCTAAGGCTACAAGATCGAATATTTATTTCAAATTTTCAATTTTTTTTTCGAATTTTCCAGGTTTTTAATTTTTTCCTTTTTTTGTATCCTAAAAACTACTTTCATTCCAAATTTTACGTTTCTAGCGCTAAAAAATCGAATTATTTTCAAATTTTCGTTTTTTATAAATTTGATTTTCGATTTTTCTTGTGTTTTTAATTTTTTTTTTTCCTGAATCCTAAACACAACTTTTACACCAAATTTTAAGTTTCTAAGACAACGACATCAAATTATTTTCAATTTCTCTCTTCTTTTTTTCTTTTTTTTCAATATTTTTTTTTTCGAATTTTCCGTATTTTTTCATTTTTTTTTAAATTTAGTAACCTAAATATTTCCTTTATTCGAAATTTAAAGTTTCTAGCGTTATAAAATCGAATTATTTTCAAATTTTCCTTATTTTTTGTTTTATTTTATTATTTTTTTTTTTTTCGAATTTTATTGTGTTTTTAATGTTACCTTATTTTGAATCCTAAACACAACCCTTACGCCAAATTTTAAGTTTCGAAGGTTCATTTTCTCAATTTTTTTCGACTTCTCCGAATTTTCGAATTTTCCAAATTTTTTAATTTTTCCTTATTTAGTAATCTAAATACTACCTTCATTCCGAATTCCAAGCTTCTAGCGCAACAAAATAAAATTATTTTCAAAATTTCGATTTTTTTCAATTTTTTCGATTTTTTTTTAAATTTTATTTTCGATTTTTATTTTTATTTATTTATTTTTTTTTATTTTTTTTTTTCTGAACCCTAAACACTACCTTCACACCAAATTTTAAGTGTCTAAGTCTTCAAGATCGTAGTATTTTTAACTTTCAATTTTGTTGGAATTTTTGGAATTTTCAAATGTTTGTTTTTTTCGAATTTTCCGAATTTTATAATTTTTTATTTCTTTGTATCCTAAACACTATCTTTATTCCAATCTTCTAGTTTCTAGGGCTACGGGATCTACCTTATCTTTTTGATGACGCGTGAGTGAGGGACAAAAAATCAAAACTTTGATTTCATATTCATTCATTTCGTACATATTCATTCATATTCACTCATATTCATTCCCATTCGTTCATTTATATTGTCTGAACTAGAAAACACAAAAACGTGAAAATTTAAATTTTGGTCTTGTGTGCCACATACTCTGTCTAGAAAAACCAAGTTTTAAGTTTTTGGGAAACTCCAACGCAAAGATAAGAGGGGGGGGGGGGTGTAAAAGTGTCATGAGTTAATTCCAGAAAAGGATGCTTCAAATCAATAGACCTTATAGAGGGCTGGAAATCGGATATATTTCCTCCTGGCAATTGCTGAAAATGGGGTTTCAAGTGTGTTATGCGTTCTCTAAACTGTTTAATTATACACCACCCTTTCGTTTCATTAAACGTTGAAGTTTTCTTAGTGTTTCATAATCTATGCTTGGCGCATGATTTGTCGTTTTTGTTATTAATTTGTTAATAAGGCCATTTAGCTTTTCTAATAAAGGTTGTAAGTTCACAGCTATTTCTCTATTTTCTCTTGTATATAGTACATAATACATATTTATTAAATATAGTACACTAATACACATGTCTTAGTTTAATATTAAAAAAAAAATCTGTCTTTTAATTTTTATGGTAGATATTATTTTTAGCTGGATTTAGATTTCAATAAGTGCATTGCCATATTGAATAATCTATGCTATTTCTAAGTATGCTACTAATTCTTTATAAAATGAAAATATCATATGGATTCTACATTATTGTTTTAGTTGAATTAAGATATATATTAAAGAGGATAGTTAAATTAGCATTCAATACTTTACAACAGTTATAATATTAAATTAAATATTGTCATCTATACAAAATAAAATATATTAAACTAGTAACTCTTATTCTTTATATAAATCATTAATATTAACTAGTAAAATTAATATATTTACACTACATAACAGCGGCAAATTAGTAATTTTTACGTAGCATTAAATAATATACCAGATATAGTTTAATATATTTACACTAGATGTCAGCAGCAAAAGTAATTTATATGTTGCATTAACTATTATACTAATATAAGTATAGTCTAATATTTTTTACACTAGATGGCAGCAGTATAACTAATTTAAAACATTATAACTGTTGGCAATTTAGAATAGGCCAGTTGCAATCAGCTGATCAACCATTGTATTCACTTGGAGGTAAAGGTAATTCCACCAATCAGAACTGTCTATTTGTACTGTTTACCTCCAACGTGACGTCAATTGCAACTGCTCTATAGTAGTGATAATCTTTATCATATAATTTTAAATTATCGAGTAATATAATATATTTTAATTTATTAAATTAAAATTAGAGCAACTTAATTAATAGTTTTTATTTATATATATATTTTTTTTCTCTCCATTTTTAACTTAATAAAATGTTGTGATCTCTGTAGTTAAATAAAAATAACTGCAACTGTTGGTTACAGTTTATGATCTGAAGGATATTCTTCTTAACTGTTAAATTAACCTTTTTCGTTAGATACATTTTTTTATCATGTGCTGGAATTATACTAATGAATATGGGTAAATAATTAATGTAAGTAATATATGACTTTTCTTTAACTTTCTTTTTCTTTTTAGGGTTTCGTTCATCTCACGAAACCCTATTACCCCCACTCCGTTGTCTGTCCGTCACAGAGCCATTCTCAAAAAGTATGTAAATTAAAGAGTTGAAACTTAGTGCATAAATCTGAATAGCAGCTGTGAAGAGCTCAAAATATTAGAATTTGAAAAATTCGTATTATTTTAATAAATAGAGATAAAAAACCAAAATTCTAACAGACTTTTCCTTTTAAATTTAAACATTTTTCATTATAGCAGATGCCAAAGATTTAAAATCCACAATAAAATTCTTTCTAAAATAATTAATTTTCTATCAGACGATTTTCACGTGAAAAATGAAAATGAAATAAAAAGTTTCACCAATTGAAAAAAAGATAAATATGAAATAAAATTGATTGACGTCATAGTCGTAAAAAACGGAAAATGTCTAAGATTTCTCAATAATACAAGGAGTATGAGTATGTGTAAGTGGACAAAGCAGATGAATTTCACGTCATTAGAGAATTAAAAAGAAAATCTGACGTCATATAGGAAGTTTAACTAATTTTTCAAATGTTTGAGAATCATACAAAGCGAGTATCAATATAAATAACAGAGAATAGTAAATATATGAGTGTGAGAAACATATTGAATCGTGATAAAAATCCGATTATGGAAATATTCGCATATTTTAACATTTTGAAGGTGTACAATTAGTTTAATTTTGAAATTATTTTTTTAAATATTGCATTTAGTCCGTATGACGGATATTATTATGACAGAATATAATAGTTTGCTTGGACCGCTATCCGGCATGTTTAGATATTCGAAAAAAGGAAAAAATAGACCGGTAAATTTTTACTTTATAAAAAACATGACTTTTTTGTTGTTGTTGTTGCTAAATGAAATTTGTTTGAATTTATTAAAGAAAGGATAAAGGGTTTTGAAAGGATAATATTAAACGAAACCCTTTGAGCGATCTTCGATCACACTTACCCACTTGTTTCTTTTTCCCACTCTTATTCAAATTGTTTGTATGATTTATAATATTCCATTTTAAAAGGTCTTGTTATTCAATCTTGTTTCAACGATTGTTCAGGCAGGATATGACATGATTTTTTGGCATTAAGCTGGTGTCATATACAGAAAACAATCGTTATATGCTTATAAATGTAATTTCCTTGCCCTTGAAAAAGTGAATTGCGTTATAATCTTTCATTTGTGTTTATACTCTTGTTGTTTTTATTTTCCTTTATTTTTCTTTTTTATTTGAATTAATAATGTTTCATTTATTAGGACTACATTTTTTAATTTGTAATTTAACACGGCTCTTTGGTATTGTGATTTTACTGTGTATGGTCAGTTTCTTATGTTTCAATGGTTAAATTTTAAATAAAGTTATATATATATATATATATAACTCCGCTGTGTTCTGAAAAGACTGCTACACGCAGAGCTACAAAATTTGGTGGGAAGGTACCTCTATGCATGTAGTTTTGCACTTCGCAGCCAGATTTTTGAATCTTTGAATAAATTTTTTAATTTAATTTTTAACGCGATTTTTAGTGTTTTTCACGTTTTGCTGAGATTTTTCCACATTAGTAACGGGATTCCGGTTCCAAACTAATATAGTAAATTTTATCCCCTTTTCAATAAAGTTTATGCGAAATTCGTAGAGCGATTTTTGAATTTTTGGCGAATTTTTTTTTTCTTTGACACTAAGAAATTTTGTCAGAATGCTTGATTGGTTCGGTAGTTGGGCTTCCATTTCAGCCTCAGATACGTTCAGAATCGTCATTTTTTTCTCTTTTTAGCTTGGAGAAAGTGGACAATTCTTTACAGATAAAAAATCATGATTGCGAAATGCGATTTTTCGTGTTTTCTGACGTTTTGCTACGATTTACCCACATTAGTAACCGGAATCCGATTCCAATTTTTTAGCCCAATACAGTAAATTTTGGTTTGGTGGTTGCTTCCATTTCAGCCTCAGATACGCTCAGAATCGTTTTTTTTTACTCTTTTTAGCTTGGAGAAAGTTGATAATTCTTTACAGATAAAAAATCATAATTTTAAAAGGGAAGTGCGGATTATTTATTTTCCCGATATTTTTATAAATTTTTTTCTTTTAATTTCATTTTTTATGCGTTTTTTAATTTTTTTTTTTTTATAATTTTTTTTTTGTCGCAAATCGCCCACTAATGATTGGTAGCTAATAGAATTATAAGCAGAACTGGAAGTCAACTGAGCAGTTGTGATTGTTAGATGAAAAGGTCGTCAGCTGATTGCAATTCGAACAGCGAGTTGTGAATTTTTGCGATTTTTTTATGCGATTTTTGGAGTTTTTCCATGTATACGTCATTTATGTATTTGATTTCAGAAATTAACAATGGTAACTTACTGTTTTTGTTTGTAAAAAAAAAGTCATTTTGTTTCTGTTTAGAAAGTTAAAGATAATTCCTAATTTTGTAACGTCCTTGGTTAAATTCTGTGGGGGGTGGGGTGGAAGTGGGTGTTCGGTTGTAGTTTAAATATCGCGTTAATGCTCTGATCGAAACTCCCTCCTGTCTCAAAAATCAGAACTATTTAACTATTAGTCCGATTCAAACGTAACCAGTGTTGAATTCAAGGTGTGGCCCGGAGGGGACATCCCCCCCGGAGCATTGAAATGTCCCTCCCGGGTAATTTGAGATTTTATGCTTTTAATGGTTTAAAGTGCAATATCCCACCCCAGAACTCTGAAAGGTTCCCTCCGGAGTCACAGAAATCCCGCTCGGAGAAAAGTGTCTGAATTCGAGTGCCAGAGATTCAGCATCAGTTAATTTAGAACAGAATGCTCCACCTGGTTGTAGAAACAGGAAGATTTTGCAGCACGTGCCTAGCACGTCTGTTATACACAGTATTGTAGGGAGCGGTGACACGTGTGGGATAATTTGTTCAGAACAAAATGCTTCCTTTGGCGGTGGAACTAAAAGATTTTCCTGCGTTTGCGCCAAAAATAACTATTTTTATTGAAACCGCAAAAGAAAGTTACTGACTTGATAATCCCAGAAAATGAACAAGTTTCAGTTTCACATATTCTCGAGTATCAAGGAAAGTAATGCATTATTTGAATCGAAACTCACACTTTATGTTTCTGGTTCCGAAAATACAAATTTTTTTAGAACGGCTCAGAGGATTTGAACTAAATTTTGTATGCTTCAGTTTTACGGAACGAGGAGACTATTGGGCTAGGATACGTGTTCGAGAAATTTCGATTAGTGGGTCATTTTTGGTCATGGTATCATTATGGGTCAAGCTATTTTTTATCTTAAAAACGGCTCAGGAGATTTGAACTAAATTACGTAATCTACGGTTTCGGGCCACGAGAAAAGGATTGGGCTAGGTAACATGCTCGAGGAAATTTGATTAGTGGGTCATTATGGGTCAAACTATTTTTATTTTAAAAAGGCTCAGAGGTTTGAACTAAATTTAGTATCCTAAATTTTTTGGGAACGACAAAATGATTGGGTTAGGTCACATGCTCGAGGAAATTCGATTAGTGGGTCATTTTGTTCTTGGGTCCTTATGGGTCAAGCTATTTTTATCTTAAAAAGTGTTGGTGACATTGGCGAGATTTGGCGGGAAAATTGACTATTAAGATTACCAATACCAAAACGCTTGACGCCAAATGAAAAAATATCGCGAAATTTGGCAAATTTAGCGAAAAGATTTAACCAATCAGGGTACAAAGAGCTTTCTCAACACATGCTTTTCGCTAAATGAAAAAAATTCCCCAAACTTGACGACATTTTGGCGACAATTGGCTAAAAAGTTGGCTTTCAGATTCTGAAGGAATTTTCTAGAAATTCCCAATAGGAGCCAAGATACATGATTCAACCAATCAGACTTCGTAGAACGTTCTCGAAAACAGAATTCAACCAATCAGTGTACGTATGATAGGGAAAATTTGCTTTTAAGATTAAATACGTGCTTGGCGCCAAATGAAAAAATATCGCTCAAAGCTAATTTTGACCGAGCTTAGCTCGGTCTTCTCTGCTTGTCATATATTCTAATCCTTATATATTATTTCTCCTGTCAACATCCCTTTTACTCAGAAAATATGAAACGCAGAACAACGAATGAGATACCATATGAAAGGTTTTAGAACAGGCTTCTGACATAGCCCACTTAAAAATTCGTTAAAACATGTTTTTGATTAAAATTTGCTGAAATTAAAAAATTAAATCGGCATTGTTTTCTTAAAAGAAATGAAAGGTTTTCCTGAAATTACTGTTGCCAAAAAAATAAAATACCACATTATGTGATGCTCATAGCAATTATTATAAAAAAAACACCTCACGGGTTTATTTTATACTTATGATTAAAAAGCGAAATTGAAATGTTTAGATTTATATCTCTATGTCCCATGGTTTTCCCGAAGCGGATGACGTCATCCTCTAATGCAGTCAAAATACGATTGTTATTTTTTTTTTTCTCGCGCGTGCCTTTAGCAATCTTGGATCTGTTTTTAGTCTAACTTTGACGGAATAAATTAGATGATATTCTGGCTTGACTAACAACTAAATGTTGTTTGCAGATATTTTTATCCTTGCTTTTTCTTTAGAAGTTTAAACCTGCATCTAATAAATATTAAATATTGATAAAAAATGATACTTCTCTATTATCCCGTCGACCACTTTTCATAACAAAAAACTATCGCCAAATTAACGGGAGAACGTTGCCATTGGAATATCAATAAATAAATAAATAAATAAAATATAAGAATTTAAGGACACAGTTGTTATTTTAATGAATAAAATAACTACTAAATCAGTAAAACATAATGAAAAATACACGCAAATGTCGAATGTAAAACCACTAGATGACGTAACAAACACGCATAATGATTCTGACATCAAGTAAATGGGACTGCATTTTTGGCGTTTAATCTTACAGTTTGGCGGTAGTTTTTTGTTATGAAAAGTGGTCGACGGGATAATAGAGAAGTACCTAAAAATATTAGATTTCAGTGCGAAATCTTCGCACGGGCCCTCTGGTTCATATATAAATCTTGTGTGTGTGTGTGGCTACATATATATGCAAATTTTATTTAAAAACGGCTCTAACGATTTTGAAAAAATTTTGTATCCTACCGTTTTGGGGCACCAGAAAACCATTGGGCTGGATCACATGTTCGAGAAAATTCTATTAGTGGGTCATTTTGGGTCACCATGGGGCAGGGTCAAGCTAATAGTATCTAAAAAACGTATCAAACAATTTTTACTAAATTTTGTATTCTATCATTTTCGGGCACGTGAAGATTATGGGGTTGGGTCGCATGTTCGAGAAATTTCGATTAGTGCGTAATTTTTGAGTCACTGTGGGTCAAGTTTATTTTATCTGAAAAAAGTTCAGACTATTTAGACTAAATTTTGCATCCTATGGTTTCAGGCACGAGAAGACTGTTGCGCTAGGTCACATGTTCGAGAAAATTCAATTAGTGGGTGATTTTGGCCATGGGTCATTATGGGTCAAACTATTTTTATATTAAAAATGGCTCAGAGTATTTCATCTAAATTTACTATCCTACAGTTTTAGAGAACGAGAAGACTATTGGGCTAGGTCACATGTTCAGAGCTGCCAATTGCTACGAAAAAATCGTAGTTGCTGTGATTTAGAGTTAAAAACTACGATGCTACAAAAATTTGTCTAAAACTACGATTTTCTGCAAAAATACACGAATTTCGCTAAAGAATCGCGCAAAAAACGCGAATTTCGTCAGCGAATCACTGAAAAAAAGCAAATTTCGTCAAAGTAGATCTGTGCGCATCGCAGCAGTCTCTTTACAAAACAGCACACATAGATACAAACATCTACGTTTATTATTATAGATATAGTGTTTCATCTGAAACAATATATTGAACTAACTTTTGAAAAATGGGATTAACCTGACCTGCAATAAAATAAACAATTAGCACAGAGCCGACATGCGGGCCTTACCTGACCTGATGTAGGACATTTTAGACAAATTTAGACATCTTTCTCCGGAAAAATATTAGTAGTTTCGTCTTGGGAGGGGAATTTCTCCCTCCCCAACTGCCCTAGAATCTTTCAGAAAATGCATTGTGAAGTTCAGAAATTTAGCTTAGGAGTGGATAGAGCATGAGGTGAATGGGAAGAATTACATTTAGTCACCCCAACCACTACCAAAAAATTAGCAAAAACAAAAGAGTCTCCTACTTTGTATGCTGACGTTCATTACACATACGTTCAGTTGATTAGTATTTGTTCGCTTAAAATTTGCAGCATAAAAAACAACAACCAACCAACCAACCAACCTCCAGATAATTTGAATTTTGTGTGCTACTATTTTTCATTTTCAAAGGTTGGCAGGTCTGCATGTTCGAGAAATTTCGATTAGTGGGTCATTTTGGTCTTGGGTCATTATGGGTCAAGCTATTTTTATCTTAAAAACGGCTCAAACGATTTGCACAAAATTTTTTATCCTATGGTTTTGGGGCACGAATAAAACATTGAGTTAGGTCACATGCTCGAGAAAACCCGATTAGTAGATCATCATGGGTCAGGGTCAAACTAATTGTATCTAAAAAGCGGCTCAGACCATTTTGACTAAATTTTATATCCCATGGGTTTCGGGCTAGAGAAGACAATTTGGCTTGGTCACATGTTCGAGGAAATTTTATTAGTGAGTCATTTTGGTCATGGGTAATGAATGATATTTGAACTCAAAGCTAATTTTGTCTGAGCATACTCGGACTTCCCTGCTTGTATATATATATATATATATATATATATATATATATATATATATATGTGTGTGTGTGTGTGTGTGTGTGTGTGTGTGTGTGTGTGTGTGTGTGTTAAACATATATGATTCATATTTATATGAAATTTTTAGATTCATATTTAAGTTTACGGAGTACCGAATCCATAAAAATGATAACTATTCTATTAATATTTTTAATGGCATAAAGCTTTTTTGCCGTGAGAATGATTACTGCAAATTTTATTATTTTTTTTTACTCATACGTTTATGGCTTTATCTAACTTTTCTCTACATTTTATGTGTTTTTTGAGTTACTTATAACTGTTGCACATGTTTTATCTACTGATATTTTCTTATTAAATAAAGGAGAATTTATTCCTTCTAAATTTAAGTTATTATTGGTGCACATTTTTTCCGTCAAGTATAACAATTGTATACAGAACCATAAACGAGGAATGTTACTGCGAAAATCTTCATTCTGTGAATTTTAAGACAGGAGTAATGCTTCGTATTTTTTAAATTTTTCATTGGTTTATATTGCGACATTCTTCCTTATTGGATACACAGACGAGGCATTTGGCCACAGTTATTGGCCAAAAATCATAAACGTCTAACGAAAGTGACGTCAGATTATGCACATTTGGCTTTAGATGCTTTTGTTTAGCGGCAGTTATTTTTTATGAAAACTGTTCAACAGGAAAATGGACAAGTACCGGCTCTTTCATGCGTACTCTACGAATGATATAAGGTAGCTTTCCTTACAAAAAGCTACTTATTGCAGGAAAGCAGTTCCAAAAAATGGTATATTTTCACCGATCATGACCCCGAGATCTCAAAGCCCCCTTCCGTTCAAATGTTGATTTATATATATATATATATATATATGTACATATACCTGACATTTGTCATGCTGTAACTCACCAAGGTCTCGATCAAGTTCGTTGGCCAGCTTCATGCGCCACCGTGTTTCAAAATGGTTGCGATTTTATTTTTCATTTTATTTTCTTCAAATTCAAAAAGATGTATAAAAAAATTGTATCTGTTAAGTGTTAGATCGTGATACAAGGATTCCGGATTTTTTTTTATTTTGGATTTAGCTTAAAACAGGACTAAGATATGGCAGTTTAAAATTCTCGGGAGACTGATATTTTGAAACAATCTGATTTTTGTTATGCTGTAACTCTTCTGCTTGCATTCGCATTCAAATTCAGTATTAACAAAAACTAGAATTGAATCTTCCATAATCGGGTTCCAAGCATTTTAGCTTCGGGTGCATGAGTAAAATGGGTTGAATTTTTAAAAACGTGGACTATGAAAGCTACCTTTTCCTCCCAGTACAGACCGGAAGGATTTTTTTATTATCGATAGCAACACAATGTTTACTTTATATTAAAGAGCACAAAATATTAACTGATCTTTATTAATTATTCTAATTTCATGGTAATATAATATAGTATTTATTAAAAAATATGTATGTCTTATAAAAACAACATTGTTTTTAATTCACGCTTTCACACAACTTGTGGGGGAGTCTATCTTTTCTTCGTTTCTCTCTAGTCATTTATCTTATTCTTTAAAGGAGTTAATCTATTTGTCTACTGAGTTTAATTGCGCCCGTGTTACCTTACTATATTATACACTGCTCAAAACAATTAAAGGATATTGCAGTTATAGGTGGATTTTGTATCTGGGAAACTTTTTAGCTGATTGATACATGGTCGACAGACATAGTAGGTTATATGAGAATAAATTACACATGTTTGGCAGAAAAAAATGCATTTTATTGCGCATTTGTGTACAAAAGGAAAAAAACACAATTTGTGCATATGAGAAAAAAAGAATAAGAAAAGGTGTTTTCTTCAAAGAAAATCATTTTCAATAGGGGGTATGGTTTCCACGGGCGGCCAGCAACGTTGAACACCTTTGAGGCATGGATTCAATGAGGCTATTAATGACGATTTGGGGTATTCTGCCCCACTCTTCCAGAAGAGCTCTTTCCAGTTCTTGGAGAGTTTGTGGGGGTTGTTGGCGGCCAGAAACTCGTCTTCCTAGAGCGTCCCAAACGTGCTCGATTGGATTCATGTCTGGAGAACACGCTGGCCATTCCATTCGAACGATTCCTTCCTCGAAAAGGAAATCCTCCACCAGGTTTGCACGATGTGGCCTGCAGTTATCGTCCATTAAAATGAAGTTATCTCCGATTGCTGCAGCGTAAGGGACTACAATAGGTCTGAGGATCTCATCCCTATATCGTCGACCAGTCAGAGCTCCATCTCGAATGATGTAGAGGTCAGTGCGCCTGTCAATGGAGATGCCACCATACACCAACACTCTTCCACCGCCAAATCTGACACTTTCGTGCACGAACGCAGGATTATTCCTACTGCCACGGTCCCTCCAGATGAAAATACGCCTATTATCCGGATGCACATAAAAACGGGACTCGTCAGAAAACAGGATATTGCTCCATTCATTTCTCCTCCAGTTGACATGCTCGGTTGCCCACTCCCTGCGGTCGCGACGATGCCTTGATGTTAATCTAACACATACCATCGGTCGGCGAGCATACAGACCTACAGCATGGAGCCGGTTTCGGACAGTCTGAGTTGAAATCGTGGTGCCTGTAGCCGAGCGAATGTGTTGTTGGAGAAGAGTAGCGTTCATGTTTCGGTGTCTCCGAGCTGTTAACGCTAAATACCGATCTTCATTGGGCGTTGTTGCCCGTCTACGACCTTGCCCTGGTCTTCGGCCTGCACATCCACTCTCCAAAAAACGGTTCCAGATCCTGGAAATGACACTTTGTGACACTCCAATGGCTTGCGCTAATTCGACTTAAGTTTGGCCCCCTTCTAACCTACCAACAATTCTCCAAGCTTCTGAATCTGTCAAATGACTTCGCTGAGACATCGTACTTATCGAAACAAAGCAATCACTGAATGCCGATCATCCTTGTCTTCATTCTCTTTTATCCAGTTGAAAGTCAAATTTCATTCGCTGCCGCTGAAGCGACGTTTTTGACGTCGAACTCAAAATTTGCATACTCCACAGTTTGAAAACCAGAAAAATTTGCATTTGTGATTCTCTTCTTCTATTTTCGGCAAAAAAAATTTCGTTTATATCTTTATTTTGTATAAAACTTCAAATATCCTTTAATTGTTTTGAGCAGTGTACTAGAATGCCTTATGTACGTGTATATGAAGCTTTTCTTATCTTACTTTATATTTAAGAATGTTTGAAAGTACTTAGGAAATTAGAGAGTCATTTATAATATTGCAAACTTAGATGGTGGGAACGATAGTGAGGATTTTGCTAGGGGAATAGATTATGCAGTGAATTCTGCTTAGTATATCTGGAGTATGTTTAATCTGCTATTTTTGCAGATTCGATTACGCCATTTTGATATTGAAAAAACAGTGATTTTTACAGGGGATGCTTGGAGCCATCTTCTTTACAGCTTTTGTAAGAGAAAATTCCATGCACCCATAAAATTTATCTCAGACTCACGGATGTATTTAAATTCGTGAAATGAATTGTTATTGGGATTGCTTGTGCAAGTGTTTACAGTGCACCAAATTTTGTCATCTTTAGTGATTTAGAAACTATTAGCGTAATCTAATTAAATTTGCAGCAGAGCCGAAATTTAGCGGGTAATAGTGAATGTAAGTAAAATGTGAATTTTTGCTTGCTACTTAGCGTAAGACCAACAGATTGAAAAATACACAGACCAGGATTTCGAACCAGGATCCTTTGTATAACACACACCAATGCTCTATCATTTGAGCTACCAGGACGATACACAGTCTGACATTTTTCACTGCTATATGTTGGCAAGGCTTGTAACTTTGCAGCACTAAATAGAAAGTCATTCAAAGCGCACATTTTTAGTGGCATACATAAGAGGATCTATATTCCAGCAACGGAGAATACACACACATATATATACAGGGCTTAATTTCTAAGAAAAAAAGTACCGGAATCCTAATATTCTGTAGTACTTAACACCCGTAGCGTACCTCTCCCCTCCACCGTCACTCCAGTTTGTATATTTATATGTCATACATTATTTTCAAAATTTAAAGCTTTTTCTTTTATTATTATTATTTAGGAAAATAAAAAATTTAAATACATCTGTCTGCGTATACTTCGCTATCAACTATTCTACTTTTTAATTATTATTACTTCCAAATATAAAACTTTGCCGAATCTTAATGTTAATTAATAGCAGAATTCTATGACTAAATAAGCTATGGATTACGATTCGGAAATTGTGTTAACACAAAAAATGAATGGTTGGCAGCTATGCAGAATAGAAAAATGCTCTTTATTCTGATCAAAGAAGCATTAAAATTATTGGAAATGGAAAAAAAAAAAATTTGGAATTTAAGACAGATTGAGCTCGAGCCTGTCGAAACTCGAAGACGGATATAAAAACCGAGCCCGTTTCATCTCCATCTCTTACGTGAGTGACACTTTACGCCATTTATTAGTGTTTTGGTACAAAAGAAGGCAAAAGATTGTAGATGAGCGAAAAAGGAAAGGGTAATTTAGGATTCGTTTTCCGGAAGCGTTATTCCACTGGGCTCCGGAGCGCATGGTTTATGAGATCCGGTGAATTCTGGCCAATATTTAAATATTTACTGAAAACAGAGAAGTGCCGGAACTGAGCTCCAGTGGCGCAAATTAAGCCTTTTATATATAGTTGAGTTTTCAGCAGAGCTGAAAAGAAAGAAAACACCATTAGAGTGAAAAATGTCCAGATCAGCTCTGTTGATTGTACGCTGATTAGCAAGTGAAAATTCACACATTTGTTACTCTCTTTAATTTCCAGCGTAATTTCAGCTTTGCTGAAACTTTAATTATACATATATTTTCTCTGTTAATGGAATTTAGATCATCTCATGTAGCTACAAAAGATGTGTGAACATGAATGATTTTCCAACTTGACAACATATAAAGTAAAGCCAGGAGAGATGGCGCGGTCGGAGATATTGCGCACATAGAGTTTCGGGGGGAAGGGGTAGAGTGAGCGCGCAGTGACTCCACGTAGTTGTACAACAGCAGTAGTGTTGTGTCTTCTTGAAAGTGCACGTTGTCTGTTTTGAGCGTCTAAGATAAAGCATTGCTATTTTGTTTTGTTTTCCCAAAGTAAGTGCTTGAATTTTCACAGCGATTTATTAGAATTTCTATACAATGTCAGTAGTACAAAATATTTTAAACTTAAACGGCTTCTCATAATCTACTGATCTAGACTAACAATGTTAACATCAACGATTAGTTTTAGTAGCGGCCATGTTTAAATAAAAGGCCGCGCGATCTCTCCTGCCGAAAGTGGATACTAGTTTGCGCATCTGCTACTTAGGAGAGATGGCGCATTGTTTCCAATAGTTTCCATGCTAGGAGAGATTACGAAGCTTATTGATAAATTTGCACAAAAAAAAATGAAAACGAAAATGGGCTAATTTTAATTAAACGTGTTATTAAGTAACTTAATGTTATTTTGTAATCTTACCTGGACTTGCTTTTTCTGATTCTTTAATTTTTTTCCCTTTAAATGAAATTTTGTAATCGTTTTTAAATTATTTCCTTTTTCTGATTCTTTAATCATTAGGTTGAAATATTCACTCCTAATACAATAATATTAATTCACAAAAACCTTACAATAATGTCAATTAAGTGTAATTATTATTGTTAACAATTTAACTGTAGTTTTTATTAGTAACAATCTCTCCTACCCTTGTGCGCAATCACACCAACCCTGTAAGGACTGATTGCGCAAAATAACTTTCTTGGTTTTATTACAACTGTTCTATTAAATTGCAACATAACAACAAAATACCAATGGAAATGCATAAAAAACAAATGAAGTAAACATTATTCATGGATAGTTTAGCAAAAAATTAATATTTAGATTTTTTATTGTTATTCGTTTGAATTGTGCGCAGACTCTCTTAGCTTTACTTTGGAGAGAGAAATACCAGATTTGATTTCGTCCTGGTAGCCAAATGGTAGAGGATTGATGTGTTATACTGACGTTCCGGGTTCGATTCCAGGTCTGGACATTTTTCACTCTGTCGGTTTACGCTGCGTAGTAAGTGAAAATTCACACATTTGTTAAATTTATTATTGTAATTTTGCTATTCGATTCAAATGGAATGTTGAAGTATAGTACCCACACTTGTTTTCATTTTATAATTCTTTAAAGTTAATTGAAATCGTTAGTGTTATCTATTTTGTACACTGCGACTACCATTATTATTTTTTAAGAAAGATTGTTGTTATTGTTAATTAAAATTGTTCTATGGTCGATTAACAGATATACACCATGATCAAGGATCACGCCACAACCTTTCCTTTTAAGCTACAAAAGATGTGTGGACATGAAAGACTTTCTACCTTGACAACATATAGGAGAGAGAAATACCAGAGTGGATTTCGTCCTGGTAGCCAAATGGTAGAGCATTGGTGTGTCATACTGACGATTCGGGTTCGATTCTAGGTCTGGACATTTTTCACTCTGTCGGTTTACGCTGCGTAGTAAGTGAAAATTCACACATTCGTTTAATTTATTATTGTAATTTTGCTGTTCGATTCAAATGGAATGTTGAAGTATATTATCCGCACTTTTTTTCATTTTATAATTCTTTAAAGCTAATTGAAATCGTTAGTGTTATCTAGTTTCTACACTGCGACTACAATTATTATTTTTTAAGACACATTGTTGTTATTGTTAATTAAAATTGTTCTATGGCAGATTAACAGATATACACCATGATCAAGGATCACGCTACAACCTTTCCTTTTAAGCTACAAAAGATGTGTCGACATGAATGACTTTCTACCCTGATAACATATAGGAGAGAGAAATACCAGACTGGAATTCGTCCTGGTAGCCAAATGGTAGAGCATTGGTGTGTTATACTGACGATCCGGGTTCGATTCTAGGTCTGGACATTTTTCACTCTGTCGGTTTACGCTGCGTAGTAAGTGAAAATTCACACATTCGTTTAATTTATTATTGTAATTTTGCTGTTCGATTCAAATGGAATGTTGAAGTATATTATCCACACTTTTTTTTATTTTATAATTCTTTAAAGTTAATTGAAATCGTTAGTGTTATCTAGTTTCTACACTGCGACTACCATTATTATTTTTTAAGAAACATTGTTGTTATTGTTAATTAAAATTGTTCTATGGCAGATTAACAGATATACACCATGATCAAGGATCACGCTACAACCTTTCCTTTTAAGCTACAAAAGATGTGTCGACATGAATGACTTTCTACCCTGATAACATATAGGAGAGAGAAATACCAGACTGGAATTCGTCCTGGTAGCCAAATGGTAGAGCATTGGTGTGTTATACTGACGATCCGGGTTCGATTCTAGGTCTGGACATTTTTCACTCTGTCGGTTTACGCTGCGTAGTAAGTGAAAATTCACACATTCGTTTAATTTATTATTGTAATTTTGCTGTTCGATTCAAATGGAATGTTGAAGTATATTATCCACACTTTTTTTCATTTTATAATTCTGTAAAGCTAATTGAAATCGTTAGTGTTATCTAGTTTCTACACTGCGACTACAATTATTATTTTTTAAGACACATTGTTGTTATTGTTAATTAAAATTGTTCTATGGCAGATTAACAGATATACACCATGATCAAGGATCACGCTACAACCTTTCCTTTTAAGCTACAAAAGATGTGTCGACATGAATGACTTTCTACCCTGATAACATATAGGAGAGAGAAATACCAGACTGGAATTCGTCCTGGTAGCCAAATGGTAGAGCATTGGTGTGTTATACTGACGATCCGGGTTCGATTCTAGGTCTGGACATTTTTCACTCTGTTGGTTTACGCTGCGTAGTAAGTGAAAATTCACACATTTGTTAAATTTATCATTGTAATTTTGCTATTCGATTGAAATGGAATGTTGAAGTATATTATCCACACTTTTTTTCATTTTATAATTCTTTAAAGTTAATTGAAATCGTTAGTGTTATCTAGTTTCTACACTGCGACTACCATTATTATTTTTTAAGAAACATTGTTGTTATTGTTAATTAAAATTGTTCTATGGTCGATTAACAGATATACACCATGATCAAGGATCACGCCACAACCTTTCCTTTTAAGCTACAAAAGATGTGTGGACATGAATGACTTTCTATCTTGACAACATATAGGAGAGAGAAATACCAGAGTGGATTTCGTCCTGGTAGCCAAATGGTAGAGCAGTGGTGTGTTATACTGACGATCCGGGTTCGATTCTAGGTCTGGACATTTTTCACTCTGTTGGTTTACGCTGCGTAGTAAGTGAAAATTCACACATTTGTTAAATTTATTATTGTAATTTTGCTATTCGATTCAAATGGAATGTTGAAGTATATTATCCACACTTTTTTTTATTTTATAATTCTTTAAAGTTAATTGAAATCGTTAGTGTTATCTAGTTTCTACACTGCGACTACCATTATTATTTTTTAAGAAACATTGTTGTTATTGTTAATTAAAATTGTTCTATGGCAGATTAACAGATATAAACCATGATCAAGGATCACGCCACAGCCTTTCCTTTTAAGCTACAAAAGATGTGTGGAAATGAATGACTTTCTATCTTGACAACATATAGGAGAGAGAAATACCAGACTGGAATTCGTCCTGGTAGCCAAATGGTAGAGCATTGGTGTGTTATACTGACGATCCGGGTTCGATTCCAGGTCTGGACATTTTTCACTCTGTCGGTTTACACTGCGTAGTAAGTGAAAATTCACACATTTGTTAAAATTATTATTGTAATTTTGCGATTCCATTCAAGTGGAATGTTGAAATATATTATCCACACTTATTTTCAATTTCTAATTCTTTAAAGTTGATTGAAATAATTAGTGTAATCTAGTTTCTATTCTGCGACTACCATTATTATTTTTAAGAAACAATGTTGTTATTGTTAATTAAAATTGTTCATGGCAGATTAACATATATACACCATGATGAAGGATCACGCCACAACCTTTCATTTTATCCCTTTACCATCGTCGTGTTTTCATGATAGATTATATTTATCAAATTTTCACAGGTAATATTGCATTTATTATTTCTTCTGCGCTACAACATAGGTTTTTAATTTTACTCCGTTTGTTTCAATTTTGAGCTTTCTGAATTTATTTTATTTTTGATTACTTGCAGTAAGCTAATTTTTGCTATTTTATCTGACATGACTTGATTTTTAAATTTGAAATATAGTGTGAGAAATTTAATGCCAAAATTTTCTTCAACTTTATTCATGCAATTCTTATATGTAGCTGTTGATAAAACTCCGCATTGCTAAGACATTGCAATGCAGATGTAAACTATTTAGAATAGTGATATGTATCGTCGTCCTATATACAAAACAGATTGTGAAAAGTTACCAATAAAATTTTGATAAGCTTTTGTATTTTATATTTTTGCTAGTATTCCCGTATCTTGTAATAGCAATTTTTACAAAAACACTGTTATTTTTGAAGTAGTAAAATGACTTAACTCTTATTCCGTTACCTAAATAAAACTGAAATATTTTTACACCACTACGCATTGCATTAACAATACACTATATTATAAAAACGTGGCAACATTAATAAATTCAACAACTATTGCGAGTAAAATATTTATTGAAACATAGACATATACATCACAATAAGGCTACAAGTAACTGCTTTTTCAGCCTTTAAAACAAAAATTTGATTTTCTGCTTCCATTATTCTCGTTATAAATGAAATCAGGATTTATGTTTTAAGGGTCCCCTTTCAAAATAAAAATCTGGGATTCAAGGTTGCCTGTGCGAGGTTTCAAGTCAATTGTTCCATGGTCTCTGACCTCAGGGTTCCTGATCGCAGGATACCTGAGCCCAGGCTTCCTAACCACAGGATCTCTGACCCCAGGGTTACTGACCACTAACTTACTGACCACAGGGTCCTTGACCCCCGTATCCCTGTCCCTGACCGCAGGGTTTCTGACCAGGTACCTGACCATGTTCCTGACCATATTCCTGACCAGGTTCTTGACCATGTTCTTGACCCCCGTATCCCCGACCCCTGGATCGCTGACCCCCGTATGCCCGACCCCTGGATCGCTGACCTCCGTAAGCCCGACCCCTAGATCGCTGACCCCCGTATGCCCGACCCCTAGATCGCTGACCCCCGTATCCCTGTCCCTGACCACAGGGTCCTTGACCCCCGTATGCCCGGCCTCTAGATCGCTGACCCCCGTATCCCTGTCCCTGACCGCAGGGTTCCTGACCAGGTACCTGACCATGTTCCTGACCATGTTCCTGACCAGGTTCTTGACCATGTTCTTGACGCCCAGTTTCCTGACCAGCTTGACCCCCATATCCCCGACCCCTGGATCGCTGACCCCCGTATGCCCGACCCCTGGATCGCTGACCTCCGTAAGCCCCACCCCTAGATCGCTGACCCCCGTACGCCCGACCCCTAGATCGCTGACCCCCGTATCCCTGTCCCTGACCACAGGGTCCTTGACCCCCGTATGCCTGGCCTCTAGATCGCTGACCCCCGTATCCCTGTCCCTGACCGCAGGGTTCCTGACCAGATTCCTGACCATGTTCTTGACCAGGTTCCTGACCATGTTCCTGACCTGGTTCTTGACCGTGTTCTTGATCAGGTTCCTGACCATGTTCCTGCCCCCCAGTTTCCTGACCAGCTTGACCCCCGTATCCCCGACCCCTGGATCGCTGACCTCCGTATGCCCGACCCCTTGATCGCTGACCTCCGTAAGCCCGACCCCTAGATCGCTGACCCCCGTATGCCCGACCCCTAGATCGCTGTCCCCCGTATCCCTGTCCCTGACCACAGGGTCCTTGACCCCCGTATGCCCGGCCTCTAGATCGCTGACCCCCGTATCCCTGTCCCTGACCGCAGGGTTCCTGACCAGATTCCTGACCAGGTTCCTGACCATGTTCTTGAACAGGTTCCTGACCATGTTCCTGAGCATGTTCTTGACCATGTTCCTGACCATGTTCCTGACCATCGATCCCCTGACCCCCGTATCCCCGGCCCCTAGATCGCTGACCGCCGTATCCTCGACCCCTGGATCGCTGACCTCCATATGCCCGGCCCCTGGATCGCTGACCCCCATATCCCTGACCATAGGGTTCCTGACCCCATGGTGCCTGTCCATCGGATCCGGCCTCTGGATAATTTCCATCACCTCCTTCATTTTGTCCTAAACAAATAAAATACAATTAATCACTCTTTATATTTCTTCTATCAATTTATATTAGTTAATATAAAAATGTATACAAGCATGCGAATAATGTATATGCATATATGTATGATATGATGATATGATAGATCATGATAGTATTCTGAGAGTCATTATGCAATGTAAAGTGTCGTGGTATTGTTCCTCATAAGCATTAAAATAAATGTAAAGCGTTGTAAGAAATCAAGAATGTAAGTAATGTGAGCAGTCATGTTAATATACCAAACGGAATTAAAATACTAATATTCATTGCAGAACTAAAATAATGAAAAATCATGTTAAAACAAAACTTGTCTGGAACAAAAGCCTGTCTTAAATGTTTAATGTCATTTTACAGAAACGACGGAAGAAACATGATGCAATTATATTTGCTAGGTTGTAAACGACCGACCCTAAAACTATATTTTATCTCTCCTTAGCAGTTTCGTTTTCACGGACATTGTTTTTTATGCATTGTACATGTTAACTTATTACAAAAAAAAATAAATAAAAAAAAAGTCATCTGTATTTCTTATACGCTCTTTAGGCGCTATATATATAAAGGCATTTAAACAGAGATGTAACTCGTCATGATTTTTGCGTAATGTCCGAATTATCTTACTAATGTTAGTTCTTACCTGTACAGGATAAAAAATTTTACAATTTTTCAGGCCTCAACGTAGCGCACATGAATTTTTTGGTT
Organism: Maratus michaelseni; assembly: GCA_963931845.1. Lineage (NCBI taxonomy): Eukaryota > Metazoa > Arthropoda > Arachnida > Araneae > Salticidae > Maratus > Maratus michaelseni. The sequence goes on from OZ007595.1 coordinate 92,601,880, forward strand.
TGCTTAAAGAGTGAGTTTAAGTGAAGAGGATACATTAGGATGGAGACATATTTGCTCTAACTTTTTATCATTATTTTTATTTCTTTATTGCATTGACTTTTATTTTATTTTATTTTTATTATTTTTATCTATGTCTCAGAATTTTTTCCTGGTGCGTGCCGAGCTTGCGTAGTATGTTTTTAATGTTTTCATACACATGAGAAAAGTGCTTATGACTAACGTTAATCTGTCTGCTCTTCTGTAGGTGTTCTAAATTTCGTAAACTGACAAAAATTAAAATACTACTTAATCGTATTTTATATTTCATCTATTACTTTATATTAGTTTATCGGAAAATTTCATACATGCATATGAATATCTATATAAATATGATGTATGACAGACAGGTCGTGATAATTGTATATGAGTTATGATGCAATGTCAAATAGTCGTGATAATGATCGTAATAAGGAGTAAAACTTAATGTAAAATATTGTAAGGAATCAAAAATTTAAATAAAGTAAGTAGTTGGGATAAATGAATCATCATTTGCTAGAATATTGGAGCTGAAACGTGGTATTAAGGGGCACTACATTATGCTTCTTTTTTAAAATAAATGGTGCAGCTTTATCATTCGTTAACAAGAACACACATAATACATTGTTATCTTTTGTTGATAAATCTATATGAGTCATGATGCAATGTCAAATAGTCGTGATAATGATCGTAATAAGGAGTAAAACTTAATGTAAAATATTGTAAGGAGTCAAAAATTTAAATAAAGTAAGGAGTTGGGATAAATGAATCATCATTTGGTAGATTGTCGAAGCTGAAACATGGTATTAAGGGGCCCTACATTATGCTTCTTTTTTTAAATAATAGGTGCAGCTTTGTCGTTCGTTAACAGAAACACACATAATACATTGTTATCTGTTATTGATAAATCTATATGAGTCATGATGCAATGTCAAATAGTCGTGATAATGATCATAATAAGGAGTAGAACTTAATGTAAAATATTGTAAGGAATCAAAAATTTAAATAAAGTAAGTAGTTGGGATAAATGAATCATCATTTGTTAGATTGTCGAAGATGAAACATGGTATTAAGGGGCCCTACATTATGCTTCTTTTTAAAATAAATGGTGAAGCTTTATCATTCGTTAACAGGAACACACATAATACATTGTTATCTGTTGTTGATAAATCTAAATAAATCTTAGTGATATCATAACATTTCAACTTGATATTAACTTTAGTTACTAGATAATCCACACGGCGTTGCCCAGGTCCGTGAGCATACCCTTAAATAAACCTCAAATTTCTATGAATGTGTATCTTTAACTCGATTTTGTATGAACTGATATTTTTTAATGTTCTCAAGTAAACATTTTCATGTTCAACAACAAGCATGTTTTAAAAGCAAACATGACAAATTAACAGCATTATTTGTTACATTTGCATGTATAAATTAATTTACGCAGATAAAACTGCTTAATTGGGAATAAGTAGTGTTCTAAAAACCGATATCCCGGTTTAAAAAAATATAAGATGCTATAAAAATTACTCGGTAGCGTTTCTGAAAATCAGTGGCAGCAAATAGAACTTTGGTTTTCTTTAAATTTCGAAATTCTATTAGTTTTTGAGGTTTCTAAAGACAAAGAACTTTTCAGAATCATGAGTACCTCGGAAGAGTTTATTGTATATTTTAATTCGTGGTTAAATAATATTTGTTTAGATTTTAGAAACATTTGTATTTTGTTACAGTGTATGTAAGAAAATAATATATAAAAATATCTGAATACTTTTATTCAGCCCTGTATAGGATCTATAGATTTGTATATATACTACATAGTATGCTAAATTTTAGTTCAGTTAGGAAACGCGTAGCACAGTTTAAAATTCTCCTTCTCGAGTTTTTGTCAATAAACGGAAATGTGTTCGCGAACTTTTGTGCTTCCCTGTATAGGATCTACAGAATTTATACACACCACGTAATAGACAAAAAGCGAGTTAAATTTAAAATCGCGTTCAGTAACTTAAAACCCACTTCCAGGAATTATTGTTAACAGACAGCAGAGAACTCTTTTGTGTGTCCCTGTCAATGAACGATGACTGCTATACACACACTATTCTGTAGCAAGCCTCTTGTAATGCACCTTAGTGATATATATAAATTTCAATGCGTTTAAAATAGTGAAACATTATTTAAATAAACCGCAGACGATTTTTCTCCATAGACGTAATGTAACGGAATTCTTTTGACTGTTCCTGTAAAGTAACTAGTAAATCTGCAGATCAGGAGCCTCAACGTCAGCTCAAGTCACTGTTTTTTAATCTCACTTTTCATATTATTTAGCATCTTACAATCCGCAATTTAATTTTTTTCTATTGCATACATATTTACAGGCATATAATTCTTCGGAGGTTTCAGAAATTAGAAACGTTAAATTAAACACGGTTTGTGCTATGATATTCTGAAATTCTTATGAACTTCTTATTCTTGTAACTTTTTAGATTAAAAAAAAAAAAAAAAAAAAAAAAACTTTTATTAAAATAAATTCTTCATTTATGTCAATAGAATACAAAAATTTATTTTGCTAATAAATTATTTGAACAAAATTGTGCGTGTTGCTTTTATTATATCTTCTTTGAAATATCGTTGCTAGGCAACTGATAAATTAAAGAGCAAAGTAAAAAGAAATGCATTTTAAAATTTGTAAAAAACATGAAAATAAAAGTTTTATATTTCCGGAACAGATGCAAAAAAATTTCCAATCATTTAAACAATTAATATCTCAATTCTAATAAATGTATCGTCAATTTTTTTAAATTATTGGATATATTTAAAACCTCCATATCGAAAATCAACATCCATAATTTTACGTTGAAATCCATTATTCAAATATGCGATTTCCATTTCAGTTAAAAATTAAATTTGAAAATCGTCTGCAGTCCCATAGGAAAGCATTATAATTTAAAAAGAAATGTTCTATATTTTTCGAACGAATGAACCAAATTTAACCAAAAACTATACAGCTAATTCCGGGTATCTCACCAACATACCCACCAAAAATCAACCTAATCGGATCATTTTTACGGCAGTTATCGCGGAACGGACAGACAGACAAACAGACAGACAGACAGACAGACAGACAGAAACCAAAAACTTTTCGGGTCTCAACAGTAAGCCTTCACTGACGTTTCGGCAACAATAAGTGCTATGCACACCCTATTCCATATTAAGCTTCTTGTAATGCACCTTAGTGTATATAAGTTTCAATGCGTTTAAAATAGTGAAACATTATTTAAATAAACCGCAAATGATTTTTCCCCATAGACCGCTATTCTTTTGAGTGTCCTTGTAAAAAAACTGTAAGTGCTACACACTTCCGTTGAAATAGGGAACGTGCTATAGCTAACGACAATAACATATAAAAATTGCAGAGCAAAGTTACGGGAGTTAGAGCACGGATAGACGGCCAGACGGCCATACGGCAGACAAACCGAAGTCATAAACACTTTTCAACTAGGTTGGAAAGTGTTAAAAAGAAACATTGAAGTTCTGAATCTAATAATTTAAATTTTTATATATACCAGTCCTAAAAGGTTGAACAATAAAATTATAATATTTAAAATTTTAACTGCTTAAAAGGCGTATAGCCAACATAGTGAAAAAGTACCCAAGCCGGGACTCGAACTCGGGTCATCAGTATAGCGCACTGACATACTACTAACTGAACCACTAGGGAACGATACTCACTGTGCTGGCTATACGCCTTTTAAGCAGTTAAAATTTGAAATATTATGAATGCAAGGCATGAGAAATTTTGTATGAAAATATTTCCAAGTATTAAATACAAATAAAATTAAGTTATTATAAAACTTTTAGGCAAATTATTAGCATTGTATTTAATAAAAATTTTACATTTTACCTACCCATCATACGTAGTATAGGGTAAGTCTTGTAATCGTTTTGAAAATCGAAAAAAAAATTGACGGATTTACACGTTTCAGACACTGGAGATTCCGAAAAACATATTTTTAGAAAAAAAATTTTGCCGTCCGTCTGTGTGTCTGTGTGTGTGTCTGTGTGTGTGTCTGTGTGTGTGTCTGTGTGTGAGCACGGATAGACGGCCAGACGGCCATACGGCAGACAAACCGAAGTCATAAACACTTTTCAACTAGGTTGGAAAGTGTTAAAAAGAAACATTGAAGTTCTGAATCTAATAATTTAAATTTTTATATATACCAGTCCTAAAAGGTTGAACAATAAAATTATAATATTTAAAATTTTAACTGCTTAAAAGGCGTATAGCCAACATAGTGAAAAAGTACCCAAGCCGGGACTCGAACTCGGGTCATCAGTATAGCGCACTGACATACTACTAACTGAACCACTAGGGAACGATACTCACTGTGCTGGCTATACGCCTTTTAAGCAGTTAAAATTTGAAATATTATGAATGCAAGGCATGAGAAATTTTGTATGAAAATATTTCCAAGTATTAAATACAAATAAAATTAAGTTATTATAAAACTTTTAGGCAAATTATTAGCATTGTATTTAATAAAAATTTTACATTTTACCTACCCATCATACGTAGTATAGGGTAAGTCTTGTAATCGTTTTGAAAATCGAAAAAAAAATTGACGGATTTACACGTTTCAGACACTGGAGATTCCGAAAAACATATTTTTAGAAAAAAAAAAATTTGCCGTCCGTCTGTGTGTCTGTAAACGCTCTATCTCCCGAACAAATTGAGATAAACACTTGAAATTTGGTATGTACTTAGTATGTATTAATGGGAAGAAGCCTATTGTATTTCAGTAACCTCGATTATCCGGAACAATTTTTTTCGGACTCTCGAAATATTCGTTCTGATAAAAGGTATATAAAAATTTTCGAAATTGATTACTTTAAGAAGTGAATATAAAAGACAATAAAAAAACATAAATTTTGCATAAAGCATGAAGTCGATCGGATAATGAGTTACCGAGATATTTGTAATCCTATTTCCACACTCTTCGATTTTTCATGACTCTGTATTTCATCCAAATTTCAATACAAAGATATATTTTAATTGGAAATGAGACGCCTAATCAGATGCAATAAACCGCTAATTAATAGGGTTATTGTTTTTGGAGTTATAAGGATGTTTTTTTTAAGCAATTCAGTAATAGAGCCTTCAAAGTTTATGACGTCATCAAGCCGCGATTTTATTCGAATTGCAATGCATTTTATAAGTAGTTTACACATTTTTTATTTTAATATTTTACATTATGCATATCCATGATGGGTAAGTATTACGGTGGCCCCCAACGACTAGTTTCATATTGCAGTTGGTTGATATTCATTTTTGTTCAAACGTATCTATCACGTAATGGCATTTCTTTGTTGATGTTTCTATTTTAAACCCAATAAACCCACAACTGGCATGATAATAGTCCAGAAATATTTTGCCGCTAAGCATATGGTAGTAAAAAAATGATCAGAAACAAAAACTGAGATATCACTAGTAAGACAAAAATATAACAAGAATTTGAATAATATTCCTACTTACCGACTTTTCTCACACAATTTGGCAAAGGTTTGTCCCATCCTCCGTCTGGTTTACAGGTAAACCAACCATGATCTTTACCGCCACATATTATTTTACAACGAATGCCATTAAATATGATTTTACAAAAGTATTTTCCAGGTTTAACTAGTTTTAATCTGCACATTCCATCAGCTGAAAGAGGAAAGAATAAATTATAAGTAAAACCAAAATTAAGACAAGCTTTTATTATAATGTACGAGTTGGGTTGAGTTGGGTTGATTATTGACGGCCAATTATCGACACTAGGGATATAGGCCCAGGGGGAGTGCCCTTCGTGGTGGTCTTTCTAAGGGAACCTAATCCGTATTTACGCATGGAGAAAATCCACGGCTCGAAAGAAAACCACGAAAACTCCGAGCGATTAGGCCGACGGGCGCGATTGGGATCGAACCCAGCACCTCCCGTCTACCAGCTTCGAGAGCACAACCTCTCAGCCACTGGTGGGGCTATAATGTACGAAAAAAGAAAAAAAAATGTTGAACGACAATTGACTGAAATTTCTTTTTTCAAAAAAATAAATTAAATTGCGAATGGTTTTATTATCAGTTTCTTTGCTGTTTGAAAATAAAATGAATATACTATTATAAATCCAGCTTCCGTGCAATGTAAACAACAATTATTTACCTGAAGATTGAACCGACATTCATTCAGACCCTGATCGGAACAGAGAGACGGCGTATTTAATAACTATGGTACGGTTCAATCGAAAAACATCAGTTTATTTCTGAAGCAATCAATGACATTTACGTGATCACATACGTCATGGTATTTATGTACCCTAAATTAATTATGTACCCTAAAAAATAGTGTTATCTAGTTGTAAAATAAATGTTTACTTTTTGCTGTTTTGTTTGTTTGTTTGTTTGTTTTCGCGTCGGCTCCTTTAACATAGCAATAAAAAAATAGTTCTCATCTTCCGAACTCTTTGAAATTTCAATCGGTTATAAATATAACTGTATCCAAGCTCTCTTTGAAATTTTGCGAAAAAATATGCATATTTAGTAACGAAAACATGAGTTCTTTTTTTTAAAAAAACTTTCAACGCTTTGGCATATTACGCCATACGTTTTCAATCAACGCTTTTCAATATCCCTAGGCTAAACAGGTGAGGGCTAAACACATTTGATGTTTGCCGTTTTTGCCGAGAGAAGCCTTCAAAAAAACGTTGAAGCATACGCAATGAGGCTATTTTCGTGTGGAAAAGAGAATGTGAATTTGACAGAATACGCTTTTCGCTTTAAATATATAGATTAGAAGGAACAACAATATTACAATTTTGCCTCTTTGGTGAACAGTCAGAGGGTTAACAATAAAATAATATTTGCGTTGCTCAGAAAATGCTCAAAATGGTCCGTCACTGTAGTAAATGACTATGCAGGTCTTTTTCAATGTTTTTGTGCATTTAAAAAAATAACACGCATATTTTTGAAGATGTTAACGTTTCTGTGAAAATTTCAAATTTTTTTTTGTTTATGCTAAGAAGATGAATTATAAGGGATTTTCCTCCAATTTTTCAATCAGCTCACTGTATCGCCGATATATATGTTAATGTCACTGTCCTTTAATTTTTGGACATCAGTGTACAAATACCAAAGCTTCAATCTCAAGAATTTTTTATGATTTAACCGGGAATTGTGTGTGCTTGCCGCTGCACATTATCTTGCTTTAATGGTACAAATGACCTCTCAGGGATAACTAATCACTGGTGAGTAAATCTGTTTAACATTTTTGACTTGGTTCTGTATTTTTATGCTAATATCGCCACGTAATAAACTTTTGGCATCATATGATAAGAAGGAACTTTTTAGTGTATATGATGAGTTTGTCTTACTGTGTCATATGTGTTAATACATGTCCATACAAATGCTTACTACGTTTATGCAATGATATTGAAAACATAAAGTCCCCAATTTTTGCATATATGTTTCACGGAAAAAATTTATTGTTCAATCAAAGTTTTCGCGGTAATAGCATCAGCGCATGTGCTTACTAAACAGATGTTAAATAGGCGTACTTACAAAACTCGCGATTCGTGTAACATTATATGCCTATAATCAGTTACTGTTTAAGTTCGATATTATTTTTGTCAAATGCAGATACCGGGTCTTTCACAAAGGACACCTAACTTTGAAAATAAATAACTCAGAAACGGTGGTAGACAGAAGCATGAAACCAGTGGTATGTTTATTAAAAGACCCGTAAAAATCTGATACAGAAACCTCAAAATCTTAGTTTAAAATAGCGCCGATAGATGGCGCTGTAGGTGGTATAAATATACGTAGTCTGTATCACATCGAAAGCGATTCAAACTGTATTATTTCCTCTGCAATATAGAAAAGGAATGTTTTACACAAAACTATACAGAAAATCCAAACAAAAGGAACATTGCCTGGTAACAAATGATGAAATTATTTATTTTTAGAAAACAAGTCAGCAGTTGCGGCACCCTAATATTTCACATCTTAATATGTATACGTATATATATATATAAAGTTCATAATTTGGTAATCAATATACAATGGTAAAATAGGAATAAAACTTTTTTTAATGTTCAAAGTTAATTATTATTAATGTAAATGCAATTAAAAAGATTTAAGAAAACGCTACTCTTTTTCCGCATTATAAACTGTGAGACATCCATTAACTATAGGGCATCATGGGTTTTACAAGGAAATTGACATTTAAATAGAGTAATCATCAATTCATTAATATCGTAAATTCATTAATAGAATTAAAAAAAGAACTTAAAAGTGAATATTTTATTAAAATCACGAAATACTCACGAACGCATTCTGGAATTTCACTTTTAAGTCCCCATTTACCATTCTTGCAGTTGAGAGTCATACTGTTTTGTCGGGTACCTTTAAAGACATGATGTGAGATGCACTGAGCATGACAGCTCCTATAATGCCAAATATTTTTGTTAGAAAAAACACAACTCAGAACTAGTACAATGTGGATTGAGATATCGTTTATGATATTTTAAAATCATAAGTCATTTATTTTCTGTTTCTAATTTCTCATAAATAGGATGTCCTAAAGAAGCGCTTGCTGGAAATTAAACATTCTTTGCGCCACTAATACAATCGCAAGCAATTTTGAAAACCACCAGGTGCTACACGCGTGTCTGTTATGAAAGCGGCTAAACTGGAACGGAGTTCAGAACAAAACGGAGTTCAGAATAAAGTGGAGAAACACACACCAAGTTTATTTCTTGGGAGATTATTGCTTATGTTTTTCCATCAAGAACTTATTCAAGATGTATGAAAATTGTTTCGTGAGAACTGCATGAGCTATCCAACTCAAAAATTAACCGAATTATAGAGAAATTTCGTAATGATCATAGAATAATCTGACATGCAGTAACGAGTCTTCGTGAGCATGATTAAGCACGAAAATACGTTTCTAGAAGTTCAAAGAAGGAGGTTTAAACATACGTATATTGTCGTTAAAAACAAATATACACGTTGTTTGGAATTTAACTTGCGCTATTTTATGGTGGAATATTCTGTATATTTCATTCTATACCAGGGGACGTAATATTTTTAAAACCGACTTTATTCATAACGGAAAATTTCCCTTCCTGTCAGTACTGCCATGAATATTTCCGTTATTTGAAGGAAGTATATTTCTGAGAGCATAACGGAATGTGACCGCTTCTTCAAACGGAGTTTTCCATCTTTTATCTCTCAAAACAGAAGATCTACTAACAGAACGGAAAAAGTACGGCAACTTTGCTGCCAGTAGTTTTACCGAGAATTTACGGACTTATTTTTAAGGTGTAAATTTGTATTTTATTTATTTTTTGACGAAGCTTTAATTTCGTTATGAAATATTATTCGGAAGCAAACGCTGAACATTTTATATTGTTTTAAGTGCAAACGGGTTAATCTTTTGAAATCAAGCCGCGCGCGATAGAGATATATTTTTTGAAAGCACAAAGATTGAAATTTATTTTTTTTAACTATAAAAAACCCATAAACTGAGATAGTGTTTCCAAACAAATTGCATTCGAAAGTACATTTTTTCCTATTTGACAGGGCAAAATGTCAAATAATGGGATATTTAAAAGATAAAAAAATGCATTTAAAACGAACTTTATTGGTCGAGTGCTGCAACCGTCAATATTATGTTAACGTTAGTCACAGCACCACCCCCGCAGTACTAGGCCTGAGCGCTGACAAAAAAATGGCGGCCCTCGAGCCAGATTTTTTTAAGCGTTTGTCCGGTCCCTTGAATTTACACACCAGTAATTTCTAAGAGTTTTCTTTGACTTATTTGATCTCAGAAAATTAAGGCGAAGAAAAATTTTAGAAGTTACTGGTGTTCAAATTCGAGGGACCGTACAAACTTTGAAAAAAAAATCTGCAACCACAGCCGCATTTTTGTGTCAGCGCGCAGGTCTATTATTCAGGGGGCGTTGCTCTTAGCCACACTTTTCCTGTACAATATATATTTATGTGGCATTATCAAGATTTTATATTTTCCATTACTGTTGTTAGTACCACTTTGTTTCAATTTTGCAATTGCTATATGCCTACATAAAGGTCTCCTAAACCTTTTTAATAACAATTACAGGGTGAATTAGAACTGTAAAAAATCTCACTAGCGTTTTGGGACGGACATGTTATTCATAATAATAACAAGTTGGAAATTGTACGTCAAACGTTACAAATGAGGTGCGTTCGTACTATAGCTAGTTATATAAATATTCAGATCTTGATGATTTTTAATTCTGTGAAATGAATTATATCGTCTGCAGAATATTTCTGTAATAAAATAAGTATCTCGGTCGCTTGACGATTAAACTTCGAAAGCTCCTGTAAAAAGAAAGCACCGATTTAAAAAAAAAATCTAATTTCTTAATAAATGTTTTTATTAATATTTTCTAAAATTTTGATTCGATTTTTAAAAAATTTGAAATGTCTCGACAAAATTTTGCAACGATAATATATCTTAAATTTCAAACCATTCGGTTGGGTAGTTTTTGCGTTGTTTTTTTTTTATACCGCTAACCAGGCCCCTACCTGCCCGGCATGAATGCCTAGCTTAACGGGTTAGTACCTGGGTGCGGGGCGGAAATCGCCTGATCACAGCATGGCTGTGATCCACCTGACTATTGATTTGTTCACATCGCTGCTGTGCTTGCTCTCTTGTGATTTGCTACCGTTATCTTTGTTTGCCGGTTCAAGGTTTCTGTTTAACTTTGTTGAATTGACAGATTTAATAGGTCTCGTAATTTAGAACCTTGATCAGGTGACGAGACCCTCACCTGACTAGGCACCCCCAGAGGTATTATTCACAGGTAACTTGGAGGGCTTTGCACCCACGACGGATTTTACATGCACCAGGTGCCATTAGCGTACATAGATTTACATATTTACCATGTTTGTTGGCTTGTCACGTTCATGGTGGGTTGTCGCTGTAGTGTTTATCGCCTCTTTTATGGGCTGATTTCCCTTCTTGTTGTATTTGTCTCTGTCAAGGCTTTTTGGCGTTTTTATAGGCTTGCCCCTGTTGTGGGTTGTTTTTTGTCTATCATTCATTGGTTTTTTGTCTCTTTCTTGATATATTTTTACCTCTAGCTTGCGCAGAGCTGGTTTTCACATTTTGAATCTTGGTCTTCTTTCGAGAGTTTCACTGGTTATTATGTCACTATCGTGGGTTTTGTCATGTTGTAACTTTTGTTACTGGTGGTTGTCACTTTGTAACTTTTGTTACTGGTGGTTGTCACATTGTAACTTTTGTTACTGGTGGTTGTCACATTGTAACTTTTGTTACTGGTGGTTGTCACATTGTAACTTCTGTTACTGGTGGTTGTCACATTTCTGGATGTTGCACACTCATTTTTGTTGTCTTTGTCACTTTATCTCACCCAAGCATTGGGGATTTTGATTTTTTTTTCCTTTCGTGAATACGCTTTTTGCGATCAGTCCATTGAATCCTAATGGCTGCTATCACTGCTTTTGAATTTTGTGCAACTTGTTGATTTGTTGTTTGAGAAACTTGTCGCACTAATGGAGTGGGGCTTGTTCCGTGGCCGTTAGTCCGTCATGTATCTATGAGGCTGTATACACATGATTTGACACTGTTGTTATATGCGGACGGACGGACGGACCAGACGACGACAATAGGTGCTACGTATTTATATAATTACGAACGCACCTAAAAAATACGATCAACATTTATTATGAAAACATATTTATTATAAATCATTGGATCAATAACAAATAGTTTGAGGATAAGCAATTTTGTAGCTTGCTTGCCCTTAGCATAACTTTGATCCTAGTACTAAAATTTGCTTAGTATACAGATGTTTTCAGATAATTTTGCCTACTTTTATAAAAATCTGAATTTTTATTAATTTTATAGCCTCGTGTTTTAACTTCACCCGGAAAAAGGAATTGATTAAAACCACAAAACATGTTTTGTTGAGTACATTTTGTTTGTTTTAGCAAAATTCAAGTAAAATTGAACCATTTTACTTGAATTAACGAAGCATTTTTTGCTGACGATACAAAAAATTTTTTTGGAATTGCAAAAAAAAAAAAAATTTTTGTTGATTCAAACAAAATTTCTATTGACCTATATTTAAACAAAAAGTTTTGTTGGGTCAACCAAATTTTTGTTGATTCCACAAAACTTTTTTCTGGGTGTTTATATCTTCAGCATTATCTCTAACTTTGATTTCAATTTAGTACGGGTAATATTACTTTTAGAATATTATCCCGGTAATTGAGTTTTCTTCTTTATAACATAACATTTGTGACAAAAGTACTAGATAAATGAATGAAATAAACTCTTACGCTCCACTATTAGATGATTGGATACGCATAGCACAATACTTTGGTTTTTGAAGTCGAGGACAATGATTCCCTTGTTCTATCTGATTCTCTGGAAACTGACCGCCACCTGAAATATGATTCAAGAATTGATATTTTATGTAGCTTTCAATACAAAAAGTAAAAACATGCCTATTGCACTGTTCGGCGGAAAGCAATTCACCGATCATGACCCCCCCCCCCCTATCAAATCCACCCTCTGTTAGAATGTGGATTTATATATATATATATATATATATATATATATATATATATATATATATATATATATATAATATATATATATATATATATATATATATATATAAATAAATAAATATATATATATATATATATATATATATATATATATATATATCTGATATATGTCATACGATAGCAATCGTATTTCGAAACCGATTTGGATGAAATTGAGTGTGGGTATTAAGCTCCCCAATCTCTCGACCGGGTTCATTAGCCAGCTTGGTCCGCCATCTAGTTTAAAAATGGTGGTAATTAAAATATTAAAATTTAAATATATATATATATATATATATATATATAAATTCAAATTTATATCTTGTTTAATTGTTAGGCCATGATACAAGAATTCCGGAGCATTTTTTGTTTTGCCTCTATCTTAAAAAATGACAGATATAGCCGTTTGAAATTCTAGGGTGAATAACATTTTGAAACAAGACAGCAGATTACCAGCAATGGGTAAATGTGATCGAAGATCGCACAAAGGGTTTCGTTTAATATTCCTTTCAAAACACTTTATGCTTTAATAAATAAAGCCAAATAAGTTTCATTTTCAAAGAAAAAAAAAAGTCATGTTTTTTAGAAAGAAAAAATTTACTGGTCTATTTTTCTCATTTTCTCGAATATCTGAACCGGCGGAACCCACTATTATACTCTGTCATAATAATATCTGTCATGTGAACTAAATGCGATATTTTAAAAAAATCAATTTCAAAATTAAACATGTATTAATTGTTGCAATCCTTCAAAATGTTACACGTCAGATTAATTTTCTTTTTTTTTCTCTAATGACGTCATATTAAGCTGCTTTCTGTACTTACATATACTCATACTCCTTGTATTACTGAGAAATCTTTGAAAATTTTCGTTTTATAACCAATATGACGTCATATTAGTGTTTTTTTCAATTGGTGAAACTTTTTATTTCATTTTCATTTTTCACGTGGAAATCTTTCAATAGAAAATTACTTATTGTAGAAAGAATTTTATTGTGGATTTTTAATTGTTGGCAACTGGTATAACGATAAATATTTAAATTTAATAGAAAAAGGCTGTTAGATTTTTTTTATCGCTATACATTAAAATGACGCGATTTTTTCAAATTTTATGATTTTGAGCTTCATAATAGGTATTTAGCTATAAGTACACAAAATTTCATGACTGGAATTTACATAGTTTCTTAGAACCCGCTCTGTGACGAACAGACAGCGAAGCGGGAGTAATAGGGTTTCGTGAGATGAACGAAACCCTAAAAATCAGGAATTAATTTATGATTTTTAGTGACCGTGAGTTCTCGCAAATTATTATCTTTCATTGTTGTAATCTTATTCCCAATCATGCGCATAAAACTATATTTTTATCCATTAGCGTCAAATTTTCAGAAAGTTTGCCAATACTTGGCGAAATATCGCCAAATTTAGGGACTTAAATAAGTCTTCATAAATGAAAGCGAATTTATACTACAAATTCGGCATTAATAAATCTTCTGTATTTGGCTTCTTTTCATTTTAGCTTGCTATTTTGGAGTAACATTAGCTAAAATTTTAAAACGAAGCTATAAGAAAGCTATCTTTTTCTTCCGGTAAAGGCTGGAAGGACTTTTTAACTTCAGATACATATACATTAGAGATGAGGCAAGATCAGCCTGAACTTGTGAACCCGGCTCCAAAACGGGTTCGAGCTCGATATTAATACCATTATCCAGGTTCGGACTCAATATGAAAATTTTATTTATCCGTAAATTGAAAGAAGAAAAAATGCTGTTTGAGAAACAAGAATGTAGTGTAAGTTTCTTATAGAATCATTTAAAAAGGAAATATATTATTATTAGTGGGATATATTGATAAGTATTCTGCGGGGTCTGTCAGTGCAAACGCCGTTGTGTACCGTGGAGATGTGGAAAACTTCAATGACTTAAAAGATCGCATATCACAACATGTGGGAAACATCACTCCTGATGTGTTACATTCCGCAGCTGAGCACCGCCTGGATTGTGTCCTCCAATATAATAGACATGTGGAACGTGAACGTGATCGGCACCGCCATACGAAAGCTTAAAAAACATTCACAGTGACATTTTTCAATAAATTAGGTTTGTCATTAGGTTTTACGCCTTAATTCTTTTTTTTTATTACACATTACATTTCACACTCAAAAGCGCCATCTGTCGGTGATTTTGAAATTACTTTTTTTTTGTTCCTTTCTTCTTCTCCCTTCTCGAATAGTAAATGCACCGATTTTGGTCTCCTTTGGGTAAGTCCTTCAAGGTACAGACAACTCTAAACAGGTATACTTATATTATAACCACCCGGTATATTCATGGTTTCACTTTTTTAAACAAATTTCAGAATCGCTAAATCCTAAACTGTTACATCTAATTGCAAAAAATGTGACAATGGTTGATCTGCTTCATCTTAGAAGCAATTGAATCCACTGGACAGACGTTGAACTGCTATTTTGGGAAAATAACTAAAAATTAAAAATTTTGTAAGGTTCATACCTTCTTAAAAATATATTTAAAAAACGTTCTCTACACATGAACAAATAAAATACGTAAAAATTCTACTTTTTAACAATAAAAACTTTTCGAAGTTATGTTTAGTGCCCCTAAAAACACGTCTTTTCCCGTTGTTAGTGCAAAATTCTGAACACTCGTAAAATTCAATTCATGAAAACTCAGTAAAATTTTATCTTACAAAATTTTGTTTTTATTATTATTTCTTAGCATTTTCAAGCATGAAAAAAGGAACGCTCGATTTTGTTACTGACAACTTTCTGACTAAGTTGCGCTATTGTATCACCTCTGATGATGCTTTTAAATACTTTATCCATTAAATTCCTTTTCGATAAAAATATGTTTGTAGTTTTATGACGCAGTGACTCAAGAGTTACTTCAGTTAAAAACTGTAGGTTAATTAAAAGTCACCGTTTAAGTAAAATTATTAAATATGATTGATACCTCCATATGCACGATTTCTCCCTCGACCACCTTTACACTCAGAGATGCGCAGTACGATGGTAATAAGGAAAAATATTTTGAACATCATTTTACCCAGTACTTCAGTTGACCACAGGGTCTGGAAAAAAGAAAACAAGTTACATGCATTAAAATACAGAATCAACGATAATCTTTGTATATAATCTATATATCAATCATTGTTTGTGTGTATGCTCCTTATTCAAATCGGTCAAACTATATTGTTTGACCGATTTGCCAAAAATATACATGTTTTAGAACATGAGTAAAATTATTGTCTACTTTAAAAAGGATCAGGGTCCATATGCCGTGTTTTTGGCCCATGAAATAAGACTAAAATTCGATTTTGTTATACTGACTTAATTATTTCACTTTTTAATATTAAAAGGTTTATCTTGTACGATTTTAACAATATTTTTTGCATTTTGTTCGTTTGTATATAACTTTCACAAGCTCAAAGTTGCTATTGTTCATAGTTCTTGATGAAAAATACGCAATTTCTCCTAATTTTACCTAGTACCTCCTAATTACCTCCTAATTTAATTTAGCAAAAACGCAGATAAATATTTTTATTTGAAATAAGTCAATTATTTAAAAAAATAAAATAAATAAGTGTTTAAAAAAAACTTAAAAATAAAGACAAAAACAAAACACTTCTTGTAAACATAACGTTCTTTCGTCCAGTGAAATTTCTTTTACATATTATCCGTGCTTCATATATCATTAAAAAATAATTTTACACGTAAAAATGCACACTTCGTTATAAGACGTTATTTAAAAAAAAATTCATACGTCATAATTTCATTTTTGTAGCTTTTCTTCATTCACAATAAAAACTATAATTACGTATTTCAACTGAAAATTAATATATTGTTGAGTAAATATTATTATTAAGAATTTTTATAATGAAGCAACGCTTTTGAAACTCGGCTAAATGAAATAAAAATATCCATTATGGAAGCTTCACAGACTATTAACAGAAACAGAAACAGAAACCTCCCACTCGTGGACAGCCAACCTCTCGGCATAGGACCTATGAGTCCACGAGGGGAAAACCTATATCTACCAGGAACCCCAGTGTCCAAAGACCCGGAGTCCCCAGCAAGTTATTAAAAAAAAAAAAAAAAAAAACAATCACACGAGTTACCCAATATTGTTATTGCTGGGTGAGCCCAAAGTTATTACATGTATATAAGTTCTATATGAATATACTGATAAAATTACATAATATTAAAGATAAATATTTACAGATATTTACAATAATAATATTGTTCTTAAAATTTTCAATTGTATTATGCACTAGTCTATTAAGTCTTTTAAAACATAGTTTTTAAAATCTATAGATCTAGAATTTTATATAGGTTATAATAATTCTTTGATATATGAAAAGTTTTTATTTAGGACATTATAGTTTTTATGTAACTTTTCGTAAATGGAAGCGTCTAATAGCACACGTTGTAGGTTTCTCTTTAATGTTTTATTTTTATTGAAGTTAAAATGGAATTCCATAAGAGGGCAGTTACCGAAGATGGAGTGTATAGGAGTTCCAGGGTTTTTGTCACAAAGACATCTATCCGTGGTTCTTTTACCAATTTTATATAAAAAGCTTCACTGTTGAAAATTTGCAGCAAACTGTCCAGTCATTTGACCGTTTTTGTAAAACACGGTTACATAACCGTAATTTAACTCTATTATGAACATAACATGGGGAATAATATGGTCATAGAATAGCGCTAAATTACGGTTATGTAACCGTTTTCTATAAAAACGGCCAAATGACTGCACAGTTTGCTGCAAATTTTTAACAGTGTTGGGAAGCTTCCATGGCCGCTAAGATAATATGCTGCTGATTTCTGAACACATAAAAAACAGACTATTAACAATTACACAGGAGGAGGGAATATATTTCAAACCTTACTTTTAAAATTCTACTGGCGTTATGAAAAAATATTTTCCTTTTATAATGCGCTGAAAAAAAGCATTTGTTATTTTGAAATCAATTTGTTCGTACACTCTGGTGGCAGTTAATCCTTTGAACAATTCAGCGACGGAATTGATTTACCCGTGTAATGGTTAAGGGGCTTTGTATAGTTTTTAATTGTATAAAACTTACTTAACTATCTTGACCGAGTTCATTTATATATAAATCTAAAAAACTTCCAGTCTTCATGTTTTCATATACAATAATGTTTTCAGTATAATCTAAAAAAGTCTAAAGGAACAGTACTTCTAAAGCGGCAATCAGACACGCTATTTAAGTGAAACTTTAGGCTCATCGCTCAACTTTTCCCTCAGCTGTTGCGCTAAAACGCTGTGTGATTGAGATTTCGAATTTGAAACATTATACGCAGTTTTTTCGACGTCAAATGGGTTTTGCTACGTAAACTGCTTAATCTGACCAATAATGTCACAGGAGCTTGCGTAAGCTACTCCTTCGAGGATTTCTGATTTCTGTTTGATTTTTATGAACTTTGATATCGTTTCGTCTATTTGTCGCCAGTGTCGCCAAGCACTCTCTTGCATCTTGAATGCAAGAGAGTGCTGACAGGTTAAAAAATAGCCGTATGCTCTTGTATGTGGTATATCACACTACATAATATATTATATTGATCAATATTTAATATGTACAATTCTTAATAACATTGCAATATTATCATTTCACCTTTTATGAAATATATCATTTGTTCTGTTTAATTATTTAACGAATCATTTTTCCTGCAAATAAATAAAGTAATTGAAAAATGTTAATCAGTTACTAAAAGTATTTTGGAATTTCACTAGAGGAATTATTAATATAAGCATTAACTTCATTCCGTTACAATACAAATTATTTTATTTAATTTGTATTATTATAATATTTATATATTACATTTAAAAGGATTTTTCTGCGTTGAATTATGTATGTGCACGGAAATTCAATTTTAGTCATAGATCCTCGTGAATAAAATTTGTTTCAAAATTTCATATTCCATAAAATGTTAAAGTATTAAAAACTCTTCAATCATTTAAGCACCAATTATCCTTACCAATCATTTTTAACACTTTCCAACATAGTTGAAAATTGTTTATGACTTTGGATTGTCTGTTCGTCTGTCGGAGCTGTAACTCAAGTAAATATACCCTGATTGCCCTGTAATTTTTTTATGTTATTGACGTTTAATATATAATGATCGATATTGAAAGTGAAGAGTGCAGCATTTATAGCTCGATTGCAGGGACAGTCAAAATTATTCCGTTATATTACGGTCGATATGAAAAAAATCATTTTAAGTATATTTTGATGATGTTACACCATTTCAAGCATGATGAAGTTGATATGCAATTTATGAAGATTATTAACGCACGTTTTTGTGCGTTCTGTAGAATATGGGGTGCAAAGTATTCGTTATTCATTTACAGGGTGACACAAAATACTACTTTTACGTAATGCACTAAAGCAGGGATTCCCAAACTATGATACGCGTACCAGCACTGGTACGCGAAACTATGGTTACCGGTACGCGAAGGTCCAATACTGGTACGTAAAATTAAATACTGCATATTTTGAAATAAAAAAAAGCCTTGTATGTATCCCCCTGGATAATTTTTAAAAAAATTGAATGCGATTTAGCAAAAAGGGCCGCAGAAATATTATGCTTTGATCCCGTTTTCACAGTTTTATCTGTCTTATTAGCTTTACATTTGTTACTTGGTGGTACGCGGAACTATGAATTTCGATTTACTGGTACGTCAGTCTAAAAGTTTGGGAACCCCTGCACTAAAGGAAAATATAACTTGCGTCGCCTTTTGATGATACTATTACGGTAATTCATATTGGCTAACTAATGAAGTCGACAGAACTGAAGTTATTGAAAAGTATTGTGTGCGTTGCATTTATTGTCCATTTACAGAGACACAAGATATTTATTATAAACAAGATATTTTCTTCACTTACATTACAAAAGGAAAATTTATTTCAAATTCCTGATGTCAATCGATGTAGCATTTTGGAATTAAAATTAAGTGAGATATATTAAGGAAACGAAAGAGTTCGGTTACTGTACTGTCTAAAAGCGGTAATTGCTGGAAGTACATTTTCAACTTTGGTTAAGGTTTTTAAGCTTAACTAAATTTTTGCATATTTTGTAGTGTGTATAAATTATGTTGATCATATACAGGACTACACAATGGATATCGTAAATAATACTGCCTATGGTCTAAAAGTAGTTTTTAATTGCGTTATGCATTTTCCTTCTGAACTGTATTTAGTGTAATAATAGAAGTTAGTAGATTGTAAATAACTTCATATACAAGGCTACGAAAGAACAAGATTACATTGCCTTTTATTGTTGGAGATTACTGGAAGTGCGTTTTAGTTGTGTTATGTGTTTTTGACCTGAATTAAATTTTGGCTTAATATGTGATACGTGCAAAAATCTTTAGATAATATACAGGATTGTTCAAAATAATTCTAGTGTATTTCCATCTACTGGCAAAAATTGCTAAAAGTGAAAAATTTAACTGAACTAAATTTTAGCTTGTTATGTAGTATATATGGAAATCTATAGATATATACAGGGCTGCACAAATAATTCAGCTACTTGTTTGACTATAGAAAGTTATTGCTAAAACTGGACTTTTGAATGTGTTATATGTTTTCCAAATTGTTTACTTAAATGTTTTCTGTCACCTTATTTAACAGGGAAGTTATGTTTGGGGGGGGGGGGGGGGCACGTTACATAATCTCTGCGTGACGCATGGTTATCGGTTCTTGTTATTAATGCAGTGCGTCAGAAATTGCTGAAAAATATTTCAGTTATTTTAATTACCCACCAAAGATTTTTTTCTTTTTCTTTTTACTTTTTCTTTTTTTCTGTTTCTTTTTTTATATATATATGTGGTATAGAGATGAGACGTTTAATGTCCTTTATATTGATTATTCATGCTGGTATTTATCATGAGGATATCTCTGAAATAAGTGCTACGCACTTCAGTTGAAATAAGGGACATGCTATAGTAAACAGCAATAACAGACAAAAATTTTAGGGCGATCCGAGTATATTTAAGCATGTTAGAGCACAGACAGGCGGTCAGACGGCCAGACAAACCGAAGTCATGAACACTTTTCAACTAGGTTGGAAAGTGTTAAAAATGATCTCATAAATAATATTGTGATATTATTTACAAATCAAATCTGAATTGGACATTTTAAAATATGACGATATGACGATTATTTGTTACTTTAAAAAATTTAAAATTTAATTAGTTAAAAACTTATTATTGAAGCACCAAATTTTGAATATATCTATTTTAGCTTGTTATTTGCGAGCTTGCAAATTTTCAAATTAATCCATTGAAAACTTTAGGATTTGGGTTTTAATGTCCACTGACTCCTAAAAGAAAAGCACTCCAAAATTATGTATTTTGGATTGACTTAAAAATCAGCATATACATAGCGTTAAAAACAAATAAATAAATAAATAAAAAAAAAATAATAGTAGTACACATTGAAGTAGTACACATTGTAGTATGATATACACAAGTTTTTAGCACTTTAAAAAAATTCTAATCGAATTTTTGGATTTTAAATTTAAAAAATGCAGCATTACAGTATAAAAAGTGTGCTAAAAACCAGGCAGAAATAGTTGGAGTGTTTTTCAAATCCGAATATAATTCAATGAAATTATATAAATATAATCATATCTGAAATTCCAGTTCTTGCATTAAACTATAGTAGCTTCACAGTTTTATTCTTCTGGTCTGTCCTTTTTTTAAAAAGTTACTGTAAACTAATAGCTACAGCACATAACATTTTTTTTTAACTCTTACTCATAAATTAATTCCAGCCATACCCCTTTAAAGCTCAGAGATTAAAACATATATATAGATATATGGATACAATACAACCTTTTAAATAAATACTAAAGAAAATTGCGAGAAAAGACAGACAGCCCGCGTACTATGTGCCAAGGGAGCGATGATAAAGGACTCCCTGTAGGAATACGCTTACCAAGTTAGACGCAGCATCTAATGCATCTTTTAGCAAAGCGAAAACATTTTCTCCTACCTTTTTGCTGCGTGTAAAGTTGCATGATGTGCTTAAAGCTGCGCGTATTGTCCGTGTCTGATCGAGCCTTAAAACTGGCGTTTACGACAATTAGTATTTTTTCTTTCCTTCTTTCTTCTTTAGGTGCGATCGTAATTATATAAATACATAGCATCTATAGTCCTCGTCTGATCCGTCCGTCTGTCCGCATATAATAGCACAAAAACTACCCAACCGATTGGTTTGAAATTTAATAAATATATATAATCGTTGCAGAATTTTGTCGAATTATTAAAAATTTTATGAAATTAGAATTAAAACTTATATTAATAAACGTTTTCGTCATTTTATTAAATACTATCATACGTCATTAATTGAATGATATTCTATGATAGGTAATGATTCTAGGTTGTCATGGTGATTACGTCCTATTTAAGATGGAGTCCTATTATTTCCGTATTACTGAATTAAAAATTTGTATACTAAAATTGTTTAATTATAACAATCATGTAATGATACCTACGACAGTTTTTTGAATAGACGTTTCCTGTGAAATAGATATTAAATGTAATTTGACTCTAAAAGTATATTTCAAGTTCTAAAATTTTCAAAGCTAGGCTTAAGTTACCCATTGGAATTTTCAGTAAATTTCAACAAAAGATAAAATATTGCCAACTTAAAATGTACCTGTTTTATCTCGGAAATTAATGACATCATAATAACAGATGATATAATTGTTTTTTTCAGTGAAATAATAACGCTATTTTTTTGCATTGTCTTGTATTGGATATGTGCGCATAGTATAATTTTAATGTAATAGAATTGTAATTAATTGTTTGTAAAAGTGTATTGAAACTTACTTTCATAAAATAAAATTAATATCTATAATATGAAAACCCTCACTTAGAATAAATTTTGTATTCATACATTTTTGCATAAGAGTGCAACAGCTATTGCTCCATGATCTGAAAACCAGTTATAATACAAACACACCTGATTTGTCACGTTTGTCGTAAAATTTACGACTTGTTTCTAATTGAGAGAAACAAAAGTAACACGACATCGGAAGCAGACAAACTTGTATAAAATGATTATTTCATAAAAAATTGACTCAAGTAGCCAAAACTCGTATTTCGAATGTAGATACTCACCTTAAGGGTTCCGTAAAGGTTTGAAAAGTTAATAAATGTAATTATTTTTATTATTATTATTATTACACTGTTCCGTATAGTTCCCTTCGAATGTCATACAGTTGGTCCGATAGGATAATGTCTATAATTACGACTGTATGAGCCGTAAACGTGGTTTCGCGCAGAACTGCCATACCTGCAAAGATGAAATTTTAACCCTTGCATGGGGCATAGTACCTCTGTTGCTAAAATGTTGAAATGATTGATTAACACAATGTTTACAAACTAATATAATTGAAAATAAACAAGATATTTTCTTCACTTACATTACAAAAGGAAAATGTATTTCAAATTCCTGATGTCAATCGATGTAACATTTTGTAATTAAAATTAAGTGAGATATATTATATCCCACCGCCCTTCAAGTGGTTAATCTTTATTCAAACATAATTTACTTCATACTCTGTTTTTCAGCGATTTTGTTACTATAACTTTTGAACAAGTTAACGGACATACAAACTTGTTTGTTTTTTTATACTATAAAGAAAATTAAATTCTCTACAAAATATACAAGAATTTTTTTTTCACTTTAAAACAAAAATTATGACAAATGTTTATGGTTTTATTTTTTTTGTATTTTAATGTTTTACATCTTTTACAAATTTTTGTTTCTTTTCAGACATAATCAAGAGACAAAAATATATAATCTGGGCTTCAAAATCATGGCAAAACTTAGTTTTGAAAGATTAATTTTATCCTACAATATTAAAATTTTGTGATTGCTTTTCGCAATTTAACAAATATATTTTTTCTATAAAATATAACTGAATTAATACAAAAAGAAATAGCTGAAAATTTTCTGAACCCTAAATACTACCTTCATACCCAATTTTAAGTTTCTAAGTATTCAAGATCGTAGTATTTTTAACTTTCAATTTTGTTGAAAATTTCGAACTTTTTTTTTTTTTTGAATTTTTCGGATTTTACATTTTTTTCTATCTTTGTATCCTAAACACTTCTTATCTTTTTGATGACGCGTGACTGAGTGAGTGGGTAAGTGACAAAAAATCGAAATTTTGAGTTCATATACCGTTTGAACTAGAAAAGACAGAAACTTGAAATTTTAAATTTTGGTCTTATGTGCCACATTCTCTAGATAAATAAAGTTTCAGGTTTTTGGGATACTCCAGCGCAAAGATATGGGGGGGGGTGTCAAAAGTGCCCTGAGTTGCTTCCAGAAAAGGATGCTTACGGTTGTGCTTTCTCGACTTGGCGGACACACTGCCGTGCCTCCAGTTTTTTTTACCGTTTTCAAAATTTAACAATTATATTTTTTTTCTGTAGAACATAACTGAATTAATACAAAAATAAATCATGGTCTAAATTAATTATAGGGTTCCTAATACACGTTCAAATTTCAGCCAATTTTTGTCATTTCGAATCTTTCTGGTCCCTTTAAGTTTCGTATGTTAAATATTAATGTATCTCTGTTACTCTACCATTACACTGCAAATTCACAGCACACATTCGGAACACATTTGGAACACTTTGATTCAAAAATATGTTCCAATCACCTTAATGTGTAGTGAATGTGTTCCCTTAATGAGCTCCGAATATGCTCCGCTATAAAGAAAGTGTTCTGAAAGTGCACCGAAAGTGTTCTGTTCAGGATATCTGTTTAAATTTGGGAACACGTTTGAGAATGGATTGGGAGCACATATGGACACACGTATGAAACCATCGCTTTCAAAAAGTGCGTTAGAAAGTGTGCTGAAAACTGTTCCAAAAAGTGTTCTTCGAAATGTTCTAAAAAAGGTGACAAATTAAGTGTTCTAAAACGTGTTCTGAAAAGTGTATAAAGATTTGTAGTGTATGTACTTAAATTTATAAAACAGATTTTTTACGTTGTTCAATAAATATATCATATAATTATCTATTATGCATAAAAATAGTACCTAACACTATTTAGAAAATATAAATAGCATATTTAAATCAGCGAATTCCAGCCGACAAATCAAAATGGGGAAAACATTGCGCTTACCTGTGAAGACAAAACAACTAACGAAATAAATACAGATATATTCTGCAAAAAATCTGTAGAGTCTCACAGAAAATTACGGCATACTACAAAACGCTGCTTGCTTATATATGATTTCGGTAAGTAAAAAGAAAAACTGTGTCAACAAATTATTATTTCTTATGAAATATATTAATTTCCAAAACACTTTGATATCAATGTGAATTTACTTAAAAATATAAGTACTTTAAAGCGTTTACTTTGAAATATATGTGTATAACATAACATTCAATTATGGCAACTAAAATTACATAATGTCAATTATATTGCCTATTTTTATTTCAATTTTCAAAGAAAAAAACATTTTATCATTTATAAATTACGACAGTTGCAACCGTTTTCTGGATTTTAGGTACACAAAGAAATCGTATATCATTGATTGTATAATTTTTTGAGGCTTGGCAATGTTTCGACGTATAACAATTTCATGTTTGCTACTCAATCTATTTACATTCACTTTAAATTTAACAAGAATTTCATCGATATTCCATAACTTTCAATGTTATATAATTATGCAAAAATTTCAAACTTTAGTTTATTATAATAATATTATAACTTTAGATAATAATAATTAGAAAACAAAATACAGAACAGCAAGTACGATAACACAATTTAATAAAAACGCTTATACGATACAGACTAATAAAAAATAAATAAATGCATACTTTCTACTAAACTAGCTCCTTTTGATGTTTAACAATAAATTTTCCAAAAAGTAGCCATTTGACAGGTTTCCTAATGAAAATATTTTAATTCAAACCAGAAATTTCTTTAAAAAATAAATGAAATATAAACCAAATTCAAACCAGAAATTTCTTTAAATAATAAATGAAATATAAACCACATAGAAACTAGAAATATGTTAAATTGCCTTTTCCACCTGACATTTATATGCTGTTTGCTTCGAACATGTCCCGAACCCTATCTTTAAACCTTAAACTTTTTATCAGTAGCATATTTACTACAGCTATACCATTTTACTTTCCTATCATTGACTCTATCCTTAATATCTATTGCTTTTCTATATATTCCAAATTTATTTCTTCCATTTTTTAAATTTTCTTTTGTTTCTATTTTATTTGCTCTTTAAAGCAATCTTATCTATTCCCAACGGCTCACTATTACAAGACATCTTACTCACAATAGACTGGGCGTAAAGTTGTTGCAACTAGGAAGCCCCTTAACCGGCATCAACTGTTCCGGACTGTTCAGAAATATGTTAAACAAAAGAGTTGACAGTTCTTAATAGAAATTTTGGTGTGAAATATTTTTATAAAACGTAAGTAAAATAGCCGTATGTTTAGTGTAAAAGGGGCATCTGAGTTTTGCAGTTTGAAACATATGTATATTTTAAGAAGCTTTTATTATGTCTAGGAAATCTACATTATAAAGCAAAACTGTACCCTTATGTAACTCAGACGTCATATTGACGGTGGTAACATCTGACCGATAAGTTTTACTTTCATTGCAATTTCTTTAACTTCTAAACATGGCACAATTTCAATTTCTACACCGGTGAAGTGGAAAAGAAATGGACTTGAAAATGCAATTTGTTTGAAAACCGCATCTCAGTCTACTGATTTTGTATAGTTTTTAAAATAATTTTCACTTTTTTTTTACTAGGGGGGGGGGCTCTCCCCCCCCCGCTCGTTACTTTCACCAACCCCCCGTGTAATTGCGCCCTAGCCAACCCCAGACGTACTCGTTTCGCGTTTCCATTCAGGATCGCCTCGCGATCCAGAATAATCGGGAAAATCCCTTGCTCGTTTAATATATATGAATTTGGCGACAGTAATTTGGTCGACAGGAAAACTAACAAGTATCAATTGTATATATAGTGTTGCGAATATTGTAAATAGTTAGTGTTTGTGTTTAAAAATAATGTAAATAGTTCCATTAAGCTCTATTCATAAGCTAATATTAGTTTTTGTTGCATTGCAATATCTCAATTTGTTGATTTTTTGCAAGCGAGTGACGCTATTGGATTTCAATGGGAGTCAATGGAAATTTGGCGAAATACTGGAAATAGCTCCAAGTTGGCGCCACTTTTGGCATCTGATTTTGGCCGCCAAATTTGGCGATATATCGCCAAGTTGGCGCCAAACTTGGCGACAGACCCGGGTTCCTTTCCCTTGGCAACCCCCCTAATAGCGCCCATCCTATCTAAATTCTCTACTTTCATGTTAATTCCCCCTAAGAAAAGTCAGAAAGCTATGACCAATCAGATACGTTTCGTGGTATCTACGTAGATTTTCATTGGTTCATTTCCAAACCATTACTTTTTTACTTTCTTCTATCTATAATAGAAGAAAGTATTGTAATCGAAATTTTTTTCAACTTCCAGTTTTCGACGAATTTACACGTTTTAGGGGTAGGAGATTCCGAAAAACATGTTTTTACAAAATGTCTGTCTGTCCGTCTGTCCGTCCGTCCGTCTGTCCGTCTGTCCGTCTGTGTGTCTTTTCATTGTACCATCGAAAAGTGTATGAAGTTATGCTTCAAATTGAACCTAATTTTTTTCTATGTTTTTGGCTATGGCAAGCAGATTCTATCAGAATTTGGGGATATTTCGACAAAGAGGGCGCTGTGATCGATATTTTTGTTCCATTTTCACTATTGTATCATCGAAAAGTGTACGAAGCTATGCAGATAATTGAACCAATTTTTTTTCTATGTTTTTGACTCTAGCCTGCAGGTCCAGGTTGAATTCGGGGATATTTCGACGAAAGGGGGCTCTGCCATCTCGATTTTTGTTCGATTTTCACTATTGTATCATCGAAAAGGGTATGATGTTATGCAGATAATTAAACCAAAATTTTTAAATATGTTTTTGGCTGTAGCCAGCAGGTCCTACTAGAATATGGGGATATTCCGCCGGAAGGGGACGCTGTGATAGCCTTTTAAAGATTTCAAATTCAAAAAGATGGATAAAAAAATTAGAAATCCTAAAAGTTTTTTCCGTTAAATGTTCGGCCTTGATCCGGAGAATCCGGAGTAGTTTTTGTTTTGTCTCTATATATTAAAAAATGCCGGAGATATAGCGGTTTGAAATTTTAGGGTGGTTGACATTTTCAAACAAGACAGCAGAATTCATCCATAAACGGGTTTAATTTATGAGTTTTAGTTAACAGGGTTTCAGCAAATTTTTTTCATTGTTGTAACCATTGTTCCTATTCTTAAATGCTTAACACTGTATATTTATATTCGCCAACGTCAAATTCTCGCTAAGCTTGGCGGCAATTGACGAAATATCGCCAAATTTGGCGACAAAAATAGGTTGCCACAAATGAAGCCAACTTGGCTGTAGAAGACTAATTTGGCGATATTCTCATTCAAATTCAATGTTGACGAGAACTGGGAATGAATGTTCTTTAATTGGGTTCCACGCATTTTAACTTCGTGTTTCCCAGTAAAATTAGCTAAAATCGTAAAACCAAGGAATAGGGAGGCTATCTGTTCCGGTCCGTACAGGCCAAAAGAACTTTTCGTAGTATACAACAGTTGTTCGCATCCCGGTAACCCGATGATTCGCAAGCAGCTGACGTACAACAGAATGACGAAAAATATTGATTTTATTGGCGATGTGAGGAGGAAATCAGAAGTATTAACATGATTGCGATTGAAGAAAGTTTTGGGATTGGCACATCCGACTAGTTTTATATATAGAAGGATTATTTATCTCTACCACGTGCGTAATCTGTTTCCATTTAAAACAATATAAATAGTTAAGCATTTGTTTCAGTCTAATATTCAATAAAGATATTAAATTTTGAAAAATAAATAAATAAAGTAATAGAAAATTATAAATAAGACACAAATTTAACAATCATGTAATCGAACCACAAGCTTAAACCACCGAAAATATCAGAATATTAAAGGCTGCTGTTAAAAGGGAAATCTTTGACGATGACTACTTTTAGCTCCTGATATGCGGCTAATACAAGTGTCGCTTTTAAATATTTATTTAAACAGATAATTGATATTTTTATATAGAAATACTTTTTAACATTTTCCAACATAAATGAAAAGTGTTTATGAATTCCGTTTGTCTGCCTGTCTGTCTGTCCGTGCTCTAACTCGCGTAAATATATTCGTATTGTCATGCAATTGATATACACTGTATTGCCAAAGGTGATTGGTCACTTGCGATTTTAGACGTTTTGTTAACTATCTAGAAAAATACATGAGGAATTAACCTGAAACTGCAGGTGTGTAAACAGTATAGCATAGCTTATATATTTCCGTGAATATTTTTTCCCGAAACCCCATAGGGGACTGTTAACAAATTGAAAAAAACGAATATCTTTTGGATTACCCTGTAAAAACTAATGTAGCAAAATTATTCAAACTCGAGATTATTAATAAGTGGTTTATTGTAATATACTGTGTTAATTTTTATGAGGATAGCATGAATATTCGAAGAGAAATTAAGGTGTTTATAAAAACCGACTCAAATTTCGCAAATTTTTTGCTTATAATTTGCAGAGTTCTTAATATAAAAAAAGTTATTTTGAGAAATTATGTCAAACAACATTGTACATAATACTCTGCAATCGGAATTAAAAAATAATACAATTTGGATGAAAAATGAGCAGGTTTACTAAAAAATGTTTCACAGCGCGTGCGCGAATGCAATCAAAATATAATATGCATAATGTATTGGCTAAGTATATAGAGCAACTTTTGTGAAAGTCTCAAAATCATAGCTTAAAAATTCTGAAAATTATCGTCGATAGAAGAAGCTCGAAATCCGTTGTTCCCAAAAGGAATAAAAAAGATGAGGGGTTGTATCCAAATATAGTAGTACGTGCAATATTGTGTACGCTATCTTTGCACTAATCAACAGATATTTGATACAACCCTCATATTTTTGCTTCTTTTTGGGAACAACGGATTTCAAGCTTTTTCTATTGAAGATAATTTTCAGAATTTTCAAGCTATGATTTTGAGACTTTCACAAAAGTAGCTCTATATACTTAGCTAATACATTATGCATATTATATTTTGATTGCATACGCGCATGCGCAGTGAAACATTTTTTAGTAAACCTGCTCTTCATCCAATTTTTATTATTTTTTAATTCCGATTGTAGAGTATTATGTACAATGTTGTTTAGCATATTTTCTTAAAATAACTTTTTTTTATATTTAGAACTCTGCAAATTATAAGCAAAAAACTTTGTGAAATTTGGGTCAGTTTTTTTAAAAACCTTAATTTCTCTTCGAGTATACATGCTATCTTCGTAAAAATTAACATAGTATATTACAATAAACCATTTATTAATAATCTCGAGTTTGAACAGTTTTGCTACATTAAGTTTTACAGGGTAATCCAAAAGATATCCGTTCTTTTTCAATTTGTTGACAGTTCCCTATGGGGTTTCGGAAAAAAATATTCACGGAAATATATAAGCTATACTATACTGTTTGCACACCTGCAGTTTCAGGATAATGCCTCATGTATTTTTCTAGATAGTTAACAAAACGTCTAAAATCGCAAGTGACCAATCACCTTTGGCAATATAGTGTATTTATTGAGGTTTACTATATCATGTTCGGTATTGAAAATGAAGTGTGTAACACTTACAGTTTATTTACAGGGACACTCAAAAGAATTCCGTTAGATTACAGTCTATGAGGAAAAATCATTTGTCGTTCATTTTAATGATGTTACACAATTCCAAACAAATTGAAATTGATATTTATTACTGAGCTACACTACAAGATGATTACTATTGAATGTGGTGTGCATAGCACTAGTCTGGTTGGTAATTCCTGAAATTGGATTTTTAAATATGTTATGCGTTTTCCAAATTATTTACTTAGATATCATTTTTTACCTTATTAAGCGGTAAAGACTCGTAAAATTGTTTTGCAATTGTTGGGAAGTGTTACATAATCTATGTTTGGTACATAATTTTTCGTTCTTGTTGGTATTGTTAGGAGGAAATCTACAAAAATAATGTCTTTTTAAAAAATCTTTTCAGTAAAAAATAAAAATCGCCTATTTCTGTATTCCGGGAAGTCCCGGTTGGATCCCATCTACGACTTAATAATTTGTATGTTTCGCAAAAATAAGCTACATATTTTGAATATTTAAAAGATTAATTTTTTCTGACTTCTATTGAAAAATACTTTTTTTGGACTCGCCTTCTCTAGATGTTCCAGTTACATGGCGTAATTGCGTTCCGTGATACCAGGTGTTTCTCTTAATAGGGGAGATGGGGGGTGAATGGGACATTTTAACAAATATATTTATTTTAAATATATTTTTTAAGTTATTATCAATATTATACACCACATTTCATACATTAAGTGTTTGACTACATCTTATGCACATTATCTATTCAAGATTATTATTATACAGATATATATTATGAAATTTAAAAAAAAGTTCATCTCTGTCCCAATCATCCCCACAGCAGGGATGAATGGGACACAAATATTTACCTCCCTGTATTCAATGTTAGGGAAGGGAAAAACGGAAGCATTCAATGGCTGAAGACGATGACTACAATGAGGATGAAATGTTAAAAGAATAATTACCACAACGTATTAATTTATCAATCTGTATAACATTATTTAATTAATAAATATGTTTTTCAGAATCATCTAAGGATGAATGAGACAGTCCCATTCACCTACAGTGAAATTCGGAGATTGTGTTGTAGCCCGAATTTAAAGAATAACTCAAACAAAATCATGTGTGTTTGTCAATTTGTCAATTTGTCATTAACAGAACTTTTTTATCCGTGCTTGTGTGATCTTATTTTCAAACGTGTAATGATATCTAAAACAATCGGTGTTACCGATGTAAAGAAAACAAGAACGAAAAATCATGCGTCAAGCATAGATTATGTAGCACTTTCCAACGCTTCTAAAGTAATTTTACAAATCATTACCGTTTAATAAGCTGAAAGATGACATCTAAGTAAACAATTTTGAAAACGCATAACATATTTAAAAACGTAATTTCAGGAATTTTCAATATATACAATATTCGGAAAAATATCCGAATACTTTTATGTAGCCCTGTATATGATCTATAGATTTGTATATATACATAGGATGCTAAATTTTAGTTTAGTTAGGAAACGCGTAGCACCGTTTAAATTCTCCTTCTGGAGTTTCTGTCAATAAACGGAAATGTGCTCGCGAACTTTTGTGCGAACTTGCTGCCCTGTATGGGATCTACAGAATTTATACACACCACGTAATAGACAAAAAGCTAGTTAAGATTAAAATCGGGTTTAAAAACTTAAAACGCACTTCCAGGAATTATTGTTAACAGACAGTAGAGAATTTTTTTGTGTGTCCCTGTAAATGAACGATGACTGCTATACACACACTATTCTGTAGTAAGCATCTTGTAATGCACCTTAGTAATATATATAAACTTCAATGCGTTTAAAATAGTGGAACATTATTTAAATAAGCCGCAGACGATTTTTCTCCATAGACGTAATGTAACGGAATTATTTTGACTGTCCCTGTAAAGTAACTCTAAGTGCTATACACCTACTATTCCATATTAAGCTTCTTCTAATGCATCTTAGTGATCTATATAAATTTCAATGCGTTTACAATAGTGAAACATTTTTAAGATAAACCGCAAATGATTTTTCCCCATAGACCGCAATGTAACGGAATTCTTTTGAGTGTCCCTGTAAGAAAACTATAAGTGCTACACACTTCAGTTGAAATAGGGAACGTGCCATAGATAGCGACAATAACATATAAAAATTGCAGAGCAATCCGAGCATATTTACGGGAGTTAGAGCACGGACAGACGGACAGACGGCCATACGGCCAGACGGCCAGACAAACCGAAGTCATAAGCACTTTTCAACTAGGTTGGAAAGTGCTAAAAATGTAGAGAATATTTAGATTGACTGTTGTCTGGAATTAACAGAAATAACTTTAATGCGGAAATCTTTATTTACATGCAGTTTCTTGACAGTGATATCTAAATCACACAACAAGTGATCACGCAACTTTTTTATCGGTGATTGTGTGATCTTATTTTCAAACATGTAATGATATCTAAAAGAATCGGTGTTACCGATGTAAGGAAAAAAATGTAGAGAACAATTAGATTGACTGTTGTCTGGAATTAACAGAAATAACTTTAATGCGGAAATCTTTATTTACATGCAGTTTCTTGACAGTGATATCTAAATCACACAACAAGTGATCACGCAACTTTTTTATCGGTGCTTGTGTGATCTTATTTTCAAACATGTAATGATATCTAAAAGAATCGGTGTTACCGATGTAAGGAAAAAAATGTAGAGAACAATTAGATTGACTGTTGTCTGGAATTAACAGAAATAACTTTTAACGGAAATCTTTATTTACATGCAGTTTCTTGACAGTGATATCTAAATCACACAACAAGTGATCACGCAACTTTTTTATCGGTGCTTGTGTGATCTGATTTTCAAACATGTAATGATATCTAAAAGAATCGGTGTTACCGATGTAAGGAAAAAATAGTAGAGAACAATTAGATTGACTGTTGTCTGGAATTAACAGAAATAACTTTAATGCGGAAATCTTTATTTACATGCAGTTTCTTGACAGTTTTATTACTTATTTTCTGTACTCTTATATTAGACGGGCGCCAATGATATGTTGCCAAGCATTGTTTCCTTTGCCATTATTCGTATTGCATTCATTTAAAATAAACCTATAGTATTTTTATGCTAAAAATTCGTTCTTTTACCACTTATTAATTGCAATCTTTTCAGAACTGAACAGTAACGAATAAAAACGTATGCGCAAAAATGGAAAAGTATTTATCAATTGTGAAAACTGGAATTTTTAGTATCCTGTACATTGATTTTTTTAATCCTGATTAATCGATAAGCTGAACGAACTCACTCTACGTTATTTTATGCCTTTGTCGTGTGCATTCTGTCGTATAAAATTTGTCCAGACTAGTTTATTTAGTTAGTTTTACTGAGCTAGTTAGTTTTAGACAGTTTAACTGAGATATTAGAGCCAGGACTAGATTAAGGCATAGGCACACGAGGCACAAGCCCCATGCACGTAGAACTCCTGCCTATGACTAACTTTTTTCAGAACCACAATTTCAGTCATAAATAAATTAAAAATTACTATTAGGAAATTTTGATGAATGTTTCCTTCGATTCCCAAAAGTTCTTAGTCTTGTTTTGTTTCAAGCTGCGATACCCGGACTGCATTTCAACAATCTGATATCGTTTTCAAGATACATCTAAGCTGATAGGAAGTTTCAGCTGATGTAAATACTGTAGTTTAAGTATAACGCAGTAGCATTTCGCAGTCGTTGTAAATTTTAGACCTTCCAAAATGTACCATATTTTACTGCTAACTGCGTGGAGAGCTACCTATACGAAAGTTGTGCGTTAATGTCACCATAATTTCGGTGATCTGCTGCGAGTTTCAGAAGGAAAATCCATACAAAAAAATCTAATATCCTTTTTGATACTAACAATCATTTGCCGTATCAACTAAAAATATTCTAACTTAAAGTTATGCATTTTAAAAATTCTACCATCCCGTGTAGTTACACATGTTGTACATGCCTAAATACGGTCCTGCACACACACACACACACACACACACACACACACACACACACACACATATATATATATATATATATATATATATATATATAGGATTAGTTAAAAGTAATTATGCACAATTTAAGGGATGTTAGACAATGCTACAACAAACAATTTTTGCATAGGAAACCATGTTCGTAATATTTTTACTACGTCAAAAATACAGGATATTCTGTTGTAATCGAAACACAACCATTGTTCAAAATTTTATTCAAAATAAAGGTATTTTAATGAACTTTTCATCAGAATTATTTTGTTTTTTTCTGTAAGGCAATAGCATCATGAAATGTCTTGCGAGTATACAGTATTTCTAGCAGTGAGACCGCATGTAATGTAAATTACACTCGACAATATAGGGCGTCTAATTCAGAACTATTTGTATGCAGATGGTTCTTACTTCCACCATGTCTTGTAATATCGATATATTTCACATAAAGAAAAGTCAAGGGAGTAATATATGAAATTTTAATGATAAAAGCTTCGGTGAAGATGAGCTGTTGCTTGCTCAAAAAACATCAATTGCTAATGTTAAATATATATATATATATATTTTCTTCTTTGAGACTCAAATGATAAAAATTGCCAAACAGTTTTGGCATAATAAAAGCTTGTCACTTGTATTAATGTTTAAAGTATTGGATGGCTATAGTGCATAGTTGTGATATTTTGAAAATAGGGAAATTAAATAAATTTTTTTTTGATTTGGTGCTTTTTTTGGAAGTTTACATTTTTGTGTAGATTTGTTTTATAAAATATAGGTTTTTTTTTTTTTTTTTTTTAACAACTAAGGTTGCTTTTTTTCCATTCAATTAAAAGTTTACACTGTAAATATCAAGTTTTCACAAAAAATATTAGTTGTTTTTTCTGATAGTTAAATCATTTTTCCGTTTGGTAGCTATTTATACATACATGTTTCGATTAAAACGAAATCAGATTAAAAAAATAAATAAATAAATAAAAAAATCCGCAAAAATAAAAATGAAAATGAAAATTTGTTTAAACCAATAAACCTATTTTTTTAATATTTTAAAAATAATAAAATGCCTTTTTACACCGACCCTGCATTACATCTTCTGACTTTCGTTATTTATTATGTTTTTAATTTAAAATTTAAAAAAATATATTAGTTCAAATTGTTAAATAGACATTATGTAACATTTATTAAATGTCATTTTGTAAGCAATTTATCTCTTTTTATATCAAAAATAGACGGAATAAATCATTTTAAAACTAGCGAAAAATACGTACTTGAAAAATTGCGCTATTTATATTAGTCTGGAAGCGTGCCAGTTCAAGACATTTAGATAAATATTTCTTCCCATTTCAAAATTGTAAAAAATGTAGTCTTCATACTTGAAATCTTCGGTAATTTTTTGCCTGATCATACATAAAATACGAAATTTTACATTTATCTAAATTATATTATAAATGGCATTTAACATATAGACATGTATATATAAAATATTACTAAAAGAATCATGAAAATAGATAAAAAAAACCTAAATTAAATTGTTCAACAGATATTTATAATCCTACTTAAATGTTTATTAGGTAGCTTTCAATACAAAAAAGTAAAATTCTACATATTGCAGCCGTTCTGAGGAAAGCAATTCTGGAAAATGCCGGTATATTTTCACCAATTTTCGCCGGTATATTTTCACCCACAGACCCCAAAACCACCCTCCGTTCAATTGTTGATATATATATTACAAAATTTAAATTTTATTTGCCAATGTTAACAATATTCTAGATACATTTTCCTTTTAATAATATTCCATATATTATACCTGCTTATTAAATTAAAACATATTCTTAAACTAATCTATCAAAATCCATATGTAAAGGTATAAGATCTTAATCCATCTAATAATATTTCTCAAATAATAATATGCTCAAATAATAATATGCTCTATAATAATATGCTCAAATCTGAAAATAGCGCTAACTACTTATATTCCTTAAATAAAACGCTTTTTAAATTTAAATCCATATTAAAACTCACTATTATTTCCCGTGTATATCAAACCGCTCTAAATTCTTTACTTAATTGCTAAAATGTCATAATTCCTAAATTATCCCGTTCTAAAAAAACCTATTTATTTACAATCATTCTTTTATTAAAATATTAAAACGTCTATTATAATATTTCAATGCTTTAACCTCTTAAGACTTGAAGTTAAAGTAATAGTACAAATACTCATTCTTTGGTTTTAAACAAACAAAATGACATCATAGATGACAAGTAATGTATTTTTTTAAAATCTATTGTTTTAGGGGGCTTGTAATTTAGGTTCACAAATATGAACATAAAATTACTAGCCCCCCCCCAAAAAAAAAATTAATTTAATTATGAATAACCTAAAATTACACAATAAAAAAAAATAACAGCTTTAAATAAGTGAATAATCTGCAAATTCTTAAATTTTTTTATTATAAAGTTTTTAAGTTAAAGAATTGTGAAAATTACCTACTTTCGTGGATGCACTGTTTCGAAAGCATTTTGCAAAATCAGGTTAAAATAACATTTATTTTATAAGGAAATCGACATCGGTGCTGCCATCTATAGGTTTCATTTTAAAGCAAAAGCATTGAACTTCATAGAAGTGAAGTTAAAATGTAAAAATAACAATCATTTTAGTTTTTATGAGCAAAAGAATCTAGGTACCCATTTGGGTACCCAGAACTCAAGAGGTTAATGTTCTAGTTTATTCCGCGTCAATAAATTCATTTTTTTATTTTCTATTTCTCTCTAGCGTAAGCTAATGTTATCGTCTGGCAATCCAAAATCTATTTTTAGATGGCATTCTCGAGATCAGAGATTATTGTTTGTTTGCACGTCGCGTCGTGCACCTGATTTCGAGGCTATAGATTGTTCCACCAGAAAATTTTCGCGCTATGGAAGTTGAATCACCTCAAGATTATTTCAACGGAATTGTTAATAAATCTCTCTTTAAACGATTATGATTGGAGAAGGGAAGTCAGGTGACTTGGCTGTCACGTTGCGCTAGATTAACTTAAATACGCACTCTCAGCCAAATCCGGGAGGCAGAGGAATGAGAAAGAGAAGTTTTTTCGAAGATTAGAGAGTTCTAGGTTTTATTCGAAGCTTTTCGAGACGTCCAGTTTCCACTACGACTATCATGTTCAATCCCAATAATATATGTACCGTACCTAATAAGATCTTTGGTACATATAATAACATCTTTCTTTGGCAATATCATCGTATTAATTCTAAAACTATTAATTCTAATTTCTATTAATTCTAAATAAAACTATATATTCATGTCCTTTAGCGTCAAATTCTCGCTAAAGATTGGCGACATTTGGCGAAATATTGCCAAATTTGGCGAGTAAAATAAACTTCCATAAATGAAGACAACTTGGCTATAGGGCATTAATTTGGCGAATTCCTTATTCAAATACAGTGTTAACGAACCTTCTGTAATCTGGCTCTTTGAATTTCATCTTGCTGCTTTCAATAACATTAGCTAAAATTTTAAGATGTAGGAAACGAAGACATGGGAAAGATACCCTTTTCTCCCTGTACAGGCCGGAAGGAATTTTTTATTATCTATGCGTACTGAATAATAATGCTCAGCTAATTTAATTGCCGAATAAATAAGACGAATGTTACTCGGATATAGTGGTAGATACTTGAGTGAGAAATTATCAAATCCGCAACACTGCTCATTAAACATTTTATACATCTGATATTAATTTCACCGATGCTACATGACTTTTCTCACAAAAGTTCATGCCAAAAACAATTTTTGGCGTCAATTGTAACAATGCCTTGCGTCATATATGTACAAAACAATTTAATTTTGTATTTTTGAAAATCCTCTTGAACAAAATATATGTTTAATAATTTAATTACTTACATTTAAATTTTTATTATTATAAAATATCATATCACCTTTCTCTTTAATGTTAGTATGTTTTTTCATATAAATAAATAAATAAAAAGTTCTTCCGACCTGCACCGGGAGGAAAAAGGTAGCTTACCTATATCTTCGTTTAAGGAAATTATCTACTAAATAAATTATCTACTATCTCTATATGAATTTTGAAAATTCTTAAAACCAAAGCCGCATGCCAGGAATTAATAACTGAAGAAATCGACAAAGATTTCGCTATTTACAGCAGCTTTGTCTGTTTAATTTATGTTTAATTTATATTATATTGATGAAGTTTTAATTTTGTTATGGAATGGCCGAATATAAACGATGAATGTCTTATGTTGTTTTAAATGCAAACGGGATATGGGATATGGGATTATGTAATCGGACTGCCCACAACAGAGACAAAGTTAAACAAAATTCATGTTTGAAAACTATTTAAAAAAAACATACAAGAAAAGCAATTTGAGATACAGTTAAAAAAAATTTCAATTGATAGAGCATTTTTCCTATTTGATGATGTAAAACTTTCAATTTTGCGATGTTCAGAAGTTAAAAAAATTGCATTAATAACGAAATTATTTAATCTGGTGTTAATATAATGTCATCGGTACATCTTTTTGCTTATAATATACATATGCTCTCTGTTCTAGAATTCCCCGCAAACCAAAAGAAAACCTTCTTCAATTATCTAAGAAAAGCTGCATAATATGCAGAAACTATAGCTGTATGAATTAATTTTATTAGTATTTTTATTAATTTTCATATTTTTGAAATTAATTTTATTAGTATTTTTATTAATTTTCATATTTTTGAAATTAATTTTATTAGTATTTTTAATAATCTTACTGTGTATAATTTACATTTTACATGCGGCAAGACTTTAATTATCCGACAACATTTAAACAAAGTATAAAATTGGAACTAAATAAGTTTTACTTTACTGTAGGTATATAACTTACATTTTATATATAGTAAGATTTTAATTATCCTATCTTTAATCATCCGAATCGTAAATATCCAGATACATATATTTAAATATAAAATAGCATTAAAAAAAAAAACTTATTGCAATGCATATTGTATACTATATTTGAAATTAAATGTAAAGCGTTAGAGGTTTAAAAAAAAAATGTTTTTACATATATTCTCTAATCACAGAAGCTCGGTTGTGAGATCGTCTACTTATTAGTAAACTGAAATAAGTGTAAAAAATATATATCATTAAAGATTGAGCATTTAAATCAGTCTTTCAAATACAAGTTTAAAAAAAAAATCTTTGTAATTCAAAAAATATCACAAGCGCTTAAAAACAATTTTTCTTATAATGAGTGCATATTATGCATTACAGCATATATATTTGTTGCCGAAATATTAGTTGAGGCTTACTGTTGAGACCCGAAAAGATTTTTGCGTCTGTTTATCTGTCTGTGTGTCTCGCACTAACAGTCTCAAAAGACATCCAATTAGCTTGATATTTGTATACATGTTGATGAGACACTCGAAATTAGCTGTATAGTGTTTGGTTAAATTTGGTTCATCCGTTCCAAAAATATAGAGCTTTTCCATTTACTTCATAATGCTTTTAAATGGGAAGACAGACGATTTTAAAATTTTAACGATCATTAAAAGAAAAATGGCGCAGATTTTGGCAGAAATTGCAGATTTTGAAAAAAGGTTTAAATGAAAAAAAAAATTGTACTCTAATTTTTTGTGTTCCAATTTTCAACTATGTTAGATACAAGCGCAAACAATTCTAGGATCAATATTGTTTAAAATGAATGTGGATACTGTTAAAATACTGAAACAAAAGGCACTCTCTTACGTCAAATTACGTTTTAAATCACGACAACTAATCGATGACCCTATTACGGAAGCTTTTTCTGCAGTTTTAAGCATTTACACGTAAGAGCACGTTTTCCAGTGCAAGTAGATAACTTGGTGCATCAATGCAAAAGTGACTGTGTTAAGACGTTTTTATCAAGTTCTGTAGTCGAAAGCTGAGTACCTACATTACAACAAAAAATATACGAAATACTTTCAGGATGGAAAATATTCTTGCCGTCACTATTGGTTTCTACTCATTTGGTGGAAATGAAGCAACTAAATTAAATTGAGAATGTGCAGTTTTTCAATGCATAGTGTACATTAAAGAATAATAAAGCTGATCATCGAATGAGGATATTTACAACATTACATGAATTAAAATTACAAAATTTTACTTACAAAATACATATTCGCGGAGATTTTTGTATGACTTTTGCATTGAAAGAGTTCTGTATTATGTTCGCGAAGGGCTTTTTAAAAAATAATATTCAGGAAATATGTTTTTTTCCGAAAAAATATTCTAAAAAGTTAGGTTTTTACATTTGATATAAATCTGGTAAGGGAATTTACGTTTTCATTAGGTATTTTATTCAACTTTTGAAATAAATGACAATGTTTTGTAGTTGTTATAATGTTATTTAAATTATTAAATATTAAATCTTAATATGTAATAGCTCTTCATGTGAAGACAAATTAAAGTATCAATTTTAACTTTACAATGTGATAGAACATCATAACACCATAACACCTTGAGACATCATAACATCTTCATGCATTGAAAATAAATAAATCAAATAAATAATTATATATATATATATATATATATATATATATATATATATATATATATATATATATATATAACATATCCTGCACTGAAAAAAAATGTTTTTGTAAATGTTACTAAATTTAATATGGTTTACGAAAATATGATGTAACCTCTCCCTGTTTACCCACGAATCCGAAAAGCATCGAATTATTTTCAGAAACAGATTTGGGAGATTTAAATAAGTATTTAAAATAATATATATATAATGCTGCCCGTAATTTTTGGAGACGTTTCCGGGTAGTTATTACATTGTATTAATCAGTTTTCACAACACAAAATAACTGTTTTTGGATGCTATCAATTCACAAGTAAGTGCAAAAAGGTATTCATGTTAATGATAAAGCTGTTAATGTGGCACGTTTGTATGTTAACCATATTTTTGGAAATAAGGTTTACTTGAGAATTGATAGTATCCGAAAAACAGATATTTTGTTTTGAGAAAACTGATTAATACGCTGAAATATTAGAGGTTGTAACAGAAACAATTATTTCAGAAATATTTCTTTAAATATCGGAAGTCTTTTAGTTTCTGAGGTTTCGGAAGATAAATGAATACTTTTTTCAGAATCGTGGATAACTCGGAAGAGTTTTAATTATGTTTTCGTAAGCAATCATGTTAAATTTCGTAATATTCACGAAACATCTGTCTTTTTTTAGACATATGCCACTGAGCTATTCATATAGGTTTAAAAAAACTGCGCGATAAAATATTTCTTTTTCCTGAAATAAAAAGTTTATAAAAATTAAAACTTTGTTATTAAAATAATGCTACTAAGATACTAAAGAAATCTAATTTATATAATTATAACGTCTTCATATAATGATTTATATAATAAATAATTGGTTAAGTAATTTTTGTAGTTATACGTGAAATGGTAAAAGAAAATGAGGGAATTAGGCATAAAATGAATTAAGTGTCATAAATATAATGAATTAAAAGTGAGCAATAAAATAATAATTACGAATTAAATTTAAATTATATAATTTTTATTTCATGTGATGTCACAATGATATAAAAATGCAAAATGGTATAATTATCATGTGGCCAATATTATGCAGTGCATCACAAGTATTTGATTTCGGTTTTTGTTTTGTTTTACGTGGGAAAAAAGAAGGAAGACAATCATGTATAAATGGAACTAAGTGCTAGAAATATATCTAACGTTCCGCAATAAAAGTATTATTTTGAAATATAAAATGAAGTAATTAAAAAAATTGCATGTTTGAACTTATGTACTCTGTCAGTATGTTGCAATGAAATACGTTTCAATTTTATAAAGTATTACTTTCTAGAGCAAATATTTATTTTCTATAAAAATAAATATTTTTTTTATAACAATGAGCTGGGATGTTATTTCATTTTAAATACTCTATGAGTATTTCGTAATAAAATACTTTCAATTTTATAAAATATTACTTCAGAGAGCAAATATTAATTTTTTAGGAAAATAAATAATGTTTATAAAAATTAGTTTGGATATTATTTTATTTTAAATTTCTAATCTCAAAGGAAAAAAAAATCCTGGAAGATACAAACTTGTTTATTTATTTATTTATTTCAAAAAAGTTATGTTTATTGAAAAAAAAAAACATAAATGTATTTATTTCAAATTTAATCAATACTTAGTTTGAAAATGTAATCTATGTATGGATTGAGCAATTTGTTCGAAAAGAATCGTGTAATTTGTTCTGTTTTTTTAATTCGATATTTGTAATTTACTTTTATACTTGGAAAGATGAAACTTTTCGTAACTGTTTCCTAGAATTTTATTTTATTCTATAGTATGCTTTTCACATTCGTAATTAGAATATTACTCTAAATATATCTAAACATTTAGTCATTGTTATTTTACATGTGAAATGACACCATATATCACAGGAAAAGCATTTTCTGAAATTGATATTATAGGTATCTAGCAATTATAGTTTCTTATGATTTGGATGTACGAATACTAACAAGATCGCTTTGTTTGCACAAGAGTAAATATGTAGTACATGTCACTCACGTAAATGTGTGATATTTATTTATGTGTATCAAATATAATACATAGATGTAGTATACTATAAATAATATACATAGATTGGTATTGATGGAGATACACGGAGTTCTTCATTCAGAGTATTGGTATTTATATTCGGCATATAAATTCCATGCGTTAGCTATCTATGAATATTTTTTATGTTCTATAGTGTGATTCCGATCTGGTAAGATAATTTATGTGGTAGTTTTGCACACTACGTTAATTTCTTTTTCTATTGTGAAATCTTTTCCATAGTATCTGAGGGCGACCTCTAACCTCTAACTTTTTCGATTTGCATTAAAAAAAAAGTATGAGATTACATTCTATTAGACAGCTTTTATTATTACCTATCAAAGCTACCTATTGCAGCCGTTCGGAGGAAAGCAATTTCATAAAATGTTGATATATTTTCACCGATCATGATCCCCAGACCCCAAAACCACCCTCCGTTCAAATGTTGATTTATATAAATATATCTTTCCATATATATATATATATATATATATATATATATATATATATATATATATATATATATATATATATATATATATATATATATATATATACATATATATATACATCTGACATATGTCATGCTGTAACTC
Organism: Maratus michaelseni; assembly: GCA_963931845.1. Lineage (NCBI taxonomy): Eukaryota > Metazoa > Arthropoda > Arachnida > Araneae > Salticidae > Maratus > Maratus michaelseni. The sequence goes on from OZ007595.1 coordinate 92,645,546, forward strand.
TCTTATTTAGGAACCAATTTAGATGTGTGTGGGACATACCAAGGTCTCAACTGAGTTCGTTGGCCAGCTTCATCCGCCAACTTGTTTCAAAATAGCGGCAAGTTAAAAATTATTTTTTAAATAAATTTAAAAAAAAAATGTTTCTGTAAAGTGTTATATCGTGATATAAGGATTCCAGAACATTTTTGATTTTGGCTTTATCTTAAAAAATGGCTGAGATATGGCAGTTTGAAGTTCTAGGGTGGCTGACATTTTGAAACAATCTAATTTTTGCTATACTGTAACTCTCGTATTTATGAACCGATATGAATGTGATTGATCATGTGCACACGACATAGCAATGTCTCGACCGAGTAAGTTGGACAGCTTCATGTGCCATCCTGTTTCAATATGGCGGCCAGTTAATTTTTTTTTAATTCAAAAAGATGTATAAAAATTTATAAAATCGTTGTTTCCGTTAAGTGTTAGATCGTGATACAAGGATTCTGGAGCATTTTTCTTTTTGGCTTTATCTTACAAAATCGCTGAGACATAGCTGTTTGAAATTCTATGTTGGCTGATATTTTGAAATAATCTGATTTTTGTTATGCTGCAACTCTCATGCTGAAATTTGCATTCCAATTCAGTGTTAACGAAAACCGGGATTGAATCTTCTATAATTAAATCGGGTTCCAAGCATTTCAGCTTCGGTTGTTTGAGCAAAATGAGTGGAATTTTTAAAAACCCGGAATATGGAAGCTACCTTTTCCTCCCGGTATAGGCCGGAAGAACTTAAAATATTTTGAAACTGATTCCGAAAGTGAAAGTAACCATATAAAAACAAAACTGCACCCAAAAGTTAAAAAGTAAAAAAAAAAAAATACCCAGTCATAGATCAACCTCAACTATCCTATGCATAAAATATTCATTTAAAAATATGAACATGCAAACAAGAAATTTGTAAAGAATACTGTCATTGGTTTAACTCTAGCTTGCGAGTGTGTTCCCGTGATTTGAGTATGCTCTTAAGAAAATATTAAAGAGATATTCTGAAATACATTCAGCACAGCTTCGAACTTTTACGCTTTTACCCGACCACTATCTACCAAAAGAAAAAAATTGTCTTTATTAATCCTAAACTTTCGGAGATTAAATAAGTCATTTTTTTTTAATTCAAAAATAGTGTAAATCTATTTTAATACTTGGAAATTTTTCCATAGAAAATTTCTCACGCTCATCATATTTCAAATGTTTAAAGGGCATATAGCCAACATAGTGAAAACGTATCCAAGCCGGGACCCGAACCCCGGTCATCAGTACAGCGCACTGACGTTCTACCAACTGAACCACTTTGAACGACACCCAGCCTGGCACTTTCCACTATAACATGTTACAAGGCTACAAACGTAGCACAAGATGGAATATGTTTCCGTGAGCCACCAACCTTTGGGCAAACACGAAATTAAAGAGAATACAGCATCGAAAATTAAATAAATCTATTTTAATACTTGAAATTTTTCCATAGAAAATTTCTCACACCTTGCATTTATAATATTTCAAATTTTAATTGCTTAAAAGGCGTATAGCTAACATAGTGAAATAGTGGTTGGTAGAAATTGTAAAAATTGACAGCAAGCATTAATGAAAAAATACAGTGTGAATTTTAAAAAAACTATTTATAAGTAATTGGAAAAATAAATAAAACCGAAATCAAATATTTTTCGATAAATTTGTGAAACTGATACATACTTCTTGCATGTAATTCGGAGAGAGTGGTTTAGCACAGGAGAGTTTATTTTGTGATAAGCCTTAATTGTTTTTCAGATTATTTTTGAATCGTATTGTTTCCAATATCGCAAATTTTGACACTTAATTGATTATCCTATATAAAGGTTTTTGATTAGTCACTGCAGAAACGATTTACGCAATACGACCAGAACAATTTAAAAACGATTTTAAAACGTTTATTAGTACAGTACACCTTAGCAATATATTAAAATTCCTTAGTAATTAGCCTTTTTTTTTTTTTTTTTTTTTTTTTTTGCAAAAGTCGGAGTTATAGAAAGTCGAAAAAACAAAAACACAAAACAGTGAGGATTTACCATTTTTAGATCCTGGTGATATATATTCGGGACCACCACTAAATCATGCCATTTCAAGAAACGACAACGAAATATATATATCGGGTGATCCAAAAGTCAAAATCACATTTATTTATTAATCATTCGAAAACGAATAAAAATAAAAAGATGCGGTTTGCACGGAACGGATGGAAAAGAAGCCTGATTTGTTATGCGAAAGAAAAAACAAATGCCTGAATATTTCTTTTTTTTTTACTAACAGATGACTTGCAAGTAACAAGTCTCTTACAAGTTATAAGTAAGCTTATAACTGCTGCGTGTGCTGTATGTTATTCAGCAGCACAGCTGAAAGATAGCGCACGACACCATTCACAGCATTAGGCAACATTTCATGTAGTATATCGAGCACATATTGGTAGATAGCATCGTTCAATGTTGATAATGATGGCAGTTTCGAAGCATATTTTTTGTTCAAGCACTTTGTTTTTATTTTGTCATAAAAAAACTTTCTTCTTTCACACCCTTTCGGTGTAAAGCGCATCTTTTATACTTTTATTCGTTTACGAATTATTTAATTATTTTTAATTGTTCCTTGCTTTTTTTCACCGGTGTTTAGAAATTTAAGTATCGTTCAAAAGTTATGCATAGACATACATTCAAAAATTTGAGTATCCATTCAAAAGTTATGCATAGACATACATTAAAAATTTTGAGCATCCGTTCAAAATTCATGCATAGACATACATTAAAATTTTTGAGCATCCTTTCAAAAGTCATCCGTAGACGTTCATTAAAAATACTGATTCAAACGAATTAAATTATCTCCTTTCTTGGAAATTGGTTAACAAAATTAAGAAATTAGATGATTTTACTTAAAAGGTTGTACTGAAATAAAATATTTTATTTTTGCATTTTATTTTTAATATTACATTATAACATATTTTATTTATTTTACTCAGACATTTTATCTTTATATTCACCATAATTCCTCATTAAAAAACAAACATTTTTATCGAAAAAGAAATCTTTGAGCCATTATTTTTTATACTAACAAATTAGGTATTTACAATAAATCACAGACTTTAATCACTCTTAAAGTGCAGAAAGAGCACTAATGACTTGCTGCCAGCAGGTATCTGCTAAATTTCCTCTAATTAAACCTTCAGTTTTTTTAATTAAAAGATTGAGGGTTTTTTTTCTGTAGTAGCTTTTGTAACTCCAGGACTTTATTAAAATAAATGTTGACTGAACTTTAATAACCACTTAAGGAAGTAACGAAAAGAGACTCTAAGTGTAAGAACAAAATAAGACACCTGTGAAAAATGAACATCTTAAACAATTTTAACGGGAACGATTAAGGCAATTTTAGTTTAAAATTTCAATTTCAATAAACACTATTTTTTTGCATTTAATTTTTCTTTTTCTTTTAATATTTGTAATACTACTATATATTTTATCAATTTTATTCAAATATTTTTAATTTAGCGTAAATGAAAACTATCAGACTTGTCGACGAGAATGTCACAATTTTTTCAGAGGTGAACATGAACATATGAACAAGCATCTGAACAAAACCACAGGTGAAGCAGGCATTTCGAAATCATCCGCAAATCCTGGAATAGGGCATGTAAAATGTACTCGCACCCGCAATATTTGCAACTATACACTGACAAAAATAATGTATCTGTGAACAATGAGGAATTCTCATGTTACCATAGATTAGGGATGGCCAACCTTTACACATCCGCGTGATTAATCTTTCCAAAAGCATTTTTTGGGAGGAGGGATAATGACGTGGCAACAATTAAACATTTTAGTGGATCAAATTATGAATTAAAATTACTTGAAAATTAATCATTAGGATTATAAAAATAGGGATACCATATATGTATGTGATGTAATTATAAAGTAATTTAAAAAATGAAAGCTATTTGGTGTTGTTTTATCTTAGATGCCAAATAATTGATATCAGTTTCATACTTACTTTCATCAGAGTGAAAGATAAACTGGATTCATTTGACAATAGATTTGAATTGGAGTTTTTCATCTCATTCATTTCCAAAATTAATGATTCGAAGGCATAGGTATAGAAAACAGTTGTCGAAATTGCAAACGCCAACTTGCTTAATCAGTTCTAAATGTCTGAACTTTATTTCAAAGTTGTCATAATTTATCCATCGGCATTATTGTTTCTCATGCTTGATAGTCTTCGTGTTTGATAGTCTCCAATTTTTCTATTAATTAGATACATTTTCCCAACCAATCCAATTTAGAAAAGCCAGTATAAATTTGTGCGTTTCATGTTATTTCATTGTGCTTTGATTTAAAATCTGAATGAATACCTTACAGAAAAAGTTCTGTCGCGTGCCAACAATGGTACTCGTGCCATAGAGACACCGTCCCCGCCATACGTCATGTACCTATTCATAAATGTGCACATGTGATGCACATATGTCACTCCACATAATGGTAGTGTGGTGGGAGAAGAAAATACTGTTTGTAAAATGACTGTGCACAATACAATCACGTATATATGTAAATATACACACAGTCAGAAATATTGCATACATCAAGTACGGCAAAGTTTATGTCCAACAAGGTTATGTGCAACTGAAATTAGCTATATAGTTTTGTTATATAGTTTTTAGCTATATAGTTGTGCGCATTTTAACGTTTTGATGGTGTTTTAAGAAGTTATTTTAGTTCTTATATAGTTTTGGGTTACAATTCGTTCATTTGTTCGAAAAATATACACCATTTTGTTTTCGCCATAATGCTTTTCCTATCGTCTGAATTTCCATAGGAAAAATTCAGACGATTTTCAAATTTGAACAGTCATTGGAGAGAAAATGACGCATTTGGATAATTGATTTATATATAAATTATGAGTGTAAAAATTTCCCAATGAGGCTCTAAAATTACTCCGATAGTTTGAAATTTTGTCAATACATATATCAGACATTCTAAATTATCTATGTACTTTTTTTATGGAACTTTATGCATTTGTCCGAAAAATATAAAGCATTTTAATTTTTTAATGCTATAATTTTGCTGTCATAAATAATTATTCTGCTGCTTTTACCTTACAAGTTGTCTAACAACACTATTTCATAAAGCGTCAGAAAAAGAAAATTTAATAAAGTGAATCATTAATTGTGACTTTCCTGATTACGAATGACATACAGCCTGATGTAACCCACTGACTTCTTGGTACTACCAGATCTGCGAACCCGGCAGTTTACCGATCAAAACACGTTAAACAAGGCGTAACCTCCCGTGTTCACAGATCTGATGGTACAAACAAGTGAGTGAATTGTGTCAGGCTGGATGTCATCAGTGTTACTGAGTGGTAGAACATTGACACGAATAGTTAAAATCGCATGTTGGAATACTCACCTAGATACTTTACTCCCTATTGTGAAATTTTGCTCAACTTTGACATCCATGAATCTAGTATCCAATAAGATTACACTAATATTTTAATGGCCCACCCGTTTCACGAATAACAGCTGAAATGCGTCGTGGAATTGAATGAAGAAGGCCTGTGAATGATGTTTACATGTTTTTGAAGCCACTCGTTCATCAATTGTTCCCGACGATTTCTCAGATGACTAAAGAGCCTATTATTCTGCTTCAATGGCTGCTATAAATGGCCCCACAGTTTTAAATTCGACTCAAATTCGGGAAATTTGCGGGCTAGGGAATATGACTGAGATCTATAGAATGCTCGTCAAGCCAGTCAGTCACAATTCTGCCTCGATGTATGTGACAATTACGACCCTGAAACAATGGATTATCCATTAGCAGATTTTCACAAAAAGATAATACTGGTTCATCGAAAATTCTAATGTAGCCGTGCTAGTTTAACGTCTTATTATCTCTGAACAGAGGACCCGATTCAGAGTACGTGAAATATCCCCAGGACATTACACGCCTACGTTATGCTTGAACGCACTCCTCACAAAAAGTTTCATTCGGCCTGTAATGCACCTTATGTCTAAAATCATTATTTTACAAGGAAAAAGCGACACTTAGCAGACCCGATGACACTTTTAAATCTCTACAGTCATATTTTTACAAATTTTAGCCCATTGCAGAGGTGTCTTTTTGTGTGCAGGCATTAGCATGGGTAATTTTCGTGACAGTTTTTTCCATGTACCATAGTATAAAGTTTCTTCATCAAAGGTCTAAAATTGGAATGTGTGACCCACTATTAGTGCATTCCAGCCTTTCCTGCAACTGATTTTCGTAAACGTTTCCAAGTAGTTTTTATAGCACATTAATCAGTTTTCTCAAACCGGAATATCGGTTTTTAGGATATTATCCATTCTCATTTAAACATTTTTAGCTGCGTAACTGAAAATATACATGCAATAATAACAAAATAATATTAATTTTAATGTTCAGGTTAACTCTGTTAATTAATTATGTTTGTCTCTAAAGTATGTTGGTTGAACATGAAAATGTTTACTTGAGAATTGATAGCATCTGAAAAACATATATTCCGGGTTGAGAATACTGATTAATACAATATAAAAAGTACTCGCAAATGTTTCCGAAAATTGGTAACAGCAAAAAAACTTCTTTAAATCTTCTTTAAAAACTCTTCTAAAAAGAACTTCTTAACCATCTGACCGCCGAGCAAAAGGGAAAAATTGCAATGTTGTTTTCTCTGTAATTTTTTTAAATGCTAAAAAAACATGATATTTCAAACATGTTATTTAAAACATGATATAAAAAACTTAATTACGTAAATAAATATAATCCTTGAGACCAGTGGCAGCTCGTGACTCGCTCTTTTTGGGTCACTAAATGCATGGCTGAGAATTTTATTCTTTTCTTACCATTATTTTTTTAAGAACACTTTTCTTTGTTTTAATGGCAGAATTTTCTACCAAGAAATAAAGCAAATATTTTTTTTTACAAAATAGTGATAAGAAAATAATAAATTTTTCAACCATGCATTTAGTGTCCCAAATAAATGCAGTCACGGAGCGGCACTGTTTGAGACTATTAATCATTACCTAATATTTTAAAACTACGCTGTATTTGTAGAGTTATATTAATTTAAAGAATGCCAATATTTCAGTGAAACCTGCAGCATAATGAACGAGTATATCAGTTCATGGCGGTAAGAAGTTTTTAAAAATGCTTCGTTACATCTCGAAAATATATTAGTTTATACGTTTTCGAAAGATAAAGAACGCTTTTTGTATATTTTCGTACATGGTTGTATTATATTTTCTCACATTAAGAAATATTTATCTTTTTTACAGTGTGGAATCAAGTGTTAAACATTAGCATATAATTCAGATAATGTGTTTGTACGTATGATAGAAACTTTAGTTAGACGCGTCTTCTAGAGAGTTTACAAATATTCTTAAAGAAAAGTAAATTAACTTTTCTTTAAAAATATGTTACATTTCAAGTCTGACAATCATTGAGGACAATAAAATAAAGGTTGTTGATATTAAATGAATTATTATTCATTAGGAGACCTCTCAGATGTTTTCATACATCATTTAATTAACCATAGGTACACTGTAAAAGAATCTCTCAAACTGATAGAAAATAAAAACTGTCAATTTCAGTGCCAGTGGAAAACCATTTAATTTAGAGAAAATATCGGTATATTTTCATTAAAACAGTTTTTTTTTAAAATAATATCGATTTTTTCTGTAAAAATTACAAAATTCACTTTTTTTTTTCAGGAAAAAAACTTGTTTTTTTTTTTTTTTTTTTTTTTTTTTTTCTGTAAAAAATTAAATATTTTTCTGTCAAAATTACAGATTTTTTTTTTTTTTTTTTTTGCAGTGTATGTTTTGTCCTTTGGTGAATCGTAAATTATGTTAAAACGCAAAAATATAAATGTAATCAGTTTCGGTTGCATATTTCGTTGATAAAACATTTAAAATGTTACATCATATATATTTATTTCTTGTCAACATCCATTTTTCTATGCATTTACAAAACGAACAACAACATTGAATGAGGTATCATTCGAAAGGTTTTTGAACCGTTTTCTGATATAGTGCACTCAGACTTCGTTAACACATGTTTTTCTGATTACAAAGAGCAGTTAATTAAAAATTAAATCAGCATTGTTTTCATAAATGAAATGAAAGGTTTTTCTCAAATCAATGTTAACACAATAATAAAATACCGCATTATATCATGCTCAGCAATGATTATAAAAAAATTAATAGTACAAAAAATATAACGGGTAATGTCTCCGCACGTGTTTATTTTATATTTATGACTAAAAAACAAATTGAAATTTAAAAGTTTAGAAGAAAAATACACTATCGATACATCGAAGCAGTGGTATTTTACATTTAGCCTAGAAGGTACTCATTGTTATAGGCGAATAAATTGTACTTTATCTGTATTCAATGTATTTTCTTTTCCCTATATTGTCCCGAAGAGGATGACGTCATCTTCTAATGCAGTTATTATTATTTTTCTCGCGCGGGTGCCTTTTCTTCGATCAGTTTTTACTGTAACTGTGCTGGAATTACTGTTATGATATTCTGGCTTGACTAATGTTGTTTGCAAATATTTTTATCCTTAACTATTTTAGAAGTTTAAATCTGCATTTAAAAATATTACAAATTGCTAAAAAATATTATATTGCAGTGTCAAATCTTTTCAAGGGTCCACTGTTCAATAAATATATTTTTTAAAAAGTTTTTATATTTAAAATAACATTGTATAGTTAAATAATGAAAATCTAATATAAATATTTTAAAGAACTTCATTTTTCAAACACACTATTGCTTGTACAAACAAATTTTCATCTTTTGAAATTTCATTTTCCTGAACAACAAGTGTTGCAAATATAGTTTAATAACTATTTATTATTATTATTTATTTATTTGTTCTTTTCTATAATACATTCATATGCGCAAAAATCTAAATAGTCCTTGATTTTGCTAAAGTAGCATCGCTGCAATTATATTTATGAAATTCTTTATGTTGATGTTCTATATCCAATTGAAGTTTTTACAATGTTACCTTTTTAAACTATTAAATACTTCTTTTTCACAATTGCTACTGTAAAAATCATTGGAACACTTTAACTGGTAATTTATTTAAAATAACATTAAAGACAAATTTTCAGGATATATTTTTAAATTATCTGATAAGAAATTGTAAGGAACATTATATAACTTTTAACAAAGTATCAGTGTCGTTTTTTACTTAATTTGATACTACCATTAGAATGAAACCTAAAATCCCAAAATTGGGGAGATTGTACTGGCTACTAATTTAATTGGCGAGATAAAAGAAAAAGTTTTCACAGTCTTAACTTAAGTGAATTCGATACATCCAGTTAAACTTTTTACAATGTTACCTTTTTAAACGATTAAAGACTTATTTTTCACAATTGCTACTGTAAAAATCATTGGAACACTTTAACTGGTAATTTATTTCAAATAACATTAAAGCAAATTTTTCAGGATATATTTTTAAATTATCTGATAAGAAATTGTAAGTAACATTGCAAAACTTTTTAACAATGTATCAGTGACGTTTTTAATTTAAACTTACTCTACCATTAGAATGAAACTTAAAATCCCAAAACTGGGATGATTGTACTGGCTACAAATTTAATTGGCACGATAAAAGAAAAAGTTTTCACAGTCTTATCTTAAGTAAAAAAAAATAAAACATTGAAATATTTTTCGATACTTTAAACAACTGAACAATAGATAGATTTTTTAAAAGTACTTGGACAATTTTCTACTTAATTATCTAAGTAAAGTCTTAGAAAACGTTTCTTCTAAGCTTGGTAAAAGAAAGAAAATCAGTGGCAGAAAAGTGAATTTCTTGAAGAAGCAATTTAATTACTTCAAGATTTTTTTTAAATGTTTGTTTTACATAGATTTTTTTATTTTCTCAGACTGTGTTAAAAGGCAATTTATTTAGTAGTTACCTATACCTATTAAAAATAAATAAATAAAAGAAAGAAGAAGAAGTTACTGATGATGTTGTTGCAGCTTTCGGCAGGCGGTATTGAATTTATCGTGTCCATTTCATTGTTTTGGCATAAGATATGACAAATAAGAACATGAAAATTTGTAGTGTTTTGATAAATTTATGAGAAACATCCTGAAGTAAACAGTTTTTAAATCGAATTCTTTTAAGGCATATTTAATATTGAAATCAGTAAAGATAGTTCAGTTACGTAAGTTTTATTGAATCTAAAACTATCCGTAGCAATTTAATCATATTTTGCAGGTTTATACTTTACTAGATTATGGTAATGCAGTGCTCAATCCTTTTTCTATATTTCACCATCTTTTTTTTTTTTCAAATTTTCTATTCAAAATATCCTAATCTGAATCTTAATATATATTTTAAAATAGCCGTATTTTATTTATTGCTGTAACTTTTAAAAAAGTGAATAATAGCATTTCTAAGCGAGATATTTTCAATTAAAATATATATTTACATATGAATACTGAAAAAAAAACTTTGAAATTATTAAGTTAATAACGTGCAAAAAAGAATCTGATAGTAAAAATTACGTCATATTAAAAACGATATGTGTTTTTTGTGGTATTTTTAGTGATACGCGCATGGAACACGAATAGCAGCACATATAGATATATTTTTTTAAGTCGAAAATTATGTCATGGTTAAAATTTAGACGTTTATTTTTTTTTAATCTAATTTTGATTTCAAAGGTACATTGATGAAACGTGTATATATTTTATTCTCAATATAATTTATTATGCTTTTACCTGGTACATATAATTTTGAAAGAAACTGAACAAGAGTAAATACATTTTGATATCAATACATTAGTTTTTAATATTAATTATATTGTTATTTGCGAAAGTAGCGCCAAATTCAGCAGATCACGTGTATTTGCATTTATAAATCATGAGCATTACAGCAGCCACTTGTGAAAATATCGTCATATTTAAAATGAAGCGTTCAAAAACTTAATATTTTATAACTATTACACTAAAGGGCGCAACTTCCACAACTTTCCCATTTATAGTATATGTTATCAGATTTTTAATTTTATTTTTCAAAGGGGTGGGGGGGGGGAGAAGCAGGCAATGCTTTTTATTAAAGTAAAAGTGCCTTTAATGCTTATTTTGCTCAATGAGTCTATTTCTTAAAATGATACTTTTTAAATGGATATCGATTTTCTACATTTGGAATTAATTTCTTTCTTTTTTAAAACAGAACAAATTTGCATGGTTTAGAAACTAACGGGGGTTGATGAACGTAGTTCGTTGGGGGCAAAGCCCACTAGTTCATTAAATAAAAGCACTGTTTATTTAAAATTCTGGTAAAATATATTCTTACTGGGGACCTATACCAATAAAATTCTTATTGGGGATTAAACAGTCCGTTAGTGAAATGATTTGACAATCGCCCTGTTTTAACGCACGTAAGTATTTTGCTTTTATGTTTAAATTCTCTAATAGTAAAAATGAACTTGAACTTTGTTTTAACATGCAAAAATATATGTTAATAAAATATTCATTGCTATAATGCTTTTATTACTAATTCATCAGTTAAAGATAAAGAACTGTTAAAGATATGCATAAACCACTGTTACTATTTCAATTTAGAGAAGACCTAAACTTATTTTATCTGTAAATAATTATACAGGATGGGATACGAAAACACCCCACATTTGCATAACAATTTGAATAACGTAAAATAACACACGTAAAAGAGATCTCTCTGATGAGTCATAAATCTCGGATGTGGGGGGGGGGGGAGGTCACTTGTATTCACAAGCTTTTTACTGCTTAGCGGAGAGTTAGCACAAATTTATGACCAACGCACTAACGGGATTTTTTAACCTGAGATTTTTGCTTTTGAGGACAGTTGAAAATAGCAGTGTACGTGCAATATCTATGTACCATAAAACAACTTGTGGTCCCCATCAGAATGTACATCAAATATCTTAAACTGGAGGAATTAACACAACTATACCTGAACTTGTTAAACCCGATTTCACTGTATTTAGAGTCTAATACAGATCTATTTTAGCATTTAATATATATGTTCTTTCTGGTTCACATAAAAAAAAATCATTGGAACTGGTCTCGCCTCTGTGCTGTTTCCAGGGAATCTGGTCATTGAACTTCATCTTAGGGAGGCCCAGCATTTTTTTTTCACCAATTTCTTCAGATTTAAAAATGAGAATTCCATTTCAATCTGTGAATACAAAAATGTTTCTTGAGATGAGGATGAAACTTACTATATTTGTTATAATAATTGAAACCAGTTAGCTAAAATGCGAAAAAGCGTAAAAACAATTTATAAAACAAGAAATTAAACACGTGCTAAACAAATATGCACCAGAAAAAAATTCTTGCACAAAATATCTAATAAAAAAATCAGCAACAATTGTCTTATTTGTTTAATCCTCAACATTTGAGTCCATAACCAAGGTCCATATATTTGAGTCCATAACCATATTGGAAACAAATATGAGTTACTCTGACAAGTTTCAATATTATAAGAGTGAAAAAAATCATTACAATAAAAAAAGTTGTTTTGCACCAAATCATTTGCATATACATATTTGCTGTAGACCCTATAACAGAATAATCCTTTTTTTTTCAAGATTTCCTTTCATCCATTTAAGGGTTGAATATTGAAAATCGCTGACACATGTGTTTTAGTAGATTTCTTATGCTTCATATCATGCTCTCACATAAAACTGTTGCTGAAATTTGGCGAAATGACCTAAATCTTTCGGCTCTTCTTTTAATCTCCTTAGGAGTTGAATTTCGAAAAACCCTTACTTAGTGGATCCCTATAATTTGTTACGAATACATACCTAAGAGTTCAAGTTTCGATCTTTAATAATTTCGTCTGTGCGTTCATGAATCAGTCAGTCAGTAAGTACAAGGCATTTTACAGGTTTGGTTGTGTGTATTAGCTGGAAAAACAATTTAGAATAAATAAAGATTTTTATTTAAAAATAATAATTTGTTTAGCAGTACAAGAAAAGTCAACTTTTTAAGAAAAGAATGAACGCAACAGTCTGCATATTTAATAGTCTGAAACATTTTCACTCTGACCGCCATAGGGGGATACCTTCTTTATGTATTCACGGTCTTCGCAACCCAAGGCACCCGAGCGATCTTTCTCTTTTTCATTTTTCACTATTTTCTCTTGTCTATTAGGTATCTTTCAATACAAAAAAGTATAAAGCTACCTATTGAAGCCGTTCGGAGGAAAGCAATTCCGGAAAATTTCGATATATTTTCAACGATCATGACCCCCAGACCCTAAAACCACCCTCCGTTCAAATGTTGATTTATATATATATATATATATATATATATATATATATATATATATCTGATCTATGTCATACGATAACGTTCGTATTTATAAATAAATTTTGATGAAAATAATTGTGTGTATTAAGCTCACCAATGCCTCGACCGAGTTCGTTGGCCAGCTTGGTCCGCCATCTTCTTTCAAGATGGCGGCCACTGAAAATTTTAAAACTAAAATAAATATACAAAAAAATAAAAATTCAAATTTATTTTTTAATTAAGTGTTAGGCCTTGATACAAGGATTCCAGAGCATTTTTTCTTTTACCTCTATCTTAAAAAATGGCTGAGATAGAGCAGTTTGAAATTCTAGGGTGGCTGATATTTTGAAACACGACAGCACATTACAAAAAACCAACGATTAATTTATGAGTTTTAGTGAACTTGGTTTCTCGCAAATTATTTTCTTTCATTGTTGTAATCATTTTCCCAATCATACGCATAAAGCTATATATTCATATCCGTTAGCGCCAAATTATCGCCAAACTTGGCGACATTTGGCGAAATACCGCAAAATTTGGTGACCAAAATACGTCTTCATAAATGCAGCCAATTTGGCTATAGCTCAATAATTTGGCGAATTTCTTATTCAAATTCAGTATTAACGAATCTTTTGTAAACGTTTTCTTTGCATTTTAGCTTGCTGTTTTCGAGTAACATTAGCTAAAATTTTAAAACGAAGATATAGGAAAGCTACCTTTTCCTCCCGGTACAGGCCGGAAGAACTTTTCTTTTTTCTTTGTTTCACTATCATTATGGTTTCCTCTTTGGATATGGGGCAATTTTGCATAAGCCGATATCATCCTCTCTATATCAACTTATGGAGAAATATGTTTTAAACCACCAAAGTGTTTACCGTGCGTGGCGACCCGCATCCCTGGAAAAGAGAAATCCAGTCAGCTGAGGGAAACCAACACAATGATTTTGTTTCTGCTTCAGGTAGAAGTAAAGTGCATATTGCCCCCATATGCATCAATCTACTGGTCAGCTGACCTGACTGGCTCGTGATCAAGTGAGTGGTCACTTACTCACTTAATAGTTATCTCGTTAAGGGTGGAGACTGACATAGGAGTGTCTTATAAACGTATGGGCCATGGTTAGCACTGGTGTGCGAATGTGCATCCCGTTGTTGGGCTCGGTAGTGGGTGGTGCGGCCGGGGTCTGAATTGATTTTTTCTTTTTAATATGGAAGGAAGTACTTCACTTTCTTCTATTTCTTTCCATGTGAGAGAGCAACATATTGTACAAAACAACTTATTCACTCACTTTTTTGTTATTAAACGTACTGATAGTCTTTCTGATAGTTCTTTTAAGATAACATCACCGTTCCTTATCGCAAAAACACTTCAGAGATGGTTACTCACTTAAAAAATTGCAGTCTGGGGATTTGAATTTTGAGGTTTATTAAGCCAAACAGTCACAAAGTCTCTCAAATTGAACAAAAATAGGTATTTTTCTGTTTTTATTCAGGAACATCAGAGACTTAATACAAGCCATGGGATAATATCCAAACCAGAACTTTTATTATCTACAAAAGAAGAGCTTCTACAAAATTTAAAAGATCAAAATATCATAGAAGTACTCTGTATTACTATCTGTCAGAGTGGGCAAGTGCTTTTAAAAAGCACATCATTCTGACTTTACCAACCAGAATTAAAGCTGTCTACGTGAGTTGTCCTGTACGACGTTATATTCTTAACCCGCTCCGTTGCTTTAAATGCCAGCATTACGGCCATACTACAAGTACCTGTCGTGGGTCTGTTACCTCTGCATGTTGTTCTGAAGTAGGCCACAACGGTAAATCTTGTGAAAAATCCGACTGTTGCGCAAATTGCAAGGGTGACCATGCCGCATACTCTTGGTCTTCTCCAAACTGGATACGTTAAAAAGAAGTACCTGCTATTAAAATTACTGAACATCTTTCTTAACCTGACGCGCGAAAACTTGTTGAATCCAGAACACCATGTGAAGGAGTTTCTTACTTTAGTTTACTCAAGCAACAAGCAAAATCCTTAAGGCATTTAAACACTCAAACTGAATTATCTTTTCCACCGCATAAATTTATTTATGACACTATCCAGCAATATAAAGAAACAAAACCAGTAATGTTTACTCTTCAGCTAGTGCAAGATTTATACTTTCATTAGAACTTTGGCCACCATCATCAGAACCTGTTAAAATAGAATACCTTATTCTTAAATCACAAAAACCTTCAAGTCAAATAAAAAAGCCAACCAAACATGAGTCGGACCAGACAACTGTTCCATTACAAAGAAATTGCAAAAACCTAATATCTCCCCAGCACAGAAGTAAAAAAATGCGCACTGAAAGAAAAACGAAAATTTTAACCGAAGCCTTTTCACAGTGGAAAACTGAAAAGGAAAAAACAAAATAAAAAATACCCCAAGAAATCATGTCTTAGCCCAATGTTGCCTGTGACCAACTTTTTAAAAATTTAGTTTTTATAATTTACACCAGTTTTTTGAAAAAGTAAAATTCGCCTTACTTAATGACGGACTAAATAAAGCAAGAACAAGACGTATTATACCATTTAATAAACGTGGTGCCAGTCAGGTAATTCGAATTTTAAAAAAAGTAGCCGATTGGCATTACAGTGTTCTATCTGTTCTTTCTTAGCCCACCGCTTGCTATTGTAAAGGTTTCCAAACAGCTGATCCACTATGTAGAACAGGGTATGGAATCAGAACCTTACAGTTATGGCTTGGATGCAGATGAAGAAAATACTCTTTTTGAGAAGTTTGAGCCTACGTGATTTTATATTGTGTTTTTAATAACCTGCGTTTCAAATAAACTTGTTTTATGCTATATTATTTGGACATTTTATACTTTGTTTTGTTTTTTTCGTATCGTTACTTTACAGATTGGACAGATTTTCTTTGTGTTTTTAATTATCATTATGCCTTCATTAAATATTTTTAAATACATATATCATCACATCACTTTTTTCAAAAATCTGTGTTGTTTTATTGATCTAGATATTTTGACAAGGTTTTAGGTAACTTTTAATACATAATTTTATATTCTTGTTTCACTTTTACAAGTCGCAGCTTGTCCCAGAAGGGACTTTGTGCTAAGGGAACCCACTCAACCAACCAACCATATTCACTCTGACTTCAAAAAACGCTAAATGAATATATTTATTTTTTAATTTCATTCTTTTCGACCGCATTTTTTATTAAAGTTTTGCTGCAAAAATTATGCTTGGATTCTGGAGACATTTCTTAATAACCAGTGAATCCACACATGACATTTTTAAACATATATATCTTAACAAAAGGAAAAACTTTAAAGGACAATGTCAGTGTGGTAACCCCATTACGTTTTACTCCCTAGAAATTTTGGAACCTTCGTAAGCAGCAAGCCTGCCCGTGTTTTTTTCCTATGAAAACCACAATATGGTACGTACAATTACACTACTTTTTCTTCTTCTTTAAAAAAATGTATCGGTTTATTTTAGCGGCGACCATTTTGCTTTGCCCGCACTGCAGAAAGCACAATTCCAAAAAAAAAATCATGTTTCTCTGTGGCAAATTTTTGTTTACAAACTAATTCTTTTTATTTTTATGGTCATACGTTTTCTGCAGATTATATTGTTTCAAACTGTATTTTTTACTTTTTAGGAAAGTATTATGTGTTTCTTAAAATTACTTAGAAAAGGAAACGGAAAACAAATTATTCTCATTATTGAACTCAAGAAAGTTTATTTGCTAAAAAATAAATCCGTAAATTACAAGTAATCTAGAATTCCAACATATATATTTTGAACACAAAATGTGAAGTTTGGAATGATTTAACAAATTACTGTAGGAAAGTTTTCGAAGTTTGTTTCCATTGAAAGAATGTTTCACTTAAATGATACCGTTACTCATTCTCTTGTATATAGACGAAGTCATTTCTTACATAATTTTCCGATTCTTGAAATGAGAACACAAAAGTTAAGAAAAATTTAGTCATTATTATTATATTCATACTGCAGTTCTTCAATCCATTATTTTTTGTTATTTAATTCTTGTGCCACTATTTGATTAAATAATTTGCGTTCATAATTCTTTTCCTATTACTTGTAGAAAATAGTATTTTAATGAAATAGCAAATGCATATTCTTTCATAAAATTTATAAAATTATTACAATAATTAATTATTAATTTTAATATTGTAATGATTTTTTTTAAGATAACTGTCGAATTAAAATGATAACAAATATAAAGTAAATAAAATGATTTTTTAAGAATTCTGAAATAATAACAAAATACTGGATCAATAACAGTAATGAGTTCCTATAGATCCTTTAACACTAGATTACTATCGTTGCATATATAAGATACGTAGAGAAATATTTTAGTGATTGCATAGACGTTTTTTAAGTTCGCGAACCCTCATTCTACCTTCTTTTTAACGCACAGTGGGCTATCATCAGTCTAGCGTTGACCTTTGTTATGTCAAGGTCATCGCCCCCATTTAACATTAGATAGAATATCAGAAATTTCGTAAGTAGTTTTGTCATATCAAAATTTTCGATTTTCAGCTATATTTTTGTTTTTTATACCAATAATTCAGCTCTTTGGTATTGTAGCTTCCATTTCCTTTATCGTTTTGCTAGAAATAAAGTTCTGATGAGAAATACTGTAGCATATATCTTAGACATACAAGGATAATATTTATGTTGGTATTTTTCATCCTTGTACTTCCACTTTTTTCTATAAATTACTCTGAATATCATTTCTATTCATTCATGATTTAGTAAAATATGCACTTAGATTTTTTTCCTCTTTAATTTTATTATTGAGGTTCCTTGTGCATGTATCTTATTGTGTGTAACACATTGGCAATTTGTTCTTTGAATCAAGTACCTGCTTGACGTTACCTAGGTTTGACGTTAACTAGTTTTTAGGTTGCTAAAAGTTGCTTTTTTAAGGTTCCGTACTTAACAAGTAAAAACGGAATCATTATAAGATCACTCCTGTGTCTATCTGTCCGTCTGTCCGTCTGTCCGTCTGTCAGAGCCCTTTTCCTCGTTAAGACGCTACTTCACTCAGGCGAAAACAACCGCTCGCTAATGTTAATCCTATGGGGGAAATAAGTTACGATATCTCGTTCGTATTTGAATATTTTTAAAAGATTTTTTTTTTCATTGGAAAGCTGAGGTCAATCTCTATGCGCCTACTTTGTACTATTTCGATTTTGATTACGAGTTTTTTT
This sequence comes from Maratus michaelseni, assembly GCA_963931845.1. Classification (NCBI taxonomy): domain Eukaryota; kingdom Metazoa; phylum Arthropoda; class Arachnida; order Araneae; family Salticidae; genus Maratus; species Maratus michaelseni. Next base: position 92,664,148 of record OZ007595.1, read on the forward strand.
TATTAAGATACTTTCACTTTCGGAACCAGTTTCGGCTGATAATAAAATACCAACATGCTGTTTTCGCACATTAGGTCTAATAGGTATTCTCGTCAAAATGACGCAAAAAAAATCGCGTCAACACTGGTGAGATTGCGACATTTGTTACAAAATAAAACAGTAATCAGAAAAGTTACTGAAAAAAATGGGTAGCTGGTTGCCGTAAAGCAAGTTACTTGAAAAATCTGGTTTTAAACTCTGATACAATTCCTGATAAAATTTATCACAAAAATATCCCGATCGAGACACTCATAAGTTTCTGATAATTTCAAGAAACATTTCTTGAAAATTGTTTGGACAACTAGTTGAACTTTTTTCACAGGAACGTTCTTAAAAATTTCTTTATAATGTTGATCCAGGTGCCATTTGCATGACCATGAGCAAATTTAAATATTACAAAATGAAATTTAACAGAAGTAAGAAATGGTGCAGGATTTCAGCAAAAATAATTAAATATCAAATATTACAATCCAGTGTTTTTGTCTCAAAAGCAGGTTTATTAACAGTATTACAATAAACAGATATACCAACCTTCACATTATATTGTAAATCGTAATTATTTCTGAAGCGAATAACGTTAAAACCAAGAATAAATCTTGTCTTGATTCTTGGCAAAACATTTCAGAGTATGCTTATTACAAAATTCTTCGCTGTAACAAAAATATCCTAATTTTGTTTTTAAAATCAATATAGCAAAAGTTTTTTATTTGAGCGGTGATAAGGAATTTTGTTTGTGTTCTAAATAAATTAAAAAAACGCATTTTATGTTCTATTTCTTAAAAATCATTATTAGTTTGTATATCTTGTAAGTTTAACAATGTGATCAAGTGTAAAGTACAATACAAAAGATTGAGGAACACTGATCTAAGAGATAAAGTCTTCAGTGTAACTTAAAGCACTTTTATATGAGAGTGACGTCACACACACGTGGCACATGCTCAGATAGAAAGTTGTTTTCTAAATTAGGGCATTCCATATTACAAACCTGATTAATGACCTCGTCTGGACAAGTTCATTCAAATGAGCCAGACAAGGACACAGACATTATATTTGCGATAATGATAGTTCTCTAATAATGTTTTGAGCATCCCATATTACAATCCTGATTAGTGACCTCGCCTAGACAATTTCAATTAAATGAGTTAAAATAGGGATACAAGCATTACATTTGTGTTCGTGGTATGCTCGTCAAATGCCAGATAAATGCACACTTCTCTTTTTATGTCTAAAATTTCGTCCAGCAATTAAAATGTTATGATCGTATGTCGGCCGCTCTCTAAAACACACTCAAAAACGGTACAGAACGGTAAAGAAACGGTATTCCAAACAATCTCCTCTCATTTATTTCATGTCCAAGAAGTAGAAAACGAAGAAGAATATACTGAATTATTTCTCTCTGATTTGTTTCCCTCGAAAGACAGGAACAACGCGGAGTGGCGGATTGACGGAAAGCACCAAAATTTCATAAAATTAAAAGTATCATAACTTCGATGAAATTCCGTCGTGGAAGAAAGGATTTTTGATTGTTTTACTTACTAGAGCATGGAGCAAAATGTTCTAAATATAATTTACAGGACCCAATAACGGAATAAAAAATGAAAAATGTGTATCCTTTTGAAAATTTTTGGCAGGAATAGTTCAACAACATAATCTTATTTTCTATATTATTTTGAAACTTTTTAAAATTTACATTGCCTATGTATCCCCAGCCGGTAAAATATTAATGCACGTTTCAATCTCTTTGGAACACATCGCATATTATCATTTCAATTTTTTCAAAGAAACTATCAGACGGCTAGATTGAGAGTGTCTCAATTCAGTACATTACAGACGATAAAATATTGCCATACGTTCGTGAAATCTTTATCGATGCAACCATTTATGAAGACAAATAATGAATGCCTACATCTAGTTCATATTATTAATGTCATGTGAAATATTTCAGATTTTACAACAATTTCTCGATTTAAAACGATTTCACGATTACAAACAATTTTACTATTACACTGTAAAAAATGACCAATGTTTCTTATTTTATGAAAATATGCTATAACCACGAACGAAAATATAATATAATCTTCTGAGTTATCCGAAATTTCAAATTGCATGTTACATTGTCTTTTGAATCCCCAGAAACGAATACATTTTCAAAATTTAAAGAATAATTTATAAAAACAAATTATTTTTAGCTGCCCGAATTTTTCAGAAACGTTTCCGAAGGGATTTTATAGTGTATTAATTAGTATCCTCAGGCTGGAATACCTGTTTTTCGAATGCTATTCATTCTGAAGTAAACATTTTCATGCTCAAAACAATGTTTAACAGACAAATATGCAAAATTAACAGCGTTAACAATAACATTAAAATTAAGATTATTTCTTTACTCTTTCAGGTATAAATTAACTTATGCGGCTGAAAACGCGTACTTGAGAATGGATAACATTCAAAAAACAGGTATTCCAGGCTGAGGATGCTCATTAATACACTATAAAATCCCTTCGGAAACGTTTCTGAAAAATTCGGGCAGCTAAAAAAAATTTGTTTTTACAAATTATTCTTTAAATTTTGGAAATGTATTCGTTTCTTGGGATTCAAAAGACAGTGGAACACGCTATTCGGAATGTCGGATAACTCAGAAGATTATATTATATTTTCGTTCGTGGTTATAGTATATTTTCATAAAATAAGAAACATTGGTCATTTTTTACAGTGGACAAAGAATCATGAAATTTGAAATAGTGAAAGTAAAAAAGAATTTTAAGTTCTATCTGAAGTAAAGACAAATAAAGATCTATACTTTCTTAATAATAATACTTTAAAAAAGTTTTTCTCATTTTTTTTTCTCTTTATTTTGATATTATTTATGATACATATTTTCCTCGTTTAAAAAAAATGTTTTGATTTGTGAATCGTAAAATGTATTTTTTTTTCTTTAATTCTAATGTTACGGTTATCCCTATTTCGAATATTTTTTACTGTGATGTAAAATTCATGTCACCGGAAAAGTTAAATTTCAGAAATTTATAATTTATTCATGTTGAAACATGGTGTATTTGGCTGATTTCCACAAGATTTAAATAAAATTTACAGAAACTGAGTTGCTTAAAGTACTACATGTTTAACAAAATTTTCTTTCACTTCTGTAGAACTAGTTAATACTACTATAATCCGCAAGAATATTTACATTTTGAATTTAATGAAACTCGGTACTTATTAAACAAAATATGCATCCACTTGATTAGAAATATTTAATAGTATAGTACGTAAGATTGTTTAACTTTCGAATTTAAAACCTTCATAATCTTTTGAATAAAGCATTGTAAATTAAACTATTTCTACGTTTAAAGTTATCCAATAATAAAATATTTGTTATTTTTATTCGTAATAGAAGTATAATATCAAACTCTAAATATTTTATCTAAGAAATAACTTTTACTTTTATAACGACTTTAGATATTTGCATTGATATTTATAAAGGTAAAATTTCATAATTATAATTAACACAACACAAAACAAACGCAATAAAATTTATCTTTGTAAAGGGAATAACTTCGTTAAAAATTTAGATCCTACATGAACGTGAACTGTAAAATATATTTTTAAATGTTGTCTTTTTATTTAAGAAATAAATATAGGTAATTTTTAAATCTTATGAAAAATAAAATAATAAAATCCACCTTGTTTGTACTCGGTTGTCAAATTTGTATTGCAAAATGGATATACCATGTTCAAACAATTCAATTTGAAAAACAGCTTTGGAGAAAATCCAGGTTCTCTTATTAAAATTAAATGTGTGGAAATATCGATTGTTATTTTAGATTAAATTTTGTATTTCTCATACGAAAGCAATTTGGGGCCGATCTTTTAGGAATAAACAACTTTTTTTTTTCAAAGTGTTACATCTACTTTAAAACAAATAATAATAATTATGTTCGTGTGTATTGAATTATTCGTTATAAGTTAAATACATGTACGGGCATTGGAATAATAAATTTGTCTAAAAAAATATACAATTTAATTTTAAATTCAATAGACTAAAAAGATTTTAAATTTATAAAAGCAAGAAATTTCCATAATTTATTAATTGAAATGTCGTCTATCTCTAACCTATTTTCAGTTTACAGATATAAATTATTATTTAAACTATAAATTAATATGATATATAATTATTAACATTATATATAATTATTAATCTTAAACATAAATGCTAATATTAAATATAATTATTAAATATTAATATTAATTATATAAATTAATATATAAACTATTACTGAATAAATTTTTTGAAACAGTTATCGCTAAGCTTAGACATTTCTTAATAAACCCAATCTTTTTAGAGTAATAGGAAATGCAACAATTAATTTTGACGTTAGTAAATTAAGCATGAGAAATAAATCACAATATTTTTAAACAGTAGAGTCTCCAATAATGCAGTGCTTTCAAAAAATCTGTCCTTTTTTTTTTCCTTTTTGTATTTTTTTTAAATTTATGCTAGCATTTGTAACACCAGTATTTATTAAAATAATGTTTCCTGAAGTACAACAACTACTTGCGGAGACAATGAGAATAGATTAGAAAGTGTATTAAGAAACCAGTGTGTTAGAAAAGAATAAAATGCTTAATATTCATTTATTTTTCCAGAGATCAATTGTTCAGCTTAAAATAATTCCATTGCTTAACACAGAATTTTTAACCAATTACAAAATCAAGAATTTTTCACAAAACTTGACCCAAACAATTTAATCATCACCATTAAATCATACTTTAATCATTTCTAAAGTGAAAATCAACACTAATGATTCCAAAAAGACGTTTTGACTGAAATACAATAACGATTTCCTAAAATACTAAGAAACTATTTTGGAAATTGTTAAGAAATCAAAAGTGTATGTTAGGAAAATAAAACATTTTAAGCAACTTAAAAGGAACAAAAAAGATTAACATACTCTAATAAATAAAATATCTTCATAATTTCAAAACAAATGACTTCTTAATATTTAATCTGTTTTTCTTCAGACATTTATTTATTAATCCCTACATAAATTCTAACAGGTAAATTTCGGTAGCACGGCACTAGTGGTGGTTCCGCTGTTAAAAAGATTATTACGATGTATTCCTCTTACTCAATTTACTTCCGTCAAAATTAATTACTTCATTTTTTAGCTCACAGGCTATCAAAGCCTGAGAGCTTATGTGCCCGCCGGTTCTGTATGTACGTACGTATGTATGTATGTACGTAACGCGATAACTCTTGATAGAACTAACCGTTTTACTTTAAATTTTGTTTATAGGTTCCTTGTGATAAGGCGCTTCCCTGATTAGTTTTGGAGGTTCATTGGTTAAGCATAAAGGGGAGAAACAGGGGGCTAACCCCCCATAATTTAGATAAATGGGTTTTTCATGCAGAATTATCCCATATTCTTCAAATTTTGTATATAGGTTCATTTTGATAATGTGCTTCTGTCAATAGTTTTGAGGGTTCATTGGTTAAGTATAAAGGGGGAAAGGGGGATATCCCCCCCTAATTTAGATAAATGAGTTTTTCATGCAGAATTATCCGATTTTCGTCAAATTTTGTATATAGGCTCATTTTGATAATGTGCTTCTGTCAATAGTTTTGGGGGTTCATTGGTTAAGTATAAAGGAGGAAAGGGGGATAACCCCCCCCCCAAATTTAGATAAATGAGTTTTTCATGCAGAATTATCCGATTTTCTTCAAATTTTGTATATAGGTTCATTTTGATAATGCGCTTCTGTCAATAGTTTTGGGTGTTCATTGGTTAAGTATAAAGGGGGAAAGGGGGAGATAACCCCCCTAATTTAGATAAATGGGTTTTTCATGCAGAATTATCCGATTTTCTTCAAATTTTGTATATAGGTTCATTGTGATAATGCGCTTCTCTGAATAGTTTTGGGGTTCATTGGTTAAGTATAAAGGGGGAAAGGGGGGATAATCCCCCCTTAATTTAGATAAATGGGTTTTTCATGCAGAATTATCCGATTTTCTTCAAATTTTGTATATATATTCATTGTAATTAGAGACTTCCCTGATTAGTTTAAGGGGTTCATTAGTTAACTATGAGGGGGTAACGGGGGGATGACCCCCCCTTAATATATTGTTGATTTCTTTATTTTTCGAGGGGCATATTTCAAATTCTTTGAAATAAGAGTATAATATACAATTAGTTTGAATAGCCTGTGAGCTCAATGCCCTCAGTTTAACTGGGCAGTTTTCTTTTTATTATTATATTTTATGTCGGTTTCTTAAATATATTATTTCTTAATCTCCACCCCCAAGGGGATGCAGGAGGTAAAAACCATCTATAATTCCGATTTATGTCATATTGTTCGAATAGAAACCTGGAAATTTGTCATTTTGGTTACTTTTAAGAAATAAATATTCGCTAAGAATGGTTCCTAAAAAATTCGAAATCAACGTAAATTTTTCAATTTACCTACAAAACGCACAATGTTGAATAAAATTTAACTAAAACGTTTAAAAAAAAAAAAAAACAGATTTTTAGGTGCGTTCGTAATTATATAAATACGTAGCACCTATTGTCGTCGCTTGGTCCGTCCGTCTGCCTGTCTGTCCGTCCGTCCGCATATAACAACGCAAAAACTACCCAACCGAATGGTTTGAAATTTAAGATATATTATCTTTGCAGAATTTTGTCGAGACATTTCAAATTTTATTAAAATCGAATCAAAACTTTAGGAGATATTAATAAAAATATTTATTAAGAAATTTGAATTTTTTTTTAAATCGGTGCTTTCTTGTTAGAGGAGCTTCCGAAGTTTAATCGTCAAGCCACCTAGATACTTATTCTATTACAGAAATTAATCTGCAGACGATATCATTCATTTCACAGAATTAAAAATCATCAACATCTTAATATTTATATAGCTACCTACAGTACGAACGCACCTCATTTGTCACGTTTGACGTACAATTTCCAGCTTGTTTTTTATGTTTTACTGTATGGCAGCTATCCGGATATTAAAAATAGGCAGAAAAGATTCAATATTATTTATCTTATGTAAGCTAATGGATAGATGATCGAGCTTGTAAACGAAGGGCTAAAGTTCGATATTCAGTTGTTAAAATACTGTACTGTGCATTCCGTATGCGTTCACAAAAATCTGTGCAGTAGAAAGTAAGTGGTCGCTAGATGGTATTGAGTTATGGTTCCTGGAATCCCCCCTTTCTACTCCACAGCGATCAGGATACCTCTTGAATAAGCAATATAGCTATAAATGTGAGATGCTGTATGCTTTTAATACACAGCCGTGCATACTACAGATAAAAATACCATGCTTCGTTTTGTACGACTACGAAACTTCTCACAAGGAAGGATTAATCTTTTCCTTTCACATGGCTTCTGAAAGAGCTCATAATTTTGTGAAACTATTAATGGAATTTACAAATATTCTACACCTTAAACGTGTGCCTCAATTCGTATTGTATTTGCATCACACTTTTTATAATTGTACAGTAAAACCTCAGTTGCAGACTGCTACACATTTCAAACAATTTGGTTCTCAAACAATAAATTCGAAGGAAAATGAATATGGAACGAACATAAATTTGGATCTGGAACTTGATGTGTGTCGTTATTGGATCCGCCAAATGAAAAAAAAATAATAATGCAAGCAAATAATTTGGATTTTAATTTTTACAGTTTTCATTTAGTTTCTTGTAGGCAACAAGTGCAGGCACAGATGCCATATACGCACCACGATGGCGCCATTTTCTCCCCGCCAATTTGGCGAAAACTTTGTTTTTAGCACTTTCCAACCTAGTTGAAAAGTGCTTATGACTTCGGTTTGTCTGGCCGTATGGCCGTCTGTCCGTGCTCTAACTCCCGTAAATAGGCTCGGATTGCTCTGCAATTTTTATATGTTATTGTCGTTATCTATGGCACGTTCCCTATTTCAACTGAAGTGTGTAGCACTTATAGTTTTCTTACAGGGACACTCAAAAGAATTCCGTTACATTGCGGTCTATGGGGAAAAATCATTTGCGGTTTATTTTAAAAATATTTCACTATTGTAAACGCATTGAAATTTATATACATCACTAAGATGCATTAGAAGAAGCTTAATATGGAATAGTAGGTGTATAGCACTTAGAGTTACTTTACAGGGACAGTCAAAAGAATTCCGTTACATTACGTCTATGGAGAAAAATCGTCTGCGGCTTATTTAAATAATGTTCCACTATTTTAAACGCATTGAAGTTTATATATATTACTAAGGTGCATTACAAGAGGCTTACTACAGAATAGTTGTGTGTATAGCAGTCATCGTTCATTTACAGGGACACACAAAAGAATTCTCTACTGTCTGTTAACAATAATTCCTGGAAGTGCGTTTTAAGTTACTGAACGCGATTTTAATCTTAACTAGCTTTTTGTCTATTACGTGGTGTGTATAAATTCTGTAGATCCTATACAGGGCATAAAATACATATGCACAAAAGTTCGCGAACACATTTCCGTTTTTTGACAGCAACTCCAGAAGGAGAATTTAAACTGTGCTACGCGTTTCCTAACTAAACTAAAATTTAGCATCCTATGTATATATACAAATCTATAAATCATATACAGGGCTACATAAAAGTATTCGGATATTTTTCCGCATATTGTATATATTGAAAATTCCTGAAATTACGTTTTTAAATATGTTATGCGTTTTCCAAATTGTTTACTTAGATGTCATCTTTCAGCTTATTAAACGGTAATGATTTGTAAAATTATTTTAGAAGCGTTGGAAAGTGCTACATAATCTATGCTTGACGCATGATTTTTCGTTCTTGTTGAATATTTGTTACAAATAGCATGCAATAATAGCACGTGATTTGTTATTTCAATATAAAAATAAAATAACATAATAAATGAAATAGCTTCTATTATTTTAAAAAAGGAAATAAAAATAAATAAATGATAGTTTGACATAAATAAATATTGATATACATAATCAAAATAATTTATAGAATTAAAATAAAAAGTAAAATCAAATAAACAACAATAAACGGTACTTTTTGGTTAGCCGGGTGCCAGTGATATATATACATGTATATATATACACACACATATAGTCATATATCTACACATATATGTATGAATATATATATATATGTATTTACATATATATTTATATATGTACATATATCACTGGCGCCCGGCTAACCGAATAGTATCCAATAAACATATATAATGCAAAAACAAAGCTTTCGCTAAATTGTCGCGGGAAAAAAATCGCGCCAACGTGGTGCGTATATGACATCTGTGCTGAAGCACACAACCATGAGATATAGTGATCGCAACTTCAAAGAAATTCGTAAAATTTTAAACTCCTGCTCAGCGACATTGCTGAATCCACCGATTTGACGCGTATAAAAAACACATTTTACCGTTTTTAGTACAAAAATAATTATAAAATATAAAATATCATAACTCAGTAATATTCTTCGGAAAGTTATATGATCTTTTAAATGTTCTTTTTAGACGTAGATCAAAATTTTCCTAAATATAAGCTACGGTATAGAAAACTAAATTTCTTATTTTAATATGTATACAGTCTTTTGGAAAACAAGTGCTATATTTCATTTGTATACTATTTCAAAGTTTAATTGCTTAAAAGGCGTATAGCCAACATAGTGAAAAAGTACCCAAGCCGACACTTGAACCCGGGTTATCAGTATAGCACACTGAACTTCTTCCAATTGAACCACTTGGGAACGATACTCAGTGCCAACATGCTATAGTGAGAAAGTACCAGACTGATTATCGTTCCCAAGTGGTTTAGTTGGTAGAACGTCAGTGCGCTATACTGATGACAGGGGTTAGAGTCCCGGCTTGGGTAATTTTTCACTATGTTGGCTATACGCCTTTTAAGCAATTAAAATTTGAAATATTATGAATGCAAGGCATGAGATATTTTCTATGGAAAAATTTCCAAGAATTAAATACAGATTCATTTGTATACATTTGTAATTCGAAGTATGTTTCAATTAGATAATTGTCACTTTCATATTTTTTAATCAGTTGGTAACGTATAATTACATTTACTTTACTTATAATACGTATCAATTATTTGTAATTTTTTTCTGGAATAAAATAATGAGTACATGAAGAATTCGTGGAGAAACTAACTTTTTTAAATGTCTAACTAACTCATTATTCTGTCAAAAAATCATTAATTATATATAGAATTAATTAAAAAAAACAGGTATTATTAAACTATAGAAGCATAATTTTTTTACTTTGGTTGTATGTATATATCAGGTAAAAAATAACTTTTTATCACAAGCCTTTTATTATAAGTTTTAGTAAAGTTTTCTATGATAATTAGAGGTACAAAAACTAATTAATCTTAGTAAAGCTGATTGATATAAATGCTGATTAATGAATATATCGGAAAACTTTAATAATCAGATTTCTTTATTTTATTACCTTCAGCAAAAACTAATTAATTTCCGATTTTTTTTTATTTTTATAATGAATTTTGTAGTATTTTTTACTTTTTCTCAATAGTTCTTACATAACTTTTCTCTTGATATTCAAATAAAGAAATGTTCATGATCCTGAATATAATCATATAAATAATCGAGATTTCGTGTAAGAAGTATCAGAAAAAACGTTAGTTATAACATTAATATCTATAGTTTCATTGCTTTATCTGTAAAATTTATGAATATATTACATCCAATACAGTTGTGCGATTCTAAAGAGAATTTTAAATAATTTAATAATTAGGAAATTAACTTAAGAATTTGATAATAATCTAATTCAGTAAATTATTCTATAAAAGTATGTGTAGATATTATTAAGATTATTCTTGATTTATATATTCATCACATATACCGGGTGTTTCAAATGTTCGATGCGAAAATAAAACGCGATAACAAAAGATATATGGGTGAAAGAGACATGCGGTTTGCAGATAAATATTGAACATAGTACTGGATTTTGTATGACAGCAAAAAAATAGTTTAAACTCTCGACAATAGAGGGCGCTGCTGTAGACAATTCCATGGAATAATTTTATATTGCTCACAGAATGCAAGATTTGGATACAAAAACATTAGAGAATATACACTTTATGTACACTTGTACACTTTCAATACGCAAAAATAATAATGGTTATCAGGTGCAATTTTCAATCAACATAACGCACCATTATCATTTTGCGTATTAAAAGTGCACATGCAGTATTCTCTCATGTTTTTGTATCCTAATCTTGCGTTGTGTGAGCAATACGGAATTATTCCATGGAATTATCTGAGGCATGGAATTATCTGAGGCCCTCTATTGTCGGGATTTTGGACATTTTTTTTCATACAAAATCCCGTACCACACTAAATATTTATCTGCAAACTGCATGTCTCTCCGACCCATAGGTCATTTTGTTTATCGCGTTTTACTTCCGCACCTAACTTTTCAAACACCCGGTATATCGTCTGAGCAACAGTAAGAAAAATAAAATTATTTTCCTATTTATTAAATAGTTTTCTAGTACAGTATTTTATATTAGTAATAGTATTTTCTCTGCATTTAACATTTAATTATCAGAGATTTCAATTAAAATAATAAAACGAAATACATATTTCATTCCTTCATTCAAATATCTGTAGTTACAGTCAATTTCTTTTTTTTTTCTAATCAGCTATTCATCTATTTCGCCTTTAGAAAAAAAAATATATACAACTCTAATATAATTTATCTGCAATTTACTGTCACAGTCATTATAAAATTCGTTATGTTCATTGTCATACATTTCTTTCTTACGAAAATAAACAGAGACTTTTTCAGATTATATTTAAATACTATTTCAGAAATAATTTTAATTTATACTTTCTAAAGTGGAGAAATATCTAATGTACAGTTTTGCATCTATGCTTACAGTTTATGTCTGGTACACTGTTTGCACTCAAAATGGTAGATCTGTTAAGAATTTTTGGTACTTACGTATTATCCGAACCAGGTCAGATACAACTGCGCCAATTATACTAATTACAGTAACCCTCATTTTTTAACAACTACATTTATTATTTATTATTATAATTTATAGTTTATTTTTTAATTATAATGCGTGATTTATTTTTATTATAGTTTATAGTTATTTTTTTTTTTTTTGCTATTTATTTATTATTGTTCATTTATTATATATTATTTATTTATTTATTTTATAATTTTTGCCATTTTTATCAATGTTATGTATGTAATAATATTGAATTACTGTTTTGATCATGATTGGACATGATGGATCAGAAGGTTGCGTGTTCAAATCACGTCTGGGTCACCATTTATTTGGTTTTGGTGGGTTTTTTTGGATTGGTGTTTCTCGTCTAAATAAACATCTACAGTTAGAAACTTTTACTATATTTATTTAACAGAATAATAAGCGAAGATTCGGACACCGTTTTTTTAGCATCCTTCCAAGTTAATCCAAACATTTTTTCGTCTGCGATGCTATAATAACGGCTTTTTATCAGCTGCCACTGAACGAAGAAATATATGTTTTTTTTTTTTTTTTGCCTGCTGACCGTTACCATAGCAATTGCCATAAAACGATAAACAAGATTAGCAACTGGCAATTATTTTCGGAGATCTGTCTCCTAGCCTGGATAATACGTAAATACCGAATTTTTCAATTCTTTACATTTGTATGTCAGTTACCAGTTATTTATTACATGGCAATTAAAACTGACAAAATAATTGGACATGCTGTTTTATTAAAAAATAGATTTAGTGCCGTACAAGGGTTACAAAAATTATGTAAATTATACTTTTATTAGATATTTTACATAACAGACACAAATCATTAACGTCTGCATTCTAAAGGTTGACATTAACACATATAGTCATATTCACCATCGTTTCCAATCACATTTTGTAGTTGTTCTGTTTTTCGCCATATGAATACATCTTATCTTGTCTTATGTCTGGCACACCTGCTTTCTCTCAAACTCTAGATCATTTAAGATGATTTAATTTCCTGGATCTTTACACTTGCATATTGGTTAGGAGTGATTTACTACCTGTCAATTAATCTTTTGTGACTCAAGTTCTTCGATTTGAAAAATATTTACTCAAATGTTAAAATACATAATTTTAAACATGTAAATAAATAAATATATATGTATAATTATCTCCTAAAAGGTACTTTTTAGGTGCGTTCGTAATTATATAAATACGAGCACCTATAGTCGTCGGCTTATCCTTCCGTCATTCCGTCTGTCCGCATATATAACAGAGCAAAAACAATCCAACTGAAAGTTTTGAAATTTATTATATGTAATTGTTGCAGAATTTTGTCGAGTCATTTCAAATTTTAATAAAATCGAATCAAAACTGAAAAATATGTAAATAAAAGAATTCTTCATTTTATTAAATCCTATCATACGTAATTAATTCAATGATATCCCATGGTAGGTAATGATTCTAGGTTGTCATGATGATTACGTCGTATTTAAGAGAGAGTCATATTATTTCCGTATTAGGGAATTTAAAAACCGAATTTGTATACTAAAATCGTTTAATTGTAGCAATCCTATAATCTACCGACATTTTTTTGGATAGATGTTTCCGGAGAAATAGATATTAACCCTCTAAGCGTGTGGAACGTAATATTCCGTTCACTAAGCTCCAGGTTTCACTGCAATATATGCAATGTTTAAGATAATATAATTCTATAGATTTAATGAATTTTCAAAATATTGAAGAATGATTAATGGTATCAAGGGTTACATTCATATTTGTAATCAAGTTTTATTTATAATGCTGAAAGAATCATATTTTTTTAGCTTTTAAAACAAAATGCAGAAAAAACAACATTACAATTTTACCCTTTTTCAAAACGCTCAGAGGGTTAACTGGAAAAAGTATCTAAATACGGATTTCAAGTTCTGAAAATTTCAAAGCTAGGCTTAAATTTCCCATTGGAATTTTCAGTATATGTCAACAAAAGATAAAATAGTGTCAACTTAAAATGTAATTATTTTATTACGGAAATTAATTCTATCCTGATAACAAACGATATAATTCATTTCGCTGAAACTAGTTATAGTACGAACGATAGATTTCGTGCTATAACTCATTCATTTGTCACGTTTGACGTCATAAAATTTCCAACTTGTTTCACATCCACAATAAACAGAAAATTACATACTTGTAATAAATATTGTAAATTTTCTAATACAAAATTGTAAAGTATACGAACTTACCTTTATAAAAAAAAAAAATATCTACTTTTGGACGCCTCCAGCTTTTTTAATTTTACGAAATTTACAAAGTTTATTTGAGCAATAACGACGGAAACTGCACAAATGATAAGTAAAACATTGGCCTTAAACATTAAGTCAGCATCGCTGTCTGTTGAAAATTCTATTAACAATTTATATTAATTTCTGTGTTGGGAGATAAATAAAATCGTCTTTTAAAGTCCACTTCACTGACTTTTGGGTATGTTGAAGATATGCAACACGGTAATACAAAGGTTTAAAATTTGAATAAAAACTTCAAAATTATCTCGACAAGTTGTTTTAAAACAAATGCTATTAGGTGCCGTACAAATTATACAAAAAATGATATTAGTAATAGTTATATTAGATATTTTAGAAAATAGGCGCAAATCATTAACGTCTGCATTACAAAGGTTGACATTAAGGTACATACTCATATTCACCATCGTTTTAAATCACATTTTCTTATTGTTCTGTTGTTGATTAAAAGACCGAGATACTTATGAAATTTTCCGAAAAGTGGATCTGAACTTCTGCAAAAAACCAGCCATAGCTTACTACATTAGTGGACACGGTAGCTTCCCATCATTTAAAAATAAAATAGGAAAACTCTCCTCCCCAACATGTATATGTCAAAAAAGCTCAGGAATGGTTCTACATTACATATATGGTAATTGTCCTCTAATGAGACATACTTTCAATTTCAATAAAAATGTCACAGAGACAAAATCTGAATATAACTCTGTTTGACCTTTTAAACTATGATAAACTAAAAGAAAATTACAACATTCTGAATAAATATTTCTCCTTTATTAAAAAGGATCTATGATCCTTTTTCCTACATTTATAAAGTACTTTTTAATAGAATATAGTTTGTTTTTGGAAATTTGTATATTATAGTTCACATACTGATCACATTTTTGTACTCATACTATTCCTATTTAAGCTTACTGTGTGAACCATACAAAATTACTAGTTGCGTTATGATTAAGTATTCTTTTATAAATTTTCTAATTATTTTCTTTTATATTTTTTCTTATATCATTTTTTTAATATTAAGAAATGTTGTGATCTGAACCAGTGTGGTAAAAACTAACTTTGTACTAATTTTATTTTAATCTCTAATGTAATATTCAGCATCTGTATTCTAAAATATGAATTTTCAATAAACGTTTCCCCTCGTAGAGAAAAGTTGTTTTGTTGTTGGAATAGGAATATCTCTTAGTTATTAATTGTAATTTTGTAATAAACAAAAAATTTACCGTGTCGTTTGAGTAGCAACGGATAAATAATCCCAAATGCATGTTTACCAAGTCTCTGGATTTTTGAATACCAGTATTTTTCTAAAGAAAATGTTGTTGTTATAGATCGCCGAATTCTCCTATTAAATAAAAGAAACAAATTTGTACTAAAATAATGGTATTAAAAACACTGGACACTTGGCAGTTCTAGTAATTTTTGTCCATACGTTTAACACAACTTTCAAGGTTTGCAACAAAAATGTACATTAAAAAAATAAAATAAAATAAAATAAAAACTAAACATATAATTTTGAAATAAATTCAATTAACTTGTCGTATTAATGTAAAACTGAACATGTCGTCCTTGTCTGAGTCCTACGAGAGTTTGTATTATCACTTTACATAGCAAAATGCATTTATTATAACCATAACTTAAAATGTTATTTAACGCCTTCATATATATTTAGAAGCATTACCTAATTACGTAAGTTTAATGAAGTAATTTCTGTTACACGTGTTTTTATTTAAAAAAAAAAGATATAAAAACAGATTAGTTACGTATTATTTTGAGAACTTAACTTAAATTAGGGAATTTCAAAGTTTATTGTACATGTTCCATGTAAGTATCAATAACAACATGATACTTCCTACCCCTACTTTATCGAGCGCATGTTTTGAAATACCTAGATCTCAAATTTGATTCAAAGTTCGTGAATGATTCGTTCCTTAGAGCCTCATATTTCCAAAAAAAAAAATAACCATCCTGTAAGTCAGAAGACTAAATTACAATTTACTATAAAAGTTTTTAGACATCTCAATCATAAAGTTTAAATAGTACATCGATATTAGTTCTTTGTAATTGCCACAATTGCCGCTATGGTTGTTGTATCACAGTAGTAAATATTATGTTTTATCTTATTTTGCAACAAAAAATCACAGTAACGAATGGATTACAGGAGAGTCAAGCTGATTCTTTTTAAAGTTTAATTTGGACGCACTTAACAATTAACGTTTTACAACACACGACACGCTAAAATATACATATCAAGTATCACTTGGCATTTATGCTGTTTCAATTTACACAACTTCTGTTCAAAATACAATAATCTATTGTTCTGAATGGTTTATGTATCAGAATGCAAATTTTCCCCCCTTCACTCTCCATTCCTCCGAATGATTTGAAAAGTCAATGCCGGAAACCGTATCTTAAGTATTTTTCCCTATTTTCCCCATTTATATCTCCCTCTTAGTTGCGTTATATACCGGTCACCTTATGAAGTTTCCCTCGGGACGGGACGACAATAGCTCCCAAATTCCCCAATAGAGAATAGTTTTTCCCTGGCGCGATTGAGTTGCAACAATGATATTTGTTAAATCATTATAAATTAAATTATTATTATAAAGTAACAAACTATTATTATTTATAATCAAATTAAATCTGAATGAATTGTGTAATTTTAACTTTGATAATCATGGTATGTTGCTGAAATGCTCATTAAATTGAAGTGTTACGCTACTCTAAGAACGTTGAGAAATACTGTTTTAAATCATACCAAAGAACAATGAAAAAAAATCATCATATGTCAAAATCTCAACATCATTCTTTATTACGTAATTACGTCAAAAATCCTAAAAAATAATTACAGATGTCGTAATTTTTTGTTCTGAAATAGCTTAATTAAGAGAGCGTGAGTGTGATCACAATTTAAAAGAAGAAAAATACTAATTCCTTAGAGAACTGGAATGTACATAAACAGTAAATAACGAAAACAGAATATTTCTCTATTATTTTAAATAAAAACATATATTGTTGGCTTTAAATTGTACAATCAAATGCTCAGAAATTAAACACTGTCAAAACAAATTCTTTGAAAGTAAAAAGATTTCCCGAATTTCAGTGTTTCGAAAATAAAACTGTTAATATTATTACAGCATTTTTCAAATACGTTTAAAATTTATATTAAGCAGGCAAAGTCTCACGGTTTGTCAGAATTTAATGGCAAACCAAAGAGATTTTTCTCATTTTAAAGAATAACTTTTGACTTCGCGGGTAAGCATAAATTTTTACCCATTATTTTTTCATAAGATAAATTGTAAGTAGTTGTTACTATCGGATAGTAATTCCCGACATAATAGTCAAAGACTTATTGCATTTCTTAAAAAATGCAAAAGAATTCCTGTACACGTTTAGATATGTTACGGTAAATTTTTCCTTAGAATTAGAAGATCTGTGGGCGTAAAATAGTCATAAAATGAAGCATTGTTTAATGTTCTGCTAAATAAAAATAGTAGCATATATATTCACAGTTTTTGCTTTCATAATATACACATTTGATAACATTTGAAAATAAAGTTGATGATTTTTGTAATATTTACGTAATTAGTACGATACTTAGTGTCTAAATAGACCTTTATTGACTACTAACTTCACCCACATGGGGAGATACAGGGAGTAGCCCACAGGATAAAGGGGTTATAAATGTATTTTACATTATTTTCAGATAAAATACATGAAAACAAATATCAATTAAAATTTAATTTATTTAGAAGGCTGAATTATTTATTATCTAAGGTTGGTTCCGTTAACATCTTAAGGATCATATTAACTTTAACAACATAACCATCGTCAATGTCCGGAAGTATACATTTCTGTTGTATTTTCGTGACAATTTACACTTTATTTACATTTTATAGTTTATATAGGACTTTTTCAATGAATTCCCATTCAGGTTTTTTGAGCATATGGCACAGTTACCCATGTGCTTGGTTTGAAATCTTCTGCATGGACCTTTAACCCAGAGGTGGGATAAAGTGGTTATAAATGTACTTTACATTACTTTCAGATAAAAATTAATGAAATCATATATGAATTAAGATTTAATTTATTTAGAAAACTGAATTATGCTATCTCTTAGCTAAAGTTTGTTGTTCTAACATCTTAACAACTCTATTATCTTTAATAACATTACAATCGCCAATGTCTGGAAATATATATTTCTATTCACTTTTTGTGTACTATCTTGTTTACTGAAAAGTATGGTGTACATTGCATTTATCGTTCATTTACAGGGATACAGAAAAGAATTCAATTACGGTACTGTCTATGAGCAATAACTGTAAGAAGTCCGTTTCGAATGTAGGTTTCCGTTTTTACTTTTAACAAAATTTTTGCATAGTACGTGGTGCGTATAAATTATGTCGATTTTATACATGGCTACCCAAAGGTATTTGTAAGTATTACTTACTATGGGAGTGAATTGATTAAGGGTAGTTTTTTGCCTGCGACTGTGTTATGTATTTTCCCGCTGAACTACATTTAGTATACTAATAAAATTTTGCGAATATAATAAAAACAATATAAAAAGATACGAAAAAATGTATACATTGTCGTTTACGGTTATTAATTGCTAGAAATGCGTTGTTAAGTTGTGTTACGCGTTTTTTACCTGAATTAAATTTTTGCTTCCTATGCGGTGCGTACAACAGTTCTAAGATAATATACAGGGCTGTACAAAAGTACTCCAGTGCATTTCCTTCTAATTAAGAACATTACTAAAAGTGAATTTTTTAACTGAAATAAGTTTTAACATGCTACGTAACATTATGGAAATCTATAGATCATATACAGGGCTGTACAAAATAATTCGACTACTTTTTTTTACTATGAAAGTTAATTGCTATAACTGAATTTTTAAATGTGTCATATATTTTCTAAACTCTTTTCTTACATACCTTCTTTCACATTATTTTAAGTGGAAGTTCGTTACAGTTTACTAAGCGTGTTGGGAAATGTGCCATAATCTATTGTGTCGCATGATTTTTCGTTCTTGTTATTTAAAAAAAAGTATTGTAAACTTTTTTTTATCTATTAATTGTATTTTTTATTAATCCCACGAGTAGCTAAAACGTCAGTCTACGGTTTAGAAGTACAAAATTTCGAAATAATTGTTAATATCTTGGTTATTCTACAATAACATAGGTGATAAAAAATGTCGAACCATATAAATGTTGGAATTTGGTAACATAACAGACATATATAAAGCGAAAAATGTTTTTTTTAATGCACTGCTACTTATCGTATTTAAAATATCTTATTTATTAATTAAATAAACATGACAAATAATTTTTTTATTAATTATTTATGCATTTAAAAAAATTACATAGCTCATCTTTAGTCCGAAAAACTGTTGATTGTCCAACTTAACTTCAACTCTATATTTATATACTAAAGCGAAATTATATTTGCCAAAATGTCAAAAGTCAGTTTCCTTAACACTTTCTGATAGAAAGCAATACTCATGTATACATATATATATATATATATATACATCTGTGCGCGGTATGTGTGTCTTTTTTATTATACGTGAGTATGTATGTATATTGTTGAATATAGGGCCATTTATATTTTATTTTTACATTTGATGGCAAAGAACGAAACAAAACAAAAAATTAAGCATAAATTTAAAATCTTAATCTATGACGACAAAGAAGCACATTAAAACAATATTAATTAAAAATTAATAAAATTCAGTGTAGAGCCATTTTCAATATATTCCTATTAGAGATTGCAAAAAAATTAGTATATTTAAGAAATTGTTACAAACTTCACATATGACGATACTCTTTTGCTATATTTGTACGAAATCAAATTGTCTCCCATTAAAATAATTATAATTTAAAGTGAAATTTGAACATTGAGCCGAAAATTATTCATTAAGTCAGTTACAAAACAATTTTACACTAATTCAAGAAAAGCACATTTCAATTATATGCGCACATATACACTAGTATAGATGTAGCTAAATATTGAAAGAATGAATCCAAAGTTTCTATATGATATTTTTATATTTTAGTTTATTCATATATATATATATATATATATATATATATATATATGTGTGTGTGTGTGTGTGTGTGTGTTATAATTCGACGAAATCGTTGAAGAAGACTGGCGATAAGGTGTACGAAATTGCAGTTTAATTATGTAAGTGAAGTGGGTTTTTCTTTCGATGAATAAAACTGGACGCAGTTGTCGATTATCCGAAGAATAAATATAGTGGCTGTCGTCGTAGCGGATCCAGGCAATCGTGGGTGTTTCTCCAGTATGAAGAAAAAGACATTCGATTCAGAGTTCCATGTTTTATTTTAAAAATCGACATGGAAGCAGTTCTCACATGATTCAAATGTGCAATGCCGTCTCTCTCTGAAATAGTTGGTACAATCTGTTGTTAAAAAACATCGAATATGATCATACTTCTCGACAACTATTAGAATACTACTAAGGTAAAGCCAGGAGAGATGGCGCGGTCGGAGGGATTGCACACATAGAGGTTCGGGGGGAAGGAGTATAGTGGGTGCGCAGTGACTCCAGGTAATTGTACAACAGCAGTAGTGGAGTGTCTACTTGAAAGTGCATGTTGATTGTTTTGAGCGTCTAGGATAGGCATTGCTATTTTGTTTTGCTTTCCCAAAGTAAGTGCTTGAATTTTGATAGCTATTCGTCAGAATTTCTATACAATGTCAGCAGTACAAAATATTTTTAACTTAAACGATTTCTCATAAGCTACTAATCTAGACTAACAATGTGAACATCAACGGTTCGCTTTAGTAGCGGCCATGTTTAAATAAACGGCCGCGCAATCTCTCCTACCGAAATTGGAGAGTTTGCGCATCTGCTACTTAGGAGAGATGGCGCATTGTTCCCATTAGTTTCCATGCTAGGAGAGATTACGCAACTTATTGGTAAATTTGCATAAAAAATGAAAAATGAAAATGGACTAATTTTAAGTTAAACGTGTTTTCAAGTAACTTAATTTTATTTTGTAATCTTATCTGGACTTGCTTTTTCTGATTCTTTAATTTTTTCCACTTTAATTAAAATTTTTTAATCGTTTTTAAAATTATTTCCTTTTTCTGATTCTTTAATCATGAGGTTGAAATAATCACTTCCTAATAATATAATATTTGTTCACAAAAACCTTACAACAATGTCATTTAAGTGTAATTATTATTGTTAACAATTTAATTGTAGTTATTATTAGTAACAATCTCTCCTACCCATGTGCGCAATCACACCAACCCTGTAAGGACAGATTGCGCAAAATAACTTTCTTGGTTTTATTACAACTGTTCTATTAAATTGCAGCAAAACAACAAAATAGCAACTGAAATGCATAAAACACAAATGAAGTCAAAATTATTCATGGATAGTTTAGCAAAAAATTAATATTTAGATTTTTTATTGTTATTCTTTTGAATTGTGCGCAGACTCTCCTAGCTTTACCTTACTATTAGAATTATTTAAAATACAGGATGACTAAAAGACGCAGCCAGGGGACAGTTAACAACTCCAAAACGGCCAAAAAAACTGAGGGAAGCACGGTTACACTCGCTTTTTGTGAATAAGCGGAAAGGTACCAGATCATGACGTAACGCGTGTTCTAACCAATGAGATAATTTGGAATACGTGTACAATCTACGTCATGACCAATGAGGATGATAAAGTAAATAGTTCTAACATATTCTAAGCGGACGCATTTTATAGTGAACAGGATGAGCGCGGGAAACTCGGAAATAAGAAAAGGAAAAATAAATAAAATGGCTCTCGAAAAAACATTCGAATTCACAGAAATGATCAGAATTTATGATATAATTTAAGAGTAACTGAGAACTTTATATTTAAGTAAATTGGGCAAAATAATACTGAATTTAAGGGGAATTTAATAGAATTAAATATAATTAATGATAGATATTATTAAGGAATAAGGAAATAGTGAAACTGGTGATAATTTATAATAAAACAGAGAAACATCGCGAAGGAAGATTTAATAATGTAACAATATCCCCCCTCCCTAAAAATGTATGAACAGGTAGGTCTAACGGACCTACAAGTTCATTGGGAGAAAAATAAGACACTCGAATTACAATACAGTCACCTGGCCGACATGTCAAAATGTTCAATATCTCTGAATACTAATAAGCCCAAAAAAAAATTTAATTAATTTTAAAAACGCGACTATGTGGGAACTGCTTTAAATATTTACACTTTATGAATAATGAGTTACAATAATTGTTGCTAATTATTAGCATAAGTTTTGTTTCTTAATGCAAAATCAAATTAATAAGGTATGAGTATAGGAGAACAATATAAATTATAATAATAAAATATAACAATAATATGCAACTTTTCACTTTTTATCGATGAATTCAAGTAATTCATTATTATTCACTTATTAATGTCCATAAGTGATTCAGCCCTACTGAAAGTCCACTATGTGAATATCTATTTAGAGTCCTAATTCAGTGATCTACTTCAGTCCTACTGTTGTGATAATAATATAAAGTTGCAATAAGAAAGTTTCAACAATAAAATAACAATGGATATAAATAATATATCTAATAACAATAATAAAATAACAATCAAACACTAGTTAATAACAACAATACTTCATTTCTTCATGAGTATTTCTTTTAACATCGAAATAATTAATCTTTCTTTGAAAATGTCATCTTGTAAAATCAAATCATAATAACTCGTAACTGTTATTAAATGTACACAACTCTTACCATTTCAATATTAAGTTTGCATTAGAAAAAGTAATGAACAAATATCACCTTGAATTTAGACAATATGGGGTGTAATTCTCGTCATAGGTCATTCCCGGATTAGAATTATTCATCACTGATCCAGCAATTTAATTTATTTAATACCAATACTTAATTTATTTAATAACAATCAAGTCAATCTAATCGTAATAATCGTGTTTCTTAATCATTGGTTAACCAATTCATCATAAGTTTCTCTCTTTATCACAAATATTTCAATAAATATATTAATCTTTTATCACATAATAATATCAATAATAACAATAATTATAATAATCGAACAATAATAAACATCTCATTATAAATTGTATCTTATCTGAGTTATTTAATTTAATTCACTATCATGCAATCAGAAAAGCTTTGAAATAAGTTTCTGATCATACACGTGGATTAAATATGCTCAATAAGAAAAACAAACAACAACAAAAAAAAGTAAAAACGTTGTAATGTTGTTTGGAAAAAAAAAATTGAAAGAAAATAGATATGCATCATTTCAGTAGTGTTACACAAACTTCTTATTTTCATTCGATAAGGAAAAAATTCAAGACTGGATTTTTTTTTTTTTTTTTTAATAAAAGGTTGATAGAATTCAATCATTTTTTTATATTGTTTTTATATAATTTAATTTTAAGTTAGTTCCATTTACATAATAATAAATAAAATATATCAATTAAACTTAAGATTTTAGTTACAGTTGATATTTCAACATTAATTAGAAGTCTTAGATTAAAAATAACTAATTTATCCCACATAAACCAGCTAAATTTAAGTAAAAACCTCAAACAAGTATATTCTTGTTGCGCACCCAAAAATATACCCGTAACGTTGAAATTAATCATTTTTATCTTTAATTTGAATATTTAATTACTAAAATTCTATTTATAGGAAATTTAAGATTAAGCTATTGACGTAACTTGAGTTCCTTGCTTCT
Organism: Maratus michaelseni; assembly: GCA_963931845.1. Classification (NCBI taxonomy): domain Eukaryota; kingdom Metazoa; phylum Arthropoda; class Arachnida; order Araneae; family Salticidae; genus Maratus; species Maratus michaelseni. Next base: position 92,688,212 of record OZ007595.1, read on the forward strand.
GTACCGGTGGTAATTGCTCATGTGCTAATCTTAATTTATCAGGAGGGTAATATATACGTAATTTTGAAACATGAACAATTTCAATATCTTTTAATTGGGTTTTTCTATCAATTTCAAAATTTACCCCAGAGACTTTTCTAAGTTTTCTGTAGGGTCCTGAAAATACTCGGGATAATTTTCTAGTATTAGGGTAATGAAACTCCTCATAAAGGACGAGATCAGCTAACTTGAAGTTGGTGATCGTGGGGGATTGGGAGAAGCAGCAGACTGTAAAGGGTTAACATTAAACACACAATTACTCTCCCAATGAAAAGCATTAAGTATCCTTTGATTTGAGCAAAACCTGCAAGGTCTAGATGGATAACATATCTGAAAATGATTATTTTGCATTCTAGGATTCTCAAATCTAAAACCATGTGCATTGAAGTTAGAATTAGGTGGGTTGAAATTTGGTTGGCGAATCCAATTTCTGGGTGCATAATATTGTGGTTGAAAAGGTCTAGTATGTTGCTAAAAAGACCTAACATTTGGCTCAAAAGATCTGTTATTTGAGGGGTTATTTCTTGTAGTATTTACATTAGAATCTGGGGTGACAACAAGCTGTCTTACCAATTTATACCAATCGGTGGTGTTATTTGGGGGAGCTTACAATCAAAACATTCTGATATTGTGGGGCTAATCCGTCGGTAAGGCCTTGTACAATGATAGTTTCACCAAGTTTCAACTTTCAGCCAATTTCAACCTTTTTATGGAAATAATTTTCCAAATCTTTTAAGTCATTTAATTTGAGAGAGGAAAAATCAGAAAATCTAGGAATCTCAACTTTAATAAATTTTTCGATTAGAATTTCTGAAATTTGAATATAATCTTCACAATTTTGACATTCATTAATATAGATTGTTAAAGCCTCTCCTTTTAGATATTTTGAAATATTTTCAAATTTCCAATCAGCATCTTTCTTATTGGAACTGCAAGATTTATCGAAATATGATAACCAACTTTGTATGTCCATTCCCAAATCGGGGTCAAAAGGTATAATACTAATTTCAGACATTTTGTCTTTCAATTTTAACGAGATAAAACTGGGATATCTAGTTTTATTTTCCGATCGTAAAAGCATAACACAACATATTCTTCATGACGTAACGCGTGTTCTAACCAATGAGATAATTTGGAATACGTGTACAATCTACGTCATGACCAATGAGGATGATAAAGTAAATAGTTCTAACATATTCTAAGTGGACGCATTTTATAGTGAACAGGATGAGCGCGGGAAACTCGGAAATAAGAAAAGGAAAAATAAATAAAATGGCTCTCGAAAAAACATTCGAATTCACAGAAATGATCAGAATTTATGATATAATTTAAGAGTAACTGAGAACTTTATATTTAAGTAAATTGGGCAAAATAATACTGAATTTAAGGGGAATTTAATAGAATTAAATAGAATTAATGATAGATATTATTAAGGAATAAGGAAATAGTGAAACTGGTGATAATTTATAATAAAACAGAGAAACATCGCGAAGGAAGATTTAATAATGTAACATATATATATATATGTATATATTTTAAACACTATTTTTAAATATTAGTAATCTTCAACACAATTGTGAAAGCAATAAACACATCGACAGGAAATATTTGCCAATTGTTGAATAAACATGTGAATTATTTATACATTGTCTTTTATTCTGTATATAAATACATGTAACAGGGTTCATTTTTTTCCAGAATCTGTGTCCAATTAAAATAGTATGGGAAATGGAGCACAAAATAATTGTTGTTACTATCATACTGCTGCTAATTTCTGTGTCTAAAGGTGTAAGTCAAGGTAAGTGTGATTATATCGTTGCTAGTCATGTATCATAATATTCAAAGGGAAATTATATTTTGGGTATGCTCCATTACACTGACTTTTGCTACGAAAATACTTAACGCACAAAACTGCGTCTGCTTTACATTTGGCGTTTCCGCTGTCGCTTATTGCATTAGGGATACTTAATATCTCACTTGCTTCACACATTGTTGAACGGCAATTCCAAATATAGATTTTGAAACAATAGAAGATTCGGTCTTTTCTGAACATTACCAAAAGGAACATACCAAAATTTTTATTTCATAGTTTGGTAGTCAGCTATTTAGGGAAATTTCTATCAAAAGTTCAGTAAAATACCGTGAAGACTCAGAAAGATATCGGCGATACAATGAGCTGGTTGGCAAATTGTGAAAAACACATTATCATCCAGCTACTTATAGAAATCAACTCACTCTATCGTTAATATAGTTCTCAATTTTCGCGATATTTGACTGGAAATTTTATATAGTTGTATATAAGTTGCCCTAAATCGTCGACTACCAAATTATGAAATAAAGATTTTGGTATCTTTCGCGCAAGCGCAGTTAAAAATTATTTCATACATATGTCCATATCTCATAATATATCCAATATATTCATTTTGGCAATTTCATTTGCTACAATGACATACCATTTTGAGCATTTTCTGTTGCTCCGGTGATCGTAAATATTATTTTTTATTAATTTTTTTATTGGTCCCCTGATTGTCCCCGCGACTAAATCCTCACTGAAAAATATGAAGCCAAATATATTCTTTGCATCCTCGGTGTTCAAGGATAATTCGTCAAACATTTCAGTGGACATTGGACAAACCAAGTAAAACCGAAAGCGACCGGTAACTGTCCCTTCATTTTTGGACATCATTGTACAGCTTTACGACTTATAGAGAATATTTTGCGATTAATAATCTATAGCGGGCGAACGGAAAAATGCCTTAAAATTAATGAATTACTTTAGAATTGAATTCTTAAAATATTAAATTGATATATTTTTATCGGAATCACATCTGTGAAAGTAATTTTTATAATTCTATTAGTAACTGATTTTTAGAAATACACCTTGAAGCTATGAATGCTGATTTTTATGATAATTTAGTAAAAATGGAACTGGTTTGGAGAAGTTCGGATTATTATTAGCTGATATTTAAAATAGTGGTATTCTCTAAATAAAACAGCAATTAAACGCTACGGGAGAAGATAAAATGTTAAAATTTTTAAATGTAATTAGACTCTTACCCTTCTCTATCCCCGCAAATATAACAAATAATATGTTAAATAAAATTTTCTGTATTAATAATATCTGTCATAATAATATATGTCATGTAAGAAAAAAAATTAAAGTGTGTGTGCAGATGGCGTTACATTAGCATGGCTGTGCGCCGGTAACTGCAATCCATATTGACAATAATGCGTTAGAAATCCTTATCTATGCATCGCTACTCTGGTTTATTTATAACCTTTGTGAAGACTATACAACCAACCAACCCAAGAACAAAAAGCGTATTTTTGATGAGAGTTCTTTGTGGATGTTAATCAATATATCAGTAAACAATTAAAATATTACAATTCTGAATCTCAGGTGCATCTGGAGATGGTGTGGACTACCTAAATCTAAATTTTCAGGCTTTTTTTTGGGGGGGGGGGCTAGATTTTACTAGTCATTGCCAAGAGACAGACACATACACAGAGCGAAACTTTATTTTGTTAATATAGATATCAGGATATGGGTTGAAAATCGATGGGTTAAAAATCCACCTTTGCATACAAAAACCAGGTTGAGTTATATAACAGAGTGTAAAAAAGGTGCTTGTTTCTGTATCACAGGAAACAAGTGAATCTCCAATGATTCATCTATACCATGTACTTATTTTCTTTCATATATATATTTTATTTACGAAACCGACTTTTAACCTGCCAGATCGGAGAAATATCCCACAGTACGACGTTAATTGTACACAAAGAGTCAATTTTATTTCATGCCGAGACCGATACCGAGATTTAATTGTTGTGACAGATGAAAATACCCTTTATCATAACTATGTACTTGAAAACGGAATAAAAACTTTCATTATTTAATTCAGTCATTAATGACCTAGTTGCCAATTCTAATGATACTTTTGTATCAGTATTTCTGAAAAGAAGCATATGCCTTATTTCATCGCATAGTTATACGATTATAATTAAGTTTATTATTTACAAAGTACAGTTATTAGTATGATATAAAAATGCAAATAATGCCCAAATTTTTCTGCTGACCACAGGTGGTCCACGGACCACTGATAGGTGACATCTGTCTTATGACATATTCCTGGATGTGACAACCACAACGACAACAGTTATACCTTACCTACCTAATAAATACCTGCTAATTTCGCGCGTTTATGGACACGAAAAGAATGCAGGATTTTTTCAGAAATTAGCGAGTTTTAAAATAACAACAGTCTTAAGCAAAATTAGTGTTTCCTCTCTCTTCCCACTGTTCCATTGCTACAAACTCTGTCTTAATTTAAAAATATTAACATATGAATTATGTTACAGATCCGAATAACACAAGATCAAATAAGTGTCCGTCGCTTCCAGATCCGAGAGATGCAGAAATGAGTTGTTTAGAAACTAATACCAAAAAGTAAGATATTATTTTGTTCATTTACATATGATTTTCATTCCAAAACTTCTTTTATCCAAACAAAAACTAAATTACGGAGACCTCAACCTAATAACAAATACTACTGGTAAATTACAACTAAAATTTGACTCACAGATAAAGCCATAAATTTAGGGCAGATGAAGACACTTTCAATTTCTTGGCACATCAATTTCCAGACCAAAAAAACTGCTAACAAGGGAACCACTTCTTGTGCAGCTCGCACCTAGTATTGAAACCTGGTGCATTTTAAAGCCCTATATTACAGAGTTTCATAATCGATGAAATTTTGAAATTTTCCTGTTAAAAACATATATATATATATATTTTTATTTTACAGCAGCATAACTTTCTGAAAATGCAGTTTTCGAGACGACTTATCGGACTATTAAGATGATTTTTTTTTTTTTTTTAAATGCAGTTAAAAATACAAATTAGTCAATAACAAGTATAATATATTAAAAAAAGTTTAAAAATTCCTTCAAGAACCTATGAATTTGATTTTGAAAAATTACATTAAATTTACATTTTTGGCGGGGAAAAAGTTGGCATATTTCCCCCCCGCAAGAGCACGTAAAACGCCATTTGAGTTTCTCTAAACGAATATCATAGTTGCTTGTCATGTGTGAGCAGTGGTTTCGACTTCACTAGAAATTGTAATGTCCGACCTTAAAACTTGTAGTGCCATATTTAGCGACTTAACTCACTTTTGGCGTGGAATTAACAATTAAAAATCCAATATTAGAAAATTAAAAGCATAAAAAAATATATAAAATATGATTTTAACAGAGAAATTTTATCGGTTCTCTAACTTTTATGTATAGGGCTACAAAATGAACCAAGTCGCGTTGCTAGGTGCACCATGCACCAAAAAGGGTTCCCTTGTAAGTAAGATAATTCAAAACACTGTTGTCAATGTCAATTTAGTGCGTTTTTTTAATTAATATATCTATTGGAATTTTCAAATAGTAGTATTTCGTATTATAATAACAGAACGTCTATCATTGTAGTTATTTATGATTTTCTCTAAAATGATCTCTCTCTAAAATAAACCTTGATTTCGAGAATAACACCTAGAGTCTAGTTACTTCTAGTTAATCTAGAACCTTAACTTTGGGAACCACGGAAGGTCTTATAACACATGTAAAGGAAAAAAAAATCAAAAATCATGAATTTAAAAATCTATGTCAATACATTAAACGGAAAGTCACGAATTCGCATAATCGGTACTAACAGAAAATTAACGCGTTGTAACGGTGTTAATTTTATAACGGTAAAATAACATAATGGTACGGAATTCTCCTGGAGCGAGTCGTGATTTCTGTTCTTAATATTAACGATTTCTTTATTAAGCTAATTTTTGGCTTTTATTCTCCTTTTTGCATATTAATCTATGAAATGCTAAATCTTAGACGATTTTCAAAATTAATTTATCATTTTACAAAGTTAATTTTTATTATAACAACTTGTTTCAGGAAAATAGTTTTTCATCCTGTTTAGAAAAACAGCCGTTCAGGTATTTCTAAACCAAATTAAGTTTTTAAATAAAAATATGTCTGAACTCTCGAAACATGAGAAAGAAAATACTGCTGCTTCATGCAATTAACTCTTGCACAAAAGCAAAATGCTTTGTGTGAGATAAAAATATTTTTTATCTTGGAATGCATTAAATAAGGAAATCTCTAACCAGTCGTTACTATATATGATGTATTTGCTTATAAAGTGTTTGTAATTTGAAAGAGTTGGGTAGTTTTTATAGAATGAGAAATTTATTCGTATCAGCAAATCCGCATCCGGGAAGTGGAGGAATTAACCCACAGGAAAACAAAATTCACAATTCTTTTTTCTAAATATCCAGGCTGCTACTGACGACAATATTTTTATTATTTTGTCTACCTCTATTTCTCAACCAAAAAAATTCACCTTGAATTTTAGTAGAAATCTACGATGAAGATTATTCTTTAAAACATTGATAAACAATTAGTCAGCAGTGGCAATATTTCTCTATAATAATTCTCTATAAACTCTCATTTTACAAAAACTGCTTCACTATTTTATATTATATTCAATAAATAAGCAGATTCAGCATATATAGTCATAGCGGCTTAGAAAATCGGAGATGCTTTCGGAATTTGAATGATTCATAATTCGATCGGCATTACCGATACCCGACCGATTGTGTGAATATGTGTCGGTATCCGTCGCCCGGAGTGTCCAAAAAGTTACGGAAGTGCTACCAGCAATTGGCATCGTGACGGTTACCGCCGGAAACCGCAAGCAGCTGTCGGTCGATTACTTACCGATAGCGCTGTGTTTGTCTGGTATATATGCCACACATTATGGTAATATTAATTTCAATTAGAAAACGCATAGCACAGTTGAATATTTCCTTTGGAAATTTCCGTCAATAAACGGAAATGTATTCGAATTATTTTGTGCAGCCCTGTAAATGATCTATAAATTTTATGGACAACAATTAATAAGAAAAAACTTAGTTAAATTAAAAAACGCATAACAGAACTGAAAAGTCACTTCTAGCAACTGTTGCTTATAGACAGATCTGTAAATGATTGTTTTCGGTATCCCTGTAAATGACTAAAACATGCACACCATATTCTACAGCAACCATCTTTTAGTGCATCTCAATAATGTACATCAATTCCAATAAGCTTGAAATAGTGTAACATCATTAAAATGCATTGCAAATAATGTTCCCCATAGACTATAATATAACGAAATACTTCTGATTGCCCTTCTAAACGAACTATACATGCTACACACTTCGTTTTCAGTACCGATCATGTAACAGTAAACCTTAATAACATATATCAATTACATGACAATTCAAGTATATTTACACGACATATAGCACGGACAGAGAGACAGACAGCCAGACAAACCAAATTCATAAAAACTTTTCAACTACGTCATAAAGTATTAAAAACACACATAACAGGATTAATTTATATTTCCTTTATTATTTTGTGTCGTGTTTTGTGGTATTACAGGACTTGGAGACTTACTGATAGATTCCTTTATTATTTTGTGTCGTGTTTTGTGCTATTGCAGGACTTGTACTGCGGAATGCATCCCTGGAAAGGCCTTTCATAAAACGAAGAATAGAATGACTCTGCATTGTACAGGGGGTCAGTGGAGACCTACTGATAGATTCCCAGAATGTGAATGTGAGTATGTCGAGATTTTCATTAAAAGTTTAATTTTATGCTCTCATTATAACTCATTAATTTATTAAAGAAATTCGTGAATTATAATTAATATACAGGGTGGTTATAGAATCTATGTACATCATTGAGAAATAGGATCCATATCAGATTTCTCTTCAGTTGATCTAAGAAAAGAATAGCTAATGTTTGTTCTGCTAGAAAGTAGAAAGTAGAAAGTTCTGCTATACTTTTTTAAATCAGTCGTTGTATCTTGCATAGTCTGTTTACATACCCAGCAAACACAGAATTGTCAGAAACGTCACGAATTGATATAAGAAATATCATTATTGTCAGATACATCCATTTTCATGTAACATTCTGACATATTTTTCATGGCATAATAAAGCTTTATCAAATAAGTGGTGTCTGTACTGTAAAAAAATGACGATAATCTTACGCAGCATAAAATTCGTGTAAAATTCTAGGTATCCATTAGCTATACTTAAAAGGATAACGCTTCGTCGCGCCCGTACTTAGTCCATCTCAAATTCCCATTTGACACCATGGATATGATAATTTTTGAACACCTATCCATAGACCACCGTTATACTATCATTCTCGTCTGGAAGTTTATCTAAACCGTAGTGGCAACACACACCAGAGGCTTCAATGGCGGCGATTTTGTTGTTGTGACTGTTAGTTGCAGGGATGCGACTTTGAAGAATAACTCGCTGAAAGTAAGTTACTTTTCTAATATTTTGACTCTTTATTATAAAATTTTGTGTAATTTTTCTTTTTTTTTAAAAATGAATTATGTATTTAAGTCATCTCATGCATGTTACATTATGCCGGAGTGTATATAAACAAATTGTTAGGGTTATGTATAGCATGTGCGTTACATGTTGAAATAAAATGATGTATACTTTTTTACTATTGGCTTTCAAATCCCTTAATTAATGTTTCTTTCTCTGATTAATAAGTATTATTTAATCAGTTAATCGAAAATGAAAAAATAAAGGAGATAACTTTTTCTTTTTCTCGTGTGCTGGGGTGGAGGATATTTTTTAGTTGTTTACCAGCCAAAGAACTTTTTTTACCAGTCAGCAAGATACAATATAGGGTAGATGTACCAGTAATGGACATCTTATAAAGTTGAAAAGTTGGTTCATAAAAAAAATAAAAATTTAACTTGTATTTTTTTTTGGCAAAATCCTCAAACAAGGGCAACCCCCGATTTGGCGATTTTTTTGACGCGCGCCAAGCACGGACGCGCGCCAGCCTAAAAAACGGCAACCTCCAAATTCCACCCAATCAGAACACGTACTTTTCGGCAGACAAGTCACTACTTACACAATTCCTAGGCCAATTTCTTTCACAAAGTAAATACTGATTTTATTTCGTTTTACTGCTATTTACAAAGTTTTGCAAAGTTTTTTTGCGAGATTTCTCCATTTTTACATACTTTTAGCAATATTTTCATTCAGATTTTTTAATTTTTACAAGTTTTAACTATTTTTTCCTCCGGATTTTTCCATTTTTACAAATTTTTAGCTATTTTTTCCTTCGGATTTTTCCATTTTTACAAATTTTTAGCTATTTTTTCCTCCCGATTTTTCCATTTTTACAAATTTTTAGCTATTTTTTCCTCTGGATTTTTCCATTTTTACAAATTTTTAGCTATTTTTTCCTCCAGATTTTTCCATTTTTACAAGTTTTTAGCTATTTTTTCCCCCAGATTTTTCCATTTTTACAAATTTTTAGCTATTTTTTCCTCCAGATTTTTCCATTTTTACAAATTTTTAGCTATTTTTTCCTCCAGATTTTTCCATTTTTACAAATTTTTAGCTATTTTTTCCCCCAGATTTTTCCATTTTTACAAATTTTTAGCTATTTTTTCCCCCAGATTTTTCCATTTTTACAAATTTTTAACTATTTTTTCCCCCAGATTTTTCCATTTTTACAAATTTTTAACTATTTTTTCCTCCAGATTTTTCCATTTTTACAAATTTTTAGCTATTTTTCCCCGCAGATTTTTCCATTTTTACAAGTTTTTAGCTATTTTTTCCTCCAGATTTTTCCATTTTTACAAATTTTTAGCTATTTTTTCCCCCAGATTTTTCCATTTTTACAAATTTTTAGCTATTTTTTCCCCCAGATTTTTCCATTTTTACAAATTTTTAACTATTTTTTCCCCCAGATTTTTCCATTTTTACAAATTTTTAGCTATTTTTTCCTCCGGATTTTTCCATTTTTACAAATTTTTAGCTATTTTTTCCTCCAGATTTTTCCATTTTTACAAGTTTTTAGCTATTTTTTCCCCCAGATTTTTCCATTTTTACAAATTTTTAGCTATTTTTTCCTCCAGATTTTTCCATTTTTACAAATTTTTAGCTATTTTTTCCTCCAGATTTTTCCATTTTTACAAATTTTTAGCTATTTTTTCCCCCAGATTTTTCCATTTTTACAAATTTTTAGCTATTTTTTCCCCCAGATTTTTCCATTTTTACAAATTTTTAATTATTTTTTCCCCCAGATTTTTCCATTTTTACAAATTTTTAACTATTTTTTCCTCCAGATTTTTCCATTTTTACAAATTTTTAGCTATTTTTCCCCGCAGATTTTTCCATTTTTACAAATTTTTAGCTATTTTTCCCCCCAGATTTTTCCATTTTTACAAATTTTTAGCTATTTTTTCCCCCAGATTTTTCCATTTTTACAAATTTTTAGCTATTTTTCCCCCAGATTTTTTTATTTTTACAAATTTTTAGCTATTTTTCCTCCAGATTTTTCCATTTTTACAAAATTTTAGCTATTTTTTCCTCCAAATTTTTCTATTTTTACAAATTTTTAGCTATTTTTTCTTCCAGGTTTTTCCATTTTTACAAATTTTTAACTATTCTTTCCTCCCGATTTTTACAAAGAATTCGCAAATTTAACAGTTAATTTTTTCCTAACAAAAAATACCCCTTAAACTTTGTAAATTGCAACAAAACGAAATAAAAACAACGTTTACGTCGTGAAAGAAACTCTCATACAAATTGTGTAAATAATCACTTCTTTGCCACAAAGCACAAATATTACAATTGGACAAAATCTCTAAATTCCTATTTTTTTAAATACGTAAAATTCATTCACGCAGCGGTCAGCAACTTATGTATGTACGCTTCGCGTACATTAACCGAAAAAAAAAACATCACTGGATGCATGAAACTCACTGTACAGCAATCTCTAGAATGCATGAAACTCATTCACGCAGCGGTCAGTAACTTATGTATGTACGCTTCGCGTACATTAACCGAAAAAAAACGTCACTGGATGCATGAAACTCGCAGTACAGCAATCTCTAGAATGCATGAAACTCATTCACGCAGCGATCAGTAACTTATGTATGTACGCTTCGCGTACATTAACCGAAAAAAAACATCACTGGATGCATGAAACTCGCTGTACAGCAATCTCTAGAATGCATGAAACTCATTCACGCAGCGGTCAATAACTTATGTATGTACGCTTCGCGTGCATTAACCGAAAAAAACATCACTGGATGCATGAAACTCGCTGTACAGCAATCTCTAGAATGCATGAAACTCATTCACGCAGCGATCAATAACTTATGTATGTACGCTTCTCGTACATTAACCGAAAAAAAACATCACTGGATGCATGAAACTCGCTGTACAGCAATTTCTAGAATGTACGAAATTCGTTCACACAGCAATCAATAACTTATGTATGTATCCTGTACACATTATCAAAAACAAAAAAAACAACACTCGATGCACGAAACTACCTCTACAGTAATATCTAAAATGCAAGACACACACTTATCAAATAAAATCAATAAAAATTCACTTACTTTTATTTTTCAAATTTACCCTTTTTTTTAAGGCTTTGGTTTGTCATAATCGCTATCGCCGATCACTTCTGATGAGGCAGCAGTATTTATACAAAAATAACCCTTAAACTGATGTATATTGACGATATAAGCAGGCACTTGATGTCAAGCACACAAGTCAGATGTATCTTCTCAAGAAACAAACAAACAAACCCTTAAACTGCTCACTCAAGAGGACAAAATTCAAATTTACCTCTAAATAATCTATCAAAAACACCTAAAATATCCTAAATTTTCATTAACAACACACTACACACACTATTTCAAATTCACACTTGCCGCTTCGCCGAATTCTTCATAAAAAAACAACACGTCAAAAGATTAAATTCACTTCACTTCGCAAATCCCAGAGTTCAAACAAAAATAAACATGCGATGTGCCGTGATGCAACACTAAAGTCGGCCCAAACAACTTGGGACTTGATTTGAAAACCTCTCACTGTCCAATAAATTCAGCCCTTCATCCATACACTGTTAAAAATATCATGAAAAATTACCTCTGTTTATAAAGGCTCTCTATTTTCTGACCAATGAGAATGCTACATGAACGCCCTTGGCGTTCTCATTGGTCAGAAAATAGAGAGCCTTTAAAAACAGAGGTAATTTTTCACGATATTTTTAACAGTGTATGCTTCCTTTTTTGGGCCTAATAAATTCCGAAATTATCGGTTTCATTCTCAAAAACATTTTTACGGTATAGTGCACCTCTATCTAACTCATCACTCTCTGAATCCAACAATACGGCACACAATAAACCAACCAACCCAACCAAACGAACGTAATTCACTCATAAACCAAACAAATTTCTAGATCAAACCGTAGTAGGCGGGGAAGAAATGCAAGGAACAAACCGGTAGCAAGAAAAACTCATTTATCGCTTTGCCAAATTCGACGCAGCCAAGCAGCGCCCTTGTTTGAGGATTCAACCGAAATGGTTTCACAGTTGCATTGTTTTTGAATGAAAATATATATTAACATGCTAAGAGCTGGCTTGAATTATTTATATCTTTTTTTATTGAAAGAAATTGTGTGTTTTTGTTTTGATAATATAAAACTTTGAATTTTATATATTAATGATCATTTAGAAAATTGTATTTATTTTTAAGGTTTTAGGACCCATGCCCATTACTGGAATGCTTAATTAGTCGATTTCTAGTAATGGACATCATAATGTGAACATCACTAAAAGTGCAATTTCAGAAATGTTCATAGTGCTTAAAATCTTTTAATTTAACTGAACAGCAGAACAGCTAATTTAATTTTTAAATAGTACTTAACCAAAATGTAATAACATATTTTTTTAATATAAATAGCCGCTTTTAATTAATTTCATGTCATTAATAAAAATTTTAACATTGCAATGAAATTAGTTCAATTTTACCCTTATGCTTGGCAGTCTGAGGGTTGGCAACCTCCGAAGTATGGTCACTTTATCGTGCTGCCAGTAATGACCGCTATCAAAGGTTTTACTGTACTTAAAAATTTAGAATATTTTTCTAGTTGTTTATTGGGCGTTGTTTGGTGATATATATATTTTTTTATTTTATTTTTTCATGCTAAGCAGTTAATGGGGAAGGATTCTATTTTGATTATTTAACACAATGAATATCAACTTTTTGTGTAGGTATATGTATAGTTTTAAGGTACTTTTCAGTTAGCCGGGCACCAGTGATATATATGTGTATATATATATATATATATATATATTTATACATATATGTGTATATATATGTGTGTATGTATATGTAGATATGTGTATAGATGTGTGTATGTGTTACATATATATATATATATCACTGGTGCCCAGCTAACCAAAAAGTGCCTTTTTTAATTAAAAGTTTTGGTTTTCTAGACCTTTTTGTTTTGAATCAGATTTTTAATGCAATAAAAACATGAAATGCCTCATATATGCTCAAATCATGGTTGACAAGTTTTTTTACATGTGACAGTATTAACTGGTTTAAAATGTGGTTAAAACAGTCATGTCAAAAACCTAATTTTAATAAAATATTAAAGGAATTATTTAGCAGAGTTGGATAGACTTTAATCTATAACTTCAAAATAAAACAGCACAAGTGCATTCCTGAAACCTATTGGTAGAGGATATGGTAGACTGTAGCAAAATTTTTTAAATAAAACTTGCCTAATTCTTTTTTCATGAATTATTTTATTGTTAATGGATGTTTTTGATGATAATTCATGTTTTTAATGTGATAATTTATGCTTTTTAGATGAACAATTAACCCATTCCCTGCTGATGGTGCAAAAACAAACCATTTTTCAGGTAATTTTTTTTCTGCATAAAAATAAATGTTTCGATTATGAATATTTTACTTGAAAAGTAGAAGTTTTCTTGAACTTAACAATGAGTTATATTTTTGTTTTTCTGTTTTATATCGATATTTGATTACATAGATTTTGTTCGTTTTCTGCTGTTGGTATGCACCTTTTATAATTCCTAAACTAAAGAAGATTTTTTTTTCTTTTTTCAGTTTTATCAATATTCTGATCATTATTTTAAATAAAATGTTAGTATGAAGCACAAATTTTAATAAAAAACTAGTGCAGCAGGGAATGTGTTAATAAATTTGGTACTTTTCAGTTAGCCGAGTGCCAGTGATATACTATACATGTATGTATACACACATATGTATTTATCTACATGCACATATACGTATGTATGTATATCTATATACATGTATATTTATATATGTTCTTGTACATATATCATTGGTGTCCGGCTAACCGAAAAGTACCATAAATTCATATAACTTGACAAATCTAGTTTTAATTGGCATACTTTGAATTCCAAACAACTAATGATCCATTGAACAATTATTTAAACTACTAAAGATAAATTTTACAAATTCTAAATGATTTTAATAGATTTTGGGATTTTATATAATGGTAAGTTTCTATTTTTGTCAGGGCTCGGTGATATATATCTATTTATTTTCAAAACATCATGAAGTTTGATATTTTCACATATTTGATATTTATTTTCAAAATATTGCATATAATATTTGTGATATTTTCAGTCAAAACAAGTGTAAAGGAACTTTTTAACTGTTATTGGCTATGTCGTTCTATAGATGAAGATTTTTTGCTATTACAGTGGCTTTCCCCCCCCCCCCCCCCCCCTGAAACTTTACCAAGCATTGTTTGAAGCTGAATTTTTAAATGTAGAATCAATAATTATGTCGGACAATATTTATTTAAAAATAAAAAGCTACTGAAAGATAACTTGCATCTAATTTAGATAAACTTACAGCTTCATTAGAAATAATTTTCTCTGGTTTTTGTTTTGATCAGTTAAGCAGATCAAGTTTACTATATTTATGTTCAAATTTTTCAATGAAAACAAATTTTGTTGTATGAAACATACAATTTTCTTAACTTGATTACTAAATCCTAATAGTTTTTTTTTAAAGTGTAAAAAGCAAATTTTTTTTTCAATTTAGTTCTTGATTACTAAATCTTAATAGATTTTTTTTAAAGTGTTTAAAAAGCAAATTGTGTCTGTTTTTCAATTAGTTATTGCCCCCCCCCCCAGTTGTTTATAAGGCATTATCGTTTGGTGATATCTTTTTTAATGTTAAGCGGTTAATGGGTAAGGATCTTGTTTTGATTATGTAACACAATGAATATAAATTTTTTGTGTATGTATATATTTTTTAAAGTTTTGGTTTTCTGGACTTTTTGTTTTTAATCAGATTTTTAATGCAATAAAAACATGAAATGCCTCATATATGCTTAAATCAGGGTTGGTAAGTTTTTTAAATGTGGCGGTATAAACTGGTTTTAAATATGGTTATAATAGTCACTTCAAAAACCTAATTTTAATAAAATATCATTAAAGGAATTATTTAGCAGAGTTGGATAGACTTTAATCTATAAATTCTTAATAAAATACACAAATACTTTCTTGAAACCTATTTGTAGAGGATATGGTAAACTGCAGCATGATAATTTTTTTAATAAAACTTGCCTAATTCTTTTTTGGTGAATTATTTTATTGTTATTTGTTAATGCATGTTTTTAATGATAATTCATGCTTTTTAAAGATAAAATTTTACATTCTAATTGATTTTAATAGATTTTGGTATTTTATATAATGTAAGTTTCTTTTTTTGTCAGGGTTCAGGGATATATATCTTGATATATATCCAATATTTATTTTCAAAATATTGCATATAATATTTTTGATATTTTCAGTTAAAACATGTGTAAAGGAATTTTTTAACTGTTATTGGCTATGTCATTCTGTAGATAAAGAATTTTTGCTCTTATAGTGGCTTTTTTAGCTCCCCTCCCCCAAACTTTACCAAGCTGAATTTGTAAATGTAGAATCAATAATTATGTCGGACAATATTTACTTATAAAAGCTGCTGAAAGTTAAACTATATAATTAAGATAAACTTGCAGTTTCATTACAAATAATTTTTTCTGGTTTTCGTATTGTTGAGCTAAGCAGACCATATTTACGTTGAAGTTTTTCAATAAAAACAAATTATTTTGTTGTATCAAACATAAAATTTTCTTAAACTGATTACTATGTTTTTTGTGAGTGTAAAAAGCAAATTATGTCTGTTTTCAATTAGTTGATCATAAATTTTGCTAAGTGGAAAAAAAAGAAAAATATGTTTAAAATGTTGTTTTATAGGTACTTTTTGGTTAGCCGGATGCCAGTGAAATATATGTATCCTGCGAATTTCAAAATACATTAAACAAGTTCTTGCATACACACATACATATATATTTTTACTAGTGTTCCCATTTGATGTTTTTCAAAGGGCACTGCGCCTTGCCCTTTTCGATTAAACTGCCGATGCACCCTGTCTTTTTTAGACATAGTAAAAGCGCCCTGCCCTATTTACCAGTAGCTTCTTTGCGTCCTCTCAGGGTTGTGCATAGAGGCGGGCGAAGTGGACCTTCGCCCCAGGTGCGGAAATTGGGAGGGAGGGTGCAAAAATTCATACTAACAACTATAGTTATATTTATTAATTTTTTGGCAGTCGATCATTGTCTGGAAATTTCTCATGGTGATTTTTTTTTTTTTTTTTTTTTTTTTTTGCAAAACATGATTTCTCTAATAAATAAGTGCAATATCTTCTTATTTTCTCTTATGTTATTTAGTTCCATAAAACGCAAATTATTTATTCAAGGGAATTTATTTCTGTTTCTGCACTTGATAAATTCCCCCCCCCCCTATTTTGTAAGTTCTAAATAAGTGAAAAAAAAAACAGATGCAGCAACTGCATATTGTATTGTGTTTTCAAATTGCAATATGCATTTTCCATTTCAAAATCATCCCAGAATGGCACGTTTCTATAAGTGGAATATTCAAAAAGTGAAGTTGTTTTAATCAGATTATTATGAGATTCTGAAAAGTACAGCACGATTTCATCTTACCTTGATAATGTGCACTAGTGAATCCAGAGTGTGGCGCTCGGGGGGGGGGGGGTAATCCCCCCCCCCTTAGTTTAGATAAATGGATTTTTCATGCAGAATTATCAGATTTCTTCAAATTTTGTATATAGACTCATTGTGGTACGGAGCTTCCCTGATTAGTTTTGGGGGTTCATTGGAAAAGTTTAAAGGAGAGCAAGGGCTAACCCCCCCTCCATCCCCTTAATTTAGATAAATTGGTTTTTCATGCAGAATTATCAGATTTGCTTCAGAGTTTGTATAGAGGTGTTATAAGGTGCTACACTGATTAGTTTTGGGGGTACTTCATTGATTACAAAGGGGGAACGAGGGGCTTATCCCTCCCCCTTAATATAGTAATAGCCTTTGAGCTCAATGCCATCAGTTTAACTGGACACTTTTCTTTTTATTTTAATGGTACTATCAAGTTGTTTGCCGTCAAATTTTGGTGGGTTCTATCTAGTTTTCTTTTATTTATTAGGGTTGATGTGCGCCAGGTTTTGTTTTAATGAAAATGTTTGTCTGATTCAGGTTGATGATTTTTAGGTTAATAATTTTTTTTTTGTCTGGTTCAGTTAGAGTTGTAGGTTTACTTGATATAATGTTTATCAGGCTTATTTTCAGGTTGGTTTGTGATCTGGCTTAGTTCATTGTGGTCACTTATGGGTTTTGTGGGGCTGATTGGAACTGTCTTGATCCAGTGCAGTATTCTATTTTTATGTGCATTAATTCCAGGGAAATAATCAAATAAAACTATGGTGTCTTATTAAAAAAAAAAAGAAAATCCAATCATTTTTGACATTATGCAATCTGACGCAGAATTTCATCTAAAAGTGTTAAAAGGAAATTATAACTACAATCATCAAAACTTACTCAAACCAGGGTTGGCAGGTTTTTGACAGTTTAAACTGTCACTTCAAAAACCTGATCATGAACCTCAAATACTACGTTGATATGTAAAATTTCACATTAAATGTCATATATATACAACATTAGATGTAATCTTTAAAATGTTACTATTACTGTAAATCAATAATTAATATCTAGTAAAGTGTTATTGTTAAGTGTAATTTTTTAACTGGGTAAAATTATTTTTAAGTAATTGAAACTGCTCACATGAGCTGCACATTTTTTCCCTTACTTAAAATATCTTAAATGTGCCAGTAATTTAAAACAATGATATCATCATCTTCCTGCAGCATGGCTTAAAGAGTGTAAAGAATCATAGAATCCCAGCTGCCAAGTGATACCTGCTGGAATAGTCATCTGAACATTTTATGGAGCCCTGAAATATTTTATGGAATCTGAATATTTCAGAAAATTATGGAAGAGCATGAGGAGGATGCAAGGAATATTAGAATTTCACAACTGGTTAATGATTTTAATTTATGCAGTGCAAATATCTTATTCTACAGTTAAAACCCATAGGTGTTTCATTGCATTAGATATTCTTAAACGAGATACTGCCACAATTGCTGATGCATGTCATGTTTGATCAAACATTCAGAAAAAAAGTTCACTTAAGCCCCATATTGAAAATGTGCATAATAAGAATGGATCAAATCATGAAACTTTGAATTTTTTGGTTTGATTTTGCATCTCAACCGTAACGGTTAAGGGTTGACTGATGCAGAAATTTATTCAGCTTGCACATGGACTACCGAAAGAATAGATGGATGTTTACCTGTATGCTGGTAACATAAATCACGTTTCTTAATGAGGGTGTATAATTTTAAATTCAAAATTAAATTTAATTACAACTATTGCAATTTAAACTTAAATTATTTACAGTAATTTGTTTCTGAAATAGCAAAAACTTTCTTCTGGTCTTTGATAAAAATGTATTTGTAACTTTTTTTTTTTTCAGATTCTCCTTTTTTCAGCCTATGGTGGCAAAGATGCACATAGTGCAACCAGGAAAATGAGGTCCTAATATACAGTATCTTCGCAGAAGCAGAAAATTCTCCAAGTGTCTGCGACGGATATTTCAGCGTCAGAAAATAATCTGCAGGTAAACTGTTACAATTCAGTATTGGCAGGTCTTTGACATGTGTCCGTTTTTGAGAGTTTAAACTGCTATGTCCAAAACAATCTTATGTCAAAAACCTCCAATACTACATTGATATGTAAAATTTTACACTAAATAGTACTTAACTTATATGAAACAGTACGACATTATACGTAATAAATAAGTCTTTTACTGTATATCAATTAATATCTAGTAAAGTATTACTGTTACATGCAATTTTTTAACTTGATTTCTCGATGCACCGGATATCTGGTCCGGCTGAATACTTCAGTATCCGGTTGCCGAATAGTGACTGATTTTTTTAAATTCATGTTTTTTAACATTTTTAGAAAAAATTAGTACGAAATTAATTTGTTTCTTACCAATATTATCCCGTTAAAACAATGTCAGTAGAAATAAATATTCATATTTTCACAAAAATGAAATTATAGGACTTGAATATAAATGAAAATATAATATTTAAAATATGACAACTAATTATTTATAATTACAGGCAAGTTATGGTGCTCAGCATTTTCAGGCTCTGTTACTTTTTTGATCACAAATACACTGGCGAGAAAAATTAAAGGAACAACCATAAAAAGGGGCTTTATGTGAATTCTATTGCGGGAACTTCAATGAAATTTGATTGTTTGGTAACTAAATGTTAAAGTCATCACGTAGTCCAATGGGATTAACCTTTGCTACAGAAAAATATGCAAATTTTTGATCCGTTCTTTTGGTCCGTTTGAGAAGGAGTACATGTGGGTGATTTGAAGTCTAATTTCAAGGATTTTACGTGTCGTTGCATAAAAGTTTCGCTTGTAGCAGGTGGAATATGTCATCCAGAAGACATTTGACCGATTGTGAGAAATGGCGTGCGATAGGGAGAATGGAAGCAGGAAAGACAAACACAGGGGTCTGTAAAGACTTAAAAATAGCTAAATGCGCCATGTCAAGAATCTATAAAGTGTTTAAAAACACTGGTAATGTGCAGAAACAACAAGGTCAAGGTCGAAAATATGCCACAACAGACTGTCAGGACCGCTATTTGGCAACGATTGCTAAAAGAAACAGGCAACTGACGTCAGTTCAGATTGTAAGGGAGTTCACTGCAGAAACAGGAACTCGAGATATCCAGATTGACAGTGAAGAACAGGCTGCATAAAAGAGGGCTGTATGCAAGGAAACTCATGACTTGTATTCCACTAGCTCCAGCAGCGAAATGAGCCTGGGTAAAGTGGTGCAGAAATCATCGTCATTGGAGCCGAGTTCTCTGTACCGATGAATTCAGATTTTGTTTGGAGAGTGATTTCACACGCGTTACGATATGGAGGGGAAAATCACATGCAATAAGGCTGGAAACATCCGTGAAAGGCATCGATACAAAAGTCCCGGAATCATGGTATGGGCTGGCATCATTTTGAATAGCCGCACTGACCTACACATTTTAAACAGTGCAACTGTAAATGCTGAAATATACAGAAATGAGGTTCTTGATTCTCATGTCAAGTTGTTTAGGGGTGCAATCGGTAATAACTTCGTATTAATGGATAATAATGCGCAACCTCATCGTGCTGCACTAGTGACTGATTATCTTGAGGGCGAAGGAATCCAGTGAATTTAAAGGCCTGCATATTCTCTGGATTTAAATCCGATAGAACATGGTTGGGACGTACCAGTACGCCGACTTGCATCTCGGCAACCCCCAACTAGTACTCTCCAGGAGCTTCGGAGCACTAATCATCTTGAGTACACATCATTACCGTAAGCACTTCTGGTTAATCTAATCCACAGTATGGAAAATCGCTGTAAAACTTCCATTTCTGTCAGGAGTGACCATACACCTTATTGATTTTCCTGTGTGTCTCTAACATATTGTAACAGCACAATTTCCTTATCTTCTCTTATATCACACAGTCCTATGTTTTTATGTAAATTTATTTTTTGCAGAAATAGGCAGTTCTGAATTTTGAATATATGTCAGGCATGACAAAATAAAGATCTTGTGCAAGTTTCATATTCTTATCTGCAAATTTATTCAAGTTCGATGAGTTTTTATGGTTGTTCCTTTAAAATTTTTCTCGCCAGTGTATTTTCCTCCTTCTGAGAATAAGCGTTCACTCCTCTGGTTGTCTCTTTTTCTTGTGTTTTCAACAATTCTAAATTAAAAATGATTTTATTGAATCTTTTGTCACTATTTTGTCTATGGATGGAAGACCTGATAAAATAATACTGATCATGAAAAGAATTGTGTCACTTTCTTGAATAGTTCACTGTCTTCTTTCTACTACAAAAGAAGATACTTGCAATGAGGAACTTCTCTATTTAAATTCTGTTAGAAAACATTTGTTATAGGAAAAGTAAGTAATAATATGTATGTGTATGTATGTAGGAAAAGAAAAATCTTCTTCAATAGGATGTTTAGTATTTAAATATAACCAAGATTTATAAGTATGAAAAACAAAGAAATTACTTAATTGTTTATCTTTTTATGTTGAATGACCTTGAATAAAAAAAAAAACTACAGATATGTGTATTAGAGTAGGTAAAACACAAAACATGATAAAATTTCTATACTTAATTACTAAAATGTATTTGTTTTTAAGCAACTTTAACTTAATAAATGAGTTTACATCTATTGTTAACATTTGAATGACATAAAATTATTATAATTTAAAGTTTTTCTTCTTTAAGCAAGCAATAAATAGAAATATTACTATTGAAATTAAAAACGAAAAAGTATTCGGCCGGATACTGGCTATTTGGTAAAATTTTGTACCGGATATTTGGTATCCGGTATTCAGCAAATATTCACATCCGGTGCATCCCTAATATTTTCCCGCTATCTATAGACGAATTTTGCGATATTCTTCTGCAACAGATGGCAGAATTTGGGGGGGGGGGGGGGTTCTGCGACTGACTGAAGATATTCACGATTTTTCCCTGTATTCGAAAGATGAATTTCTAGATAGTTTTCCCACGATCGATTGATGAAACTCATGATATTTTCCTGCAACTGATTGACGATTTTACGGATTTTTTAACTCTTCTTGCTGGCAAAACTCGGGGGTGTTTTTTTTTTTTACACGATTGTTGATGAATTTTGCTATTTCACCCCTGTGGTCGACTGGTGAATTTTGCAATTTTTCCCACACCGACTGTCAAATTTTGCGATTTTTTTCTTCACGCAATCAATTAACAAATTTCGCAATATTTTCACGCGACCGTTCAACGAACTTTGCGAAATTTTTTTGTGCCCGATTGACAAATTTTCGGTTTTTTCCACGACCTATTAGTGAAATTCGCAGGTTGAAATATGCAGATGGATTTTTTTTTGCGAACACAAAACGCTATGCAGCTTTTTTTTTTAAAAGGGGGGGGGGGCAGAGCGCATTTGCAGCTATAAAAGAAGATACAGGGACTGCTTTTCTCTGATTTCTTCAACCGCTTTTCACAGATTTTCTCTTTTGAACTTTCTGGCGAGATGCAAGCACAGTATATGAGCAAACGTTGTTGTTCCATTGAACAGGGATGTCAGAGAAAAAAAAATTGATATTTAGCTTGCAAAGAATAAGGAGATGTGTAGAAGATCATAGCACTCCTCCAGATGCGAAGCGAAAGTCTGGCTGTGGCACTGCACCCGCTGATGGAGTAAAAAAATCTGTGAGATGAAGAAAATTCCATGGAAAGAAATCTGCAGAAGAGGGGGGGGGGGGAATCTGCGACGTACGTCACTCGTCTCGAAATTTCTGCTACAGGGAGTATCTTAATCTTAGCAATAAAGTACAATTGGATCGGAAGTTTTGTAAAGCGTTCATTCCAGGAATACAAGCATGTCATCGGGCTTGTTGCAGGTTTGTCTACCTACCCAGACTTGACATGTCTCCTGATTTTCACACATTTTCCTGTATTCCTGATTTTTGACATATTTCCTCTGATTTTCTTACATTTTTCCAAGTCTGTTATTTTTACTATCAAAAATTGCCTCAAATAAAAATTAAAATCTTCACTTTTGTTTTGTATGTAGAAAGAAAAATTTCCTCAGTTTGTAGTTAATCTAAATATAAAATGCTTGAATTTTTCTACATTTAAGAAGTAGTATATTTTTTTTTCTTGATTAAAAAGGATATTTAATCTTCAAAAACAGCCAAGCACAATTTTAAATTAAAACTTCTACTAAACATGCTTGCATTTTTAAAAAATGTTTTCTACCAAAAAAGCTTTTAGCTTTCTGAAATAAAATCTGATTTTTGGGTTCAGAACGTGGCAAGTCTACCTGCCTAAAACTTTTTGACATACGCATTAATTTTTAATAAGTTTTGTAGTGGAATCGATGCTTCGAGAGGGGATGTGCCATTCTGTAAATCTTGTGGCAGTAACTTTCTTGTTTGGTGCAAAATTTGCTCTGCTGTGTGATTTGCAAATCTTAACAACAAACCTCAGCTACAGTGTATTCTCTATATGGTCAAAAGTCGTATATTTTTTTCCCCATTGACACTTGCTGCTCAAATAGAGTACTAATTCACCAAAGGATTTAATTTGGTTTCTGGTAACATTTGTCTATTAAAAAAAAATTTAAGAATTTTTTATGAAAAAAATCAAAATTTGTAAATCATGTTGGAAAAAGAAAGCATGCAAATCACCGATCAGTCGCGGAAAATATCTCAAAATTTGTCAATTGCTCATGAAAAAATATTGCAAATTTTGTCAAACTGTCGTGGGATCCTATCGTGTCAATCCCCACAAAATTTTTTGATCGCGCATAAGAAAATATTCATCAGTTGGTTGTGGGACTTGATCATCGCTTCAAAAAACAAATTTCTTCGGAAAATGGTAATTCTTTTTTTGGGCCGGAGCCTTCCGTCCTCAACATTCTTTTGGGTGGGATTTCAAAATTTTGGACATGAATCCCATCATCCGACCCTGAAATTCAAGCCTTGTATAGATTTATTATTTAGGGTGGTTTTTCTGTAATTTTCTACGTTATGAAATTAGACAACTCAATGTAATTAACTCTTAACAAAACTCAATACAATTAAATATTGAGAGTGCTATTGGAGGGTTAAGAAACAAATCTATTGGTAAATCTATATATTTAAAACTAAAGAGGCATTTTGTCAAATATTCCACAAAATATCGTCTCTTTATGCATGCGTCAACTTTTTTTTGAAGGATTCTCCCCTCAGAAATGATAAGACTGATTGATTAGCATGTTTAGCCTAAGGGGGGGGGGGGGTGAAAAGGGTTGATTTAAAGATCATCTAATATATTTTTGCTCTGAGGTTGAAATCTCTTTTTTTTTTTTTTTCTTTAAAGAACTCATGTTTTCACTACTAAATATGCATCTTCTTTTGCAAAATTTTAAAGAGAGCTTGGTATCATGGTTTATCTGGGTTTTAGAGTCAGGCTGATAAAAGCAAAATTAATGAAAAATTTTAAAGGACGCGTAATTAAAAAAAGAAAATAGAAAATACTAAATATTGATATATATATATTTTTAATTTTTGAGACTGTAGTAAGAAAAATAATCATTCAATTAATATTTTTAGTTAAATTCTTGCTAAAATAATTCAAGTATAGTAGGATGTAAATTACAAGCTTAAAATTATTTCACTTCATTAGTTGAGTAGGCTGGACTGACGACACAATCTATCGTTTTACATCTATAGAAATCGCTTACACAATATAACAGTTCATAAAATGTTCAATATTTAATTAATATAAAAGCAGCTAATTAAAAATAAAAGTATATTTCTAAAGGAGCTTTCAAGTTATTTACCATCAAATTTTAACGGGTACCATCTAGTACTGTTTGAAATTAATTTATATACGAATGGAATAGCTGCTGCAATAATAGTAAATATTTATGCACTGTATGATTGTGTATAATTGTTACATACAGTGTTGTTATAACTAAAGTTACCCTGCTTAGACCTGGTTGACAGATATCGATGAAACTTGGAATATAAGTTATATAGGGGGGGGGCGGAGGGGTGTTGCAAAATTCACCGGTCCATCACTGAAAAATATTGCGAAATTTCTCAATTGGTCGTGGGAAGAAAGTCGTGAAAATTCGAATTAATCATGAAAATTTTCAGTCAAATGCAAGGAAAATCATGAATCTTGTCACTCTCGCAAGAAGAAACTATGCAATCAGGCGAGCAAAATATCACAAAAATTGCCAATCCATCACTGAAAAAAAATCAAACTGAAAAAAAGAAGCCGACTCAGACTCCGGCTGTTTTTTTTTTTTTGTTTGTTTGTTAGACAGTTTGAAGTGAAATTAAACCAATTCTCAATATGCTGTCTGGTGTACATTGTACATGAAAACTGTAGTTATTTCCGAACTAATAAAATTTTAATCTTTATTTTATTTTATTTTTCCTTTCCATCAAAAATTTTTCTGCTCTGGGGAACCTTATTACTCTACTTTCCCCTTTTCAAGTCCACGAATCTGAAATAGTAAAATTTCTCTTTTCTTTTCTTCTTTAGATTTCGATAGTTGGAATTTTTCGGGTTTGTGGGATATGAAATTGAAAAATTAGTAAATCATTTGAGAATTTCTAGCTGAGCAAATTTATTGGCAGGCATGCCCAAAAAGCTGTTGCATCCGATGATACTTTTGCAATAATTAATGAGTTAACTGGTCCTCCCTGTAGCACTGAAATGTGAAGAGAAAGGAGATTCATCTTCATATGCAAAATCTCTTAAGGAATCATCTCATTTCAGCATTTAATTAGTAGAATTACTTTGCCTCTGAAAGTGTTATGTATGCTCAGGCCTTGCAGTGCTTCTATATTTCTTATAAATTTTAACAAGTTCCTATTTTTTCAGCCCTCTACCCTCACAATTATTTTTTATTTAGCTGTGAGCCGCAAAGTTCTACAATCCGGATGTGATTGCATGAATTTCGTCAATCCTACGAAGAAAAAAAAGTAAATTTGTTAAGTCTGTGGCAATATTGGAAACTTCATCATTTGATTGCGAAAAGTAATTGTGAATTTCATCCATCGATTGAAAATAAATCGTGATTTTCGTCAATGTATCTCAGAAGAAAAAATATGAATTTCGTCTATCGGTCATTGAAAAAGTTGCCAATTTTGTTAATCGATGGCTGATAAAAAACGTGATCTTAGTCTATGAAGTGGTTAAAAAAAGAAAAAAAAATCTCCAGTCAATTGCATTAAAAAATTGTTGATTTTGTCAATCAGTCATTGTAATATATCGGGAAATTTGTCGATCAGTTGATAAAAATCGTAAATTTCGGCATTCGCTTTTCGAAATATCGTTTTTTGTCATTCATCTGTGTAAGAAAAAAAAATCTAATTTCTTCAGTCTCATCAATCAATCCCTCAAATAAATCTCAAAATTTGTCGACCATTGGTTTATAAAAAAAATCTCAAATTTCAGCAGTCACTCGCCGCTGTGAAAAAAATATTTTGATTTTGTCAGTCAGCCGTAACATATAATCGCAAATTTCTTCTGTCTCTACAAAAAATTACCAATTTCATCAGTCAAGCAAAAAATCAAAAATTCCTTCAGTTAGTCTGGTGAAATATCATGAATTTCTTCAATCAGTCTCTGCAAATATTACCGATTTTGTCAATCTGTCATTGAAATATATCTTCAAATGTGTCGATTGTTCATTGATTAAAATCTTAATTTTCAGTCACTTATGGCTTAAAAATATCGCTGATTTCGTTAGTTGGTCATTGAAATGCATCAGGAAAATGTGTCGATTGTTCGTTATTAAAAATTGCAAATTTTGGCAGTCATTCTCTGTATTAAAAAAAAATGCATATTTTGGCAATTGTGGGAAAAAATCTTATTTTGTCAGTCGGTCATCGAAATATATTACGAAATTTGTCAATCATTTTTGTCAATAAAAATAGTAATTTTTGGCAGTCAGTCACGGTAAAACAAAAATCTCAGATTTCTTTCTGTAGCTTTCCGAAATAAAATTTTATTTAAACCATATCTTACCAAAACTAATTTGTCTTATTAATTTATATGAAAATAATGTACTAATATTGTATTCTTAAATATTTTCTAGCTTCAGTGAGACACGACCAACTGTTTGAAGATGCTGCTGTTAGTGACATTCAAAGCTGGATAGCCAAGTGGCTGCGATATGCAACAGATAGAGAGTTGGGCTGTCGAAAAAAAAACAACCTAATGTATCAAAAAATTCTGATTTTAATAAATAAATAAATTACCATGTATTTGTATTGTCTTTTTTTTTCCAAATCTTAATATCAAAATTTTTATTACATACAATTTCAAAGGTTTTGAAATATCAATATTTGTACGGAGTTAAATAAAATTTGTTCCAAAGTTGGATTTTTTTTTTATATCATTGCAGAGGATGAAGTCAAAAAAGAATCTTTCAAAGTTTATTATACTTTAGCCAAAAATGTAAAATACTTTATACAATTTATCTCATGTTTCTTTTAAGTTTATCAACAGTTTTAAATTATCTGCACAAACTAAAAAAGTCAGTTTTTATAAATAGCCTTGACTTGACAATAGCTTTTACTGTTTAATTAAAAATAAATTGTAAGGTAGTTTATCAGTGAATCTAATCTAAAAAATAAAAATGAAAGTACAACCAAAATTATTGCAGTTTGACGATAAATTTAAACTTTTAAGTATTGTTAAGTATGTAAACAATGCCATTTTTGAGAAACAAATTTTATTTTTGGCATAAATATTTTCAAATCTTCAATTATTACTAATTTGTTACTGTGCATTTTGTTTTGGAGCAGCTTTTCAGTGTTCTTAAGTTCGAAATGTGAAGCAACAGAGATGTTACTATAGTGATGACTATAGTACATTTTATGATGAATGTGATCAAGTTATTCATGTGAAACATAAATGAAATATAAATAACATACACGGACAGGTGTGGGAGAATTAACAGAAAATTTTATCAGACAATGATTTACTTCACTAGCCAACAAGATGCAAGATACAGTTGAACATTGTTATGACAAGATGTAAGTAACTGAAAAAGAAATAGTTTATTACTTTTACAAATCATTTCATAATCTTTTGAATAAAAATATTGAAAAAAAAACTTAGTTTACTGAAGATAATTGAGGTGGTCAAGGCAAGAAAGAGATAAGCCACATTTGTAAACTTCTGAGATATCAGTTTGAAAGTTATATCAAAAACTCAAATCACGATATATAACCTAAAGTTTTTTCGCCAATGTCTTAGTAACATTTCAGATATTCTGAGCCACAATATGGCATTACTTTAATGATATTAATATTACGTTTTTTGTAAATTAGCTATCTTTATTGGGGGCAAAAATGAAACTTGTCACATAGGCTGCCAGCAAGTGACATTAGAAACAAATTATATGTTTTATATTTTACAATATTGAGCAACAGATTACTAGATTACTATTGAGTACTAGATTTATTTCACTAAAAATGTGGCTTGGCACTTTCTTGCCCCGACCCCCTCAATTGTTGGGTAAAGCCAGATCAACTATTTAAAGTGTAGTACATTGGGAAAATTGTAAAGTTTTCTGAATAAACATGTTAGGAAGTCTGCCATTATAATTTTAGAAAAATTTAGCGTCTAGTGGATAATTAAGCAAACATCACATTTTGCATAGTTTGTTCAAAGTATCAACTTTTATGAAAATAAAATGTTTAATTTAACTGTTTTATTGTATTTTAAACGTATAACTAAATGTAGAAATTTTTCTTTAAAAAAAATGGTGGTATGTTCATTTAATACTAGTGATGTGAGAAATATGTCAGTTTTTTTTACAGTAAACTTGTAAATAGAAAAGACCGGCTAGAAAGGTAAAAGGGAGTTTTATCATTCATTGTGTTGTCCTCTAAAAACCCACAGTGAAATGTTTCTTAATAAAAACCCACCCTAGTACTGCATCAAATATTTCACTGAAGTCAATTTTTTTGTTTTGTTCTCTTTTTCTGCACCATTTATAATAATAAAAATACCTAAGGAGTGCTTATTTAGTTTTAAAATAATTTAAATTAACAATTGCAGAATTCTGGCAAAACATGAACTTACAGATTTTCTTGTGATAGGATTTTAGAATGATCTACATAATTTTTTTTTTTTTTATGTTAAACCATTAGTATGTAATAAAATGCTCCATATTCCGCTGATTATGTGTGTGTGTTTTTTCAGGTAACAAGGGTTATATTTTGAAAAAGTTGTTTTTTTTTTTTCAATTTCCTTTTTAATTGGCTGCCATTTTGTAATAAAGTGATAAAAGGAAAAATGCTCAATATAAAAATCTTGGAACAAGCTGTAAAAATATAGCCATGTTTAATTTTTTTTTTTCAAATTCTTTATTAGATTTTATACAGAAAATTTCAAAAAATGTTTTTTTTTTTTTTTTTTTTTTTTTAGATGACAGCAAAATATATAATAATAATAATAATAAATCAAAGCATTAAATATTTTTTCTGAATAGCTTGAAATTTGATTTGCCTTAAAAACTTTAAAAAAAAAAATTCTGTCAACTAGGAGTGATATGAATGACAATAACGGAATAAAATCACCTTTTTTTCTTTTTCTTTTTTTTTTTGGGGGGGGGGGGGGGAATGAAAACTTTAAATGCATTTTTAGAAGAACTTTGATTTCACTAATTTTAGTTTGCAGTAAATTAGGTTACTTGGAAATTTTACAGATATTCTTAAGAAATGTTTTTTTACATTGATTTGCACATAATGTATTTGTGCTATGAAAGTGGGAGTATCTGTCGTAAATTTTTAATTTTGAATCATTTATATTGAAAAATAGATTTTTTGAATATAAAATTGGTACTTTTGATAAAAATGGCAAATTTTCAAATTTCTAGTTCATTGCACAGAACAAGAACAAAAGAATGTGGCAATGAAAAAATTTTTAAATGAATAAAGACATTTATATAAAAGATTTAAATAAAATGATAAAGAAATCGAAAAAACAAAACTTGGAATCTGTATTTAGTTAAAGAATTGAAGTTAAGTACACCATAAAATGATAAATTGAGCATGTGAGTGGAAAAAGCATAACATTAGAGCTGATGTAAAAATTAAGAAAACGCAAAAAAAAAAAAAAAAAAAAAAAACGTGCATTTCAAAGTAAAAAACTGATTAGTTTTATTTATCAATGAAACTATTTCATTTCATTTTTTGTTCTTAGAATGTTATCCTTTTTCCACACACCTGTTCAGTTAACTGCAAAATGTGAAAAGAAAAAAAAATCTTCAGTTAGCTTTTGACAATAAAAGTTTTTTTTTTATTATTTATAGAACTAGGATAAATTAACTTGCGTATTTTCCATTTGTTCCTTTATATAACAGTAGAGGAGAATAAGCTACTGTAAATAAACTTGCTTTTATAAGCTAAGAAATTTTTTTAGTTTTCAATACTATGAAATTCAATTCTTTACTGTTCAATATTAATTAAATCAAAAATATTCGCCGACAAGCGTATAAATGTCAATAAATTGCCACAAAATCGATATTGATCATAAATATACGCCGAATATAAGGCACAAGAACGATATTCATCGCATGTACGTCGAAATTAAAAGGCAAAATGATAACAATTAGATGTAAGCAATACCAAATTGGTGTCATTTTGTTTACGTTCTTGTGTCGGTCAAATCGGAATTCAAGCATATTTGTATCGAATACGTATCGGATATATCGCCGGTGGCCGTCGTTGTCAGATTTTTGGCGGCAAATTGATAACCAGTCCACGTATCGCTAAAGATACCAGAAAAGTTGACAGAATCGAAACAGTTCTGTTAAGATTTGCTGTTATCGGTATAGCACCTCTAGTATTTGATGATAGGTACCTTTCTTGTATCAATCTGTCAGCTCTGTGTTTGCTGAGTAGATATGCCGGAAGTTTTATTATAGGATTGTCAATTCGGCAACAAAATGAGGAATATTTACAACAATGAGACTTAAATTGAATTAAATCAAAAATTTATCATTATCAAACGAAAAGAAAATTTGTACCAAACTACAATCACTAAATTACGTCAACTGGTGTGCAAGCTGTATAAGTTAACCAAAAATCACTTGAAGTCGGTTTTAGTTTTTAAGAAAAATACGGGCTCACTCAGCCAACACCGTACAAAAGACAAATGTTTCTCAATCTACGAAAATGTAATATAACCCCGAACGATAATATACAAAAACGCCTTCCGAGTTACCCATGATTCTTAAAAGCTTTCTGTATCTTTAGAAACCTAAAAAAATCAATATATTTCTTAATAGAATTATATTATAGTATGGTTTGTGAGTATCTGAAACGGTAAAATAGTACATTTATGTAATGATTTCGAAAAAAATAAAAGTCATACCACATGAGTTTAAGTAAAATTAAAAAAGCAATTATTGATAAAATATTTTTTATCAAAGTTGTAGGTATATATTATAAAATAACGTACATACTATTGATAATTATTTTTTTTTTCAAAATTTAATGTAATTTGGATATTTTTGGCGTGTTCCTCGTCTAAAGGATAATTCTGCTTTAACGAGGATTTTTAAGAGACCTAAAAATCCTTATATGAATAACAAGCATTTCAAAAATGTACTAGCTTCAAAGTACTGTCATTCGATCTAATATCACTCTGACGTCACAAATGGCCACGTCGCAATTTTAAAGGAGACATCTTTTGTTCGTCTCAATATTACTTTCAATTGAAAGTCATTCTATGTCTCTACTGTGAGTTTACAGCAATGAGTCACCAGATTATGTTACAATGGTCACCTGATGACACTCATGTAGTCGTCATTTAATTACTCTACTCTGTAGTCACCATGCCCGTTTCATTGTGACATCAGTCGAAGTAATTTTGGGACTCACCGGTTAACGTCCTTTAAAGACTCTAATGTGATGCCATTATGACAATTGCTTTTTGGCAAGTCACCAGATAACCCCATTGTAACGGTAGTTGGGTCTCGTCACCAATAAACTGTCATGACTAAGTTATATTTCAGTTTTAGGGTGACTGTCACATAAAAATCACAAAGTGACTTCATTTTAACATCACTAGGTGACTCGTCTCATATAAACAGTCATGGTAAGGTTAGGGAGGAGTCACGAAATGGCAACCGTGTCACTATTAATGAGAGGAATAAAATATATCAAGTTGGTCAGCCGTAGTGACTGTAACACTTGAGACAATTTGTGAGATCAAAATGGTGATCATCGACTGGCTGTTAGGGTAGTATTTATTTGCTGCACCTGACGTTTATATTAATTTCATTTTAACACTCACAATTTACTTTTGGGTACGAAATTTAGAATTTTGTATTTGTACCTTAATTTATGGTCACTTATTTAAAAAGATCTTTAGTTTGGAGTATCTGTACAAAAACGTGGCATTCGTGATCAAGACACCCATTAGACGTGCAAGCAAATAGAGCAATACTAAAGCAAGAGAAGCTCGTGATATGTTATGTACTTCAAAAAATCATTTCTTGTTAACCCCTTCGGGACGAGCGTCCTTTACAGAATTTTTAATCTTTTACCACCGGTTTTTCAAAACAGAAATTTTCGCTTAATTGAATCGCAAAAATGCTAGAATTAAATAAGGCAAAGCTTACAATAAAAAATAACTGGTGGGAATAATCGCGGATTTTCAGCATCGTATGCGACACGTATACGTGTCTCTCGTCGCCAAGGGGTTAAATGTTGCACATTTCTTAAAATGACGCAATGGCTAATGCCATTAAAAACAGAGCCAATGAAAAGAAGCTCCACAAGGACCCAAGAGTAAATGGTTTTTTTAATATGGGTAGTCTGGATAGTAAATCTGAGTGGCAGAAGAAAGAGAAGCTAAAAGTACCCAGAACTCTTAGTTAAACTTTAAATGATCCATGAAATGCAATCTGTCAAACTAAAAATAATGTAGGTACAGAAAAAAAATATTTACCAGGACAAAACATCTGAGATGTAGTACAGAGGTTATGAAATACCTCACTCACAAATTTTAACGCATGTTCAAATTTTTAAAACTGTATAAGATAGGGATTTGAAAATTGGTACATATACGGAAAATCACATTTTATTTAAAAAATCCGAAGAATCAAAAAATCGGCCGGTAAATTTTTATTTTATAAAAAAATATTCAAAATTTTAATTATATCTTTTATACCTCACAGACCCATTGAAGAAACGCATATACATGACGTACCCCAAACTTTTTTCCTTTCTTGTTCGAATCATGAATAGAAAAACGGAAACAAACAAAACTACGAATGGATAAAAAAAGTCATAATTTATTTCATTAAATTTACAAGATTTGCAATCGTATCTTCCAAGTTTGCGTTAGATTGAGGATGTAGATTCGTAAGTCATCTGCAATACCGCATACCTAAGCGTTACGTGTACGCCTGATGGTAAATCATTTAGCGGCATATCGTGTAATTTCAAATGACTGACTTTTCTTTTATGTTTCAGCTCGTGGAACATGCAGATTAAAACTTGTCGGAACAGGGAAATATGTCTGTAAACCCAATCATTTTAAGAGAAACATTCGTTGTCAAATCACTTGTGAACGCAGAAACCATGGTATTTTCACATGTGAACCAAACCGTGGGACTTGGGATCGTCGATTGCCCAGATGCGTAAAAAAATTAGGCAAGTATTTACTGAAACATTATATTAATTTTTGCTATTATTGAAATCTTACTTTTCTTAAGTTTTATTTTGCGATAATAATTCTAGGGGTAATATTGAATCAGTATTGTTTACGTCGGCAAACTCTTAACTGCTTCTACAATCGAATTATTTACAATGAAATGTCATGTACTTGTCATACATAAGTATTAATTACTTCGAATATATTTGCAATTTGATTTCAAAATTATATAAATATTGGGTTGTGTTTATTAATTTTACAATAGCGACATATGTATGCCATTACATGCATATGTAATTGCCATATAAATCTTACTGTTGAAAATTCAATGAATATTATTATAACGCAATGCAAATAAATTTTGCGTTCTATTGAAAATATTTAATACAATATTTTCCTTAATATGGGAATTTCGTTAGAAATTACAAATTTTAAATCAATATTTCCTGAATATAAGGTAATTATTGATGAGAACCTTTGACTGTATGTTTAAATAACGCACAAAATCGTAATCATGACCATCGTTCGAATATATATACTATTACTCAACCTCTAATATTTATCAGTTCCAAAAATATGTCCAATGCAAACAGACAAAAGTAAACAGTAACTTTTCGAGGAATATTTTGAGGGTACTAAAGAAATTCATATGATTGTTCTTCCTCTTATAGTTTGCTTTTCATTATAAAAATAATTACTTTAATTAACATGTGCGAAATTGTGTGCGTTGTTTGTGAGACCTGTCTCGAAAATTTGTGAATTTTACTTTTAGATGCGAAAGATAAACCCCCCTCCCCTCCCCAAAACAAACAAATTTTAACGCATGTTCATTTTTTTAAACTGTATAAGATAGGAAAAAATTAAAACAGCGAAATTGAAAAAATCGAAAAAATCGACCGGTAAATTTTTATTTTATAAAAAAACTGATTTTTTAATCAAACAAGATTAGGGTTTCCACAATCCTTACACTTCCTATTTCTTCCCTTCACCTCCTACCGTACGTCTCCTACTATAATATAAACGTATGAATTATGTTGCAGGTCAAAATAACGAAAGATCAAATAACTGTTCATCACTTCCAGATCCGAGAGATGCAGAAATGAGTTGCTTAGAAACTAATACCAAAAAGTAAGATATTATTCCATTTATTTACATACTAGCAAGCTACGCCCGCTACTTTGGTCAATTTCTTATAACGAACGCTTAATCAAGCAGAATATTGACATTTCATAATTCACTTTTATATTTTAACAGAATAATAAGGCTACTATAATTTGTGACTCGTGCTATAGCCAATATACACGCTATAGTAGTTACTCGTACTTGCGTATTCTCCTATAGCTCAGAAAGTTGTATCTAACACTAGCATGAAAATAAAGTATTTTTTCTTCTCTTTATATATATATATTTAAATTTAAATAAAAAAAAGACACATTATTCGTGCGACTGTAATCTTAAAAGTTATCTCTTGCCAAATTTAAAGTTTCTTTTCTGACAGTTTCAGAGAAATCACAGTGAAAATAAAACTGTAAAATATTTCTCCCATATTTGTATCTATTTCAAATTCATTTTTTAACAAACTTTTCACTGGAGAAATCTCGCCCTTATAGGAACCTGCATATGAAATTAAAAATTGCTAGCTCCTATAATATCAGTGTAACAATGATTTTAGACCGTTTTTTAACAATTTCATCCTTTTAAATCCCAAATAGTATTTTTAAAAAACATTTTTACCGAGCATTCGCATATTAAAAGTAACCACCAAATCAAATTTCATGTTTTTAGCATCAACATAATCAAAGAAATCCAAATTTTAGAACGCTTGTCACTCGTCCACCCCTTTGAGAGTTGTTTCTAAAGAGATAAAATAGAGTAGACTTTTAAGCATAGACTCTAATCAATATTATTCGGAGAGAAGATTTGAAATCGGTTCTGTAGTGCCAAAGTAACACATGGGCTGATAAGTTCCCGGTCTAGTAAAGAAAACACAACTTTTTAACATAAATTTACAACTTTATAATTTTATAACTTTATAACTTTAATAAATAACATAACTTTAATAATAATAAATAATAATAATAATAATAATAATAATAATAATAATAATAATTTAATAATAATGATTAAATAAATAAATAATAATAATAATTTGATAATAAATAACATAATTTTATAACGAAAAAGCTCCAAACAGTGCTCAGAATCATCGACATATTGTTGTTTTTGGTCAAAAGTCAACATGCGCGGCACCCAATCTGACAACAGCTTTTTCATAGACAAATGTTCATTCAAAATAAAACCTACACATTCCTTGGAGATCTTCAGAGTCTGAGCTATCTCCTGCAACTTCACTTTGCGGTTCCCAAAAACGATTTTGTGAACTTTTTTATGTTTTCTGGAGTATTTACCTTTTTTGCGTGGTGCATCACTGGTGTCCCAGTACGACCAAGTTTAAATTCAGCAAACCAGGCAATAATGGTTGATTTACCTAGTGCAGTGTCCGGATAACGCTTATGAAGCCAAGCTTTTGTTTGAACGGTGTTTTTCCCATCAAATAACAATTCTTGAAATTCTTGTTTGTCCATTTTTTTGTTTATCAACAAAGTCGTTCAATTAAAACCACTCTAACGTTTTATCCACACGGCGAATCGTCATAAGATTTCTTCTGCTACCTTTTAAAGGTTAGTATTTACTAAAAAAGCATCGGTTCGGCGATTGCAACGCCATCTGTGTGCCAGACCGGGAATTTTTCAGCCCATGTGTTAATCGTTATTTTAGCACCTTTTAAAATTCGAAATTTTAGAAACTGTTGTGGGTGATTATGTATCTCTTAAAAGTAATTACCATGCCGAATTTATTTCTCATTTCTAGCCCAAACAGTTTCCAAAAATCGTAATTTAGAAAATTATAAGATCATTTTAATTTAAATTTACGCTTTTAAATTTCGATGTATTTAAAACTGCTCTAAACGAGCATTTACATCTTACATGTAAACACCATGTCCAATTTTATTTTTTTTGTCTCAGTACATCCAAAGAAATGTAAATTTAAGAATGTATGTAACTCTTGCACGCCTTTGAGGTCAGTAGCAAAGAGGTAAAAGTAACCTAGTTTATAACAGAGACACTCTCCAATATTTCTTCGTCTCGGTAGTTGCAAAATAATCGTTATTTTAAGACGTTTTTCGTTTGTTTCACACTTTTAAATTTCGATTTTTTTAAACTGTTCTGCGCGAGCATTTACGTCTCAAAAGTAACTCCCATATCAAATTTGAAGTTTATATCCGTAACAATTCTACATAAATTGTAATTTAGAATATTTGTTTTGCTCATTTCACGTTTTTAAATTTCTGCTAATGTACTATCAAAACCCTCGGCTTTGTACGCGTGGTTTTTGCAAAATTCAGTGATGTATTAGTATGCCTATATATTTTTTAGTGGAAAATCTACGGCTACGAATAATTTAAAATTTTACTAGCTATGTCAAACTTTAATAAATATGCATTATTGTACCTCATTATATGAACGTGAAAGTTCAATTATCAAGAAAATCTTCAGTTTAATCTATTTGGAGTCACCCCCTTCCAAAAAACATACAATGCCGCGCATTTGGGGACTCTGTCATCTCACGCACAGTGAAAACCTTTTCAGCAGTCTCAGTTCCTACAAAAAAACAATTGTATCTTTTTTACAGTATTAGTATAACTTGAAGCCCCTTAAAAATTAAAATACTGCAAAGTAACAAGTTAGAAAACATCGATAAATTATGTTGAACCGTCATATTTGTTAGGCTAAATATGCAGTGCTTTCTTACTTAGTTGGCAATAATATTTTTTTATTACTGCAATTCCTTATAGTAGTTATTGGCACTTGCGTATTCTCCAAGTATTATCTGACACTGTCATGAAAAAAAAAAAATGAATGCTTCTTTTCTTTATGTATATTTTTTAACCCATTAAGTGCCATTGCTCCCATTTTGGGAACATTGCTTTATGATTTTTTTCTAAAGTGAGTATTTTATATATTGTTAAAAGGCTCCTGTTATTTGAATTTTGAATATAATAGACGACTTCTAAATTTGTTTTTAAAGCTTCATTAGAATTTTCTATTTTTTAAGATGTGTTAAAAAAGGCGAAAAATAGCTTTTTGGCCGTATTCGAAAGAAATATTTAAAAAAAAAAACTGTATAATAAAAATTACATTTTTTAGTTAAAATATGTTTATAACAGTGTATTATATTAAACACAACATCAATCCGGAATTAATATGTATAATAGATCAATCACAATTACCAAAAGCATAAGTTGTTCCCAAAATGGGAGCAATGGCTCCTAATGGGGGTAATGTTTTTGAAAACGTGTACATATGACTCCGTGCATTTATAGTATTTATTTTTCAGTTTATTAGCTATAAAAGGGATAATATCATTCTGAAACTAATATTTAAAGAAGATTTCATATAAATTAGTCCAACTTTTACATTTATAATAGAAAAACAAAATGAAATTACCAGTTCTATAAGCATTTTCATTATCCATCTCTTTATTTTTCATCATTACATTATTTTTTTCTGACTTTTTTACATGGAAGATGATTGAACAATTGTTTAGATTTGGATGATTTTTCGGCTGCTCCAGAAATCTTTTTTTTTTTGTCACCTGATTGCAGTATTGTAACATACGACGAAGATATCTTCCTCATATGTATGTCGCATAAATTATTTTCTATTACATATGTAATAGAAAATAATTTATGAGACGATTTATCCCATGTTATATTTGGTGGAGTAGAATTTTCCGTAAATTCTAAATCAACAGACAATTAAGAAATATCTGATTTAGAGTTTTAAAAAGACGAAATATTAAAAGCAGACTTGATATTTCAGATGAAAGTTCAGACGAATCTTCAAATCGGAATATGGAAAAAAAAAGTTAAAAAATCAATTTCAGAAAACGCAAAAAAATAATATAATGCTGCATAAAAAATGTACCATCATTTTCATGTAGAATAGTAGGACAAAAATTATGTAAATGGGAAAAATAAAGAGATGGATAATGAAAATGCTTATGGAATCGGTAATTTTATGTTTTATTTTTATTATAAATGTAGATGTTGGACTAATTTATATGAACTATTCGTAAAATATCAGTTTCAGAATGATATTACCCCTTGTATAGCTAAAGAACAGTGAAATAACAACCATAAATGCACGGAGGCATAAGTAAAAATTTTGAAACAATTTACCCCCATTAAGAGCCATTGCTCCCATTTTGGAAACATGCTATTTTTCCTAAATATTCGATTTTTTTTTCTTCAGAAATACTTTAAAGACTTCCTATTCCTAAAGAAAAAACAACTGTTCCATAAAAAAATAGTTTAATATATTTAGCGGCGCTTAATGGGTTAAGTTTAAATAGAAAAAACACATTATTCATGCGCCTGTAATCTTAGAAATCCTTAGTCAAATTTAAAATTTTCCATTCTCACAGTTTTAGAGCAATCACAGGGAAAATAAAACTGTAGAACATTTCTCCTATCTTTTTATCTATTTGAAATTCTTCTTTTAACAAACTTTTCATTGGGAGAATCTCACTTTTATAGGAACCTGCATATGAAATTAAAAATTGCAAGCCTGAGAGTATAGGAGTAATCATGATTTTAGAGAGTGTTTTAATCATTTCTTCCTTTTAAATCTCAGTTACTATTTTAACAAACGTTCTTATCGAGCATTCGCGTCTTAAAAGTAACAATCAAATGAAATTCTATGTCTTTAGAATCAATAGAATCAAAGAAATCCAAATGTTAGAACACCTTTTACTCGTGCACCTCTTTGAGAGTAGTTTCTAAAAAGATAAAATAGAACATACTTTTAAGCACAGACTGTTATCAATATTATTTGGAGAGAAGATTTGAAATGGGTTCTGTGGTATCAAAGTAAACGTTATATTAGCACCTTTTAAAATTCGAAATTTTATAAACTGTTGTGGGTGATTATGTATCTCTTAAAAGTAATTACCATGCCGAATTTCACATTTCTAGCCCAAACAGCTTCGAAAAATCGTAATTTAGAAAGATTTAAGATAATTTTCATTTAAATTTACTCCTTGAAATCTCGATGTTTTTAGAACCGCTCTCAACGAGCATTTACATCTTGCAGGTAAACACCATGTAATATTCCATTTTCTTGTCTCAATACATCCAAATAAATTTAAATTTAAGAATGTTTTTTGCTGTTTCACGCCGTATAGGAAAGTAGCACAGGGGTAAAAGTAGTCTGGTTTAAGACAGAGGCACTCTCCAGAATTTTCTCGGCTCGGTAGTAGCAAAATAATCGTTGTTTAAGGTCGTTTTCCACTTGTTTTGCACTTTTAAATCTGGAATTTTTAAAAACTGTTCTGAGCGAGCATTTACGTCTCAGTAGCAATAGCCATGTCAAATTTGAAGTTTATATATGTAACAATTCTATTTAAATCGTAATTTAGAAAGATTTTAGAAAGTTTACTGCTCATTTCTTTAAATTTCTATTTTTTGTATAAAGCATTCTTAGCGAGCATTTACATTTTATAAGCAACTGCCATGATAAATTTCAAATTTCTAAGTCTAACAGTATCACTGAAAATGCAATTTTAGAAAGTTATTTTCTCCAGTATCCTCAGTGTTACCAGTGGGCTACTTTTTTTAAAGTTCAGATTGCTTGATTCGTACAATTTTTTTTTCAAATGGTGTTGTTCGCTTTGTTTTCTCCTTATTTAATTTGTAATTAAATAAGGCGAATCATACTATTTAAAAAAAAAATTAGGCAATCAAGAAATCAGCTTCTGTCCCTTTTAGTTTCGCAATCCCAGGTTTACAATGTTCGTTTATTCCTGCAACTGCTTGTAAGTGGTGGTACCAACAAACAATGT
The DNA here is from genome assembly GCA_963931845.1 of Maratus michaelseni. Classification (NCBI taxonomy): domain Eukaryota; kingdom Metazoa; phylum Arthropoda; class Arachnida; order Araneae; family Salticidae; genus Maratus; species Maratus michaelseni. Next base: position 92,728,749 of record OZ007595.1, read on the forward strand.
GGACTATGTTGGAGCAAGGACTGTCACTATCATTTTACTACTATTACTTTTAAAATCGGTTCAGCAGTGCCAAAGATTACCCCTTACAAACAAATACAAATGCAAAAAAAAAGTTTCTTATTCATAACAATATTATCGATTTCGATAATATTGGTTTGATTTCTTTCCAATATAAATCGATCATAACACCATCGTAGTTCATTTGCATGTTTTACTTTTTGGTGCAAATATTAACAGATAAAATCACGATGGTATTATGAGCGTTTCATATTGAAAAAAATCAAATTTATATAATTGAAATACATTATAATGTTCGAAATGAACCCTCGTTTCTGATCTTGTGTAACACATTTAAACAATTTTCAGAAAAACACGATTCAGAATAGTAGTAAATACAGATCAGAACAATGACTCTATCGAGTGTGTGTGTACAAATAAGCCTAATCTACACACCTAAATATAATTTTCAGTAATTTTGAAATTTTCAGAAAGGTGTAAAAACTTATTATCCCAGTTATGATTTGGTTGCCATATTGATTGTCACATGGAATATCTATGAAAGTTTTGTTGAAAAGCGTTAATATTTACAGAATTTTCTCATGAATAGTAATGTTTTTAAATACACTGCTCAAAACAATTAAAGGATATTACAGTTTTAGGTGGATTTTGTATCTGGGAAACTTTTTAGCTGATTGATACATGGTCGACAGACATAGTAGGTTATATGAGAATAAATTACACATGTTTGGCAGAAAAAAATGCATTTTATTGCACATTTGTGTACAAAAGGAAAAAAACACAATTTGTGCATATGAGAAAAAAAGAATAAGAAAAGGTGTTTTCTTCAAAGAAAATCATTTTCAGTAGGGGGTATGGTTTCCATGGGCGGCCAGCAACGTTGAACACCTTTTAGGCATGGACTCAATGAGGCTATTAATGACGAGTTGGGGTATTCTGCCCCACTCTTCCAGAAGAGCTCTTTCCAGTTCTTGGAGAGTTTGTGGGGGTTGTTGGCGGCCAGAAACTCGTCTTCCTAGAGCGTCCCAAACGTGCTCGATTGGATTCATGTCTGGAGAACACGCTGGCCATTCCATTCGAACGATTCCTTCCTCGAAAAGGAAATCCTCCACCAGGTTTGCACGATGTGGTCTGCAGTTATCGTCCATTAAAATGAAGTTATCTCCGATTGCTGCAGCGTAAGGGACTACAATAGGTCTGAGGATCTCATCCCTATATCGGCGACCAGTCAGAGCTCCATCTCGAATGATGTAGAGGTCAGTGCGCCCGTCAATGGAGATGCCACCATACACCAACACTCCTCCACCGCCAAATCTGACACTTTCGTGCACGAACGCAGGATTATTCCTACTGCCACGGTCCCTCCAGATGAAAATACGCCTATTATCCGGATGCACAGAAAAACGGGACTCGTCAGAAAACAGAATATTGCTCCATTCATTTCTCCTCCAGTTGACATGCTCGGTTGCCCACTCCCTGCAGTCGCGACGATGCCTTGATGTTAATCTAACACATACCATCGGTCGGCGAGCATACAGACCTACAGCATGGAGCCGGTTTCGGACAGTCTGAGTTGAAATCGTGGTGCCTGTAGCCGAGCGAAGGTGTTGTTGGAGAAGAGTAGCGTTCATGTTTCAGTGTCTCCGAGCTGTTAACGCTAAATACCGATCTTCATTGGGCGTTGTTGCCCGTCTACGACCTTGCCCTGGTCTTCGGCCTGCACATCCACTCTCCAAAAAACGGTTCCAGATCCTGGAAATGACACTTTGTGACACTCCAATGGCTTGCGCTACTTCGGCTTGAGTTTGGCCCCCTTCTAACCTACCAACAATTCTCCAAGCTTCTGAATCTGTCAAATGACTTCGCTGAGACATCGTACTCATCGAAACAAAGCAATCACTGAATGCCGATCATCCTTGTCTTCATTCTCTTTTATCCAGTTGAAAGTCAAATTTCATTCGCTGCCGCTGAAGCGACGTTTTTGACGTCGAACTCAAAATTTGCATACTCCACAGTTTGAAAACCAGAAAAATTTGCATTTGTGATTCTCTTCTTCTATTTTCGGCAAAAAAAATTTCGTTTATATCTTTATTTTATATAAAACTTCAAATATCCTTTAATTGTTTTGAGCAGTGTACCTCACCTTCTTGTGGAAGGAGTGAATTTGATTTGTGAAATAAAAATATGATTTAACTATTGTTTCTACGAGTGGCGATGGTTATCCCATGGAACAACTCACCCGGCTCATCCTGTGACAACCAATCACGTGTGAAATAATTGCTAAATTTTACATGTTTATCAAGTTATCAATTTTTAAAATATATAAGAACACATAAAAATGTAAGGGAATTGTACATCATTCGTAATATGCAATCAAAATTTATAACGATATAAAATTAATACTGGCCCAGCACGAAAATGACCAACAATAAATATTTCGACGTACAACTATGTTTCTTGAAGACTGAACTGAACTAACGAAATAACGAGATTATAAATCATATCTATTGTTACATGTCCTCAAACACACGTGCTGATAAATTTATGAGCAAACACAGAATACACGAGGTGAAGAAAGGAATTTATGCCGTCCAACCCTTATAATAACCAGCCGTGATCTCCCCTTTATATATTTTCTGTCTTTTCATACATTAAAATGTAATAAATTCCAGCGTTTTCCAACTATTGATAAAAAACATGCATAAAAGGGTTAATTTATATTTCTTTATTATTTTGAGGCGTAATTTGGCAAATATCTGATGTTGCAGGACTTGTACTGCGGAATGTATTCCAGGAAAGACCTTTCATAAAAAGAGGACTAGAATGACTCTGTATTGTACAGGTGGTCAGTGGAGACCTAGAGAAAAATTTCCAGACTGTCAATGTGAGTATGTCGAGAGATTTTCCTTAAAAGTTTCATTTCATACTCTAATTATAACCATCAATTTAAAAAATATTTGATACAATTATGATTACTATACAGGAACTTTATAGAGTATTTGTAATTTATTTAGAATTAGGTCTTATAACAAATCTGTTTGCGGGTAATCTAATATAATCTTTCCAACAAAAGGAACAATATTTTCTGTTTGTGCTAGTCTACATGAAATAAGAAAAACATTAGCAGAAATAATTCACCAGCGAATTCAGAAAATCTTCCCCTACCACACTGGCTATTAAAACTTGTAATACAAATTCAAGCAATCTCGATGCATTAAAGGCGAAGAACTTTCAAGCATACAGGCCTTCCGTTGCTAATATCAGGTGTTGTGTAAAGAAGTCAATTTATCCACTGCATTCTTCTGTTTTGAAAATTCTACGTTTACATTTGAACAAATATTCCTACCACATTCAAACTGCATAAATCTGAAACTAAAGTATATGCAGCTTGAAAATCTTTATGTAACTATTTGCTGGTAGATGCTGAGATTGAAATGTCACTGTGGTTTAAGTTCCCTGGCTTCTGATCATACATTAATCCATCTAGACGACCACAAACAATAACTCATCTTTTAGATCTATCAGATCATTTGCAAAAAATCTGGAATCTATTTCTCAAAAATGTATAGGAGAATTTATAAATAATATGCATTTAAATATTAGTGTAAATTGCAATGTAATATCACTTATGACATAATATGTGACTGTTTTCAAATTTATAACCGTGAAAATGAATAAATACTTTCATATATATATTTACAGTCCCTGGCCAAATTATTAGACGCAGTTGTTTTTATTATAATTTATTAAATATCTGGAAAGATACATGAGGAATTATCCTGAAACTTCAGGAGTGTAAACAACATGATAAACGTCATATATTTCCGCGAAGATTTTTTCCCGAAACACCATAAGGGGCCGTCAACAAATTGAAGAAAAACGAATATCTTTTGGATAACCCTGTAAAAACTAATATTGCAAAAAGCATTCAAACTGTAGATTATGATTTAGTGGCTTATTGTAATAATTTGGGTTCATTTTTATGAAAATAGCATGTATACTCGAAGAGAAATTCACGTTTTTATAAAAACAGTCCTAAATTTTACAAAGTTTTTTGCTTATAATTTGCAGAGTTTTTAACATAAAAACAAGTTATTTTCAGAAAATATGACAAAAAAATTATACACAATAACCTGCAATCAGAATAAAAAAATAGTAAAAATTGTATGAAAAATGAGCAGGTTTACTAAATATTGTTTCACTGCGCATGCGCGAATTCAATCAAAATATGCTGTGCATAATATATTAGCTAAATGTATAGACCAACTTTTATGAAAGTCTCAAAAACATAGCTTGAAAATTCTGATAGTAATCGTCGATAGAATAAGCTCGAATTTCGTTGTTCCCAAAAGGAAGCAAAAATATGAGGGGTTGTATCCAAATATACTAGCTTATGAAAGTTGACATAATAAGAATTAAGTGTCTCTCATTCTATATTTGATACAACCCCTCATCTTTTTGCTTCCTTTTGGGAACAGCAAAATTCGAGCTTATTCTATCGACGATTACTATCAGAATTTTCAAGCTATGTTTTTGAGACTTTCATAAAAGTTGGTCTATACATTTAGCTAATATATTATGCACAGCATATTTTGATTGAATTCGCGCATGCGCAGTGAAACAATATTTAGTAAACCTGCTCATTTTCCATACAATTTTTTTTATTTTTTTATTCTGATTGCAGGGTATTATGTATAATTTTGTTTATTATATTTACTGAAAATAACTTGTTTTTATATTAAAAACTCTGCAAATTATAAGCAAAAAACTTGTTAAAATTCGGGACTGTTTTTATACAAACGTGAATTTCTCTTCGAGTATACATGCTATCGTCATAAAAATGAACCCAAATTATTACAATAAGCCACTTAATCATAATCTACAGTTTGAATGCTTTTTGCAATATTAGTTTTTACAGGGTTATCCAAAAGATATTCGTTTTTCTTCAATTTGTTGACGGCCCCTTTATATGGTTTCGGGAAAAAAATCTTCGCGGAAATATATGACGTTTATCTTGTTGTTTACACTCCTGAAGTTTCAGGATAATTCCTCATGTATCTTTCCAGATATTTAATAATTTATAATAAAAACAACTGCGTCTAATAATTTGGCCAGGGACTGTAAATTGTATTTATTTTGTAAATCAAAAATTTTTAAATCTCATTTTTAGCCGATTTTCAAAAAAGGGTGTTATAAAATTCATTTATATATATGTATCGTTTTGAATGTATCTTTAGGTATAACATTTGAATGAATGCACTGATTCTCATAATTTTGTTTTATTTCTGTAAAGAGCACGTCTCAAGGATGTGCATCTTGGCATGTGTTGGTGTTTGTTTGTGTGTTCGATACCTGCGCGGTCTCAGTATGCTGACTGTGCAAGATTTTAATGATTTTCCTTGTCTGCGATCGAAAAATCGGATCACTTTTCCTGAAAAAGTTCTATAAGACTATGGCCAATATTGGACGATGATTAACAAAAAAAAAACATCTTACCAAAATTTTAAAAATTACTTGTTTACTGTCTAAAAATATTAACAGGTTCTGAAGTGTATAAGGATATATTCTTTTTCCAAAAGTATAAAATCAGATTTGCTGCTTATGTATTTTACTTGGATTGAAACATTCAATGGCTGATCCATTATAAAGGAGACTTCTTTACATGAATAGAAATTATTTATACTTGTTATGATAGCAATCATGAAACTTTTTAAGGTCTAAAAATTGTTTCGTTGTCATTTTATTCTTTATACATTCATTTATTTAATCATTAGCACTGTAAATATATGCAAAGTATCCCCTGTGGTTTCACAAAGTACGATTATTAAACTTTCAACAAATGAAAAAGTCCAACATTAAAATTTTGCATAGATTGAATATATAATTCAAACATGACACCTTAATCCGTCTTAAATACACAGATGGCACAAGTTGCTAACAAATGCCTGTGAAGAAAGTGAAACAATGCAGTGAAACAATGCAGTCAATGGCGCATAAAAATTGACTCTCTTCCACTGAAGAAAAAACTGACAAAGGTTTCTTTCTATTTAGCTTTTATGGAGTATTTTGTAAGTGAATTTTCTTTATAAAGGACAGACATATAATGCAGTAAAATAGTAATTACATTTGGAGAAGATTAAAGATGCAAATCTGTCTTAAAAACGTTATATTGCTATCCGAATGTTTATTTTCTCCGGGACAACAAAATACCTCATGCAGTAGGTGTAACGATCCAAAAGTTTCATTTACAAACCACTAAATCACTTCTCCTTGGAGTCGAATCTTATCATCTTTTAACTAACATTTATTTGAATACCTTTAAAAAAAGCGTTAGGAGGAACAAGCATTATTTTTCAACAAAGAATTTTTTGCAGTGTAAATTAAACGTCAGTTCTGATCAGTAACCACAATAATTTATGTCCCACTATGCAGCGCCAATAGTGCTACCTGATAATAATCATATCACATTTGTGCATTTGCAAAAGACTGCGACATTATTAACTCTGTACTTGAAAAAAAGAGAAATATTCTGAAGCTAGGAAGAAGAATTGTGAAAATATTATATAGCGCTTTCCAAGTTACTCGCGATTACGCAAAGCGTTCCTTTCTCATCAAAAACTTCAGAAGCCAAACAATTTCCAACATTTAAAAAACGTTTCTGAAGCAAAAGTTTTTTCTGCTGTCAGAAATTTTCGGAAACGTTTCCGAGTAATTTTTCAGTGTATTAATCATTTTTCTGAATCCGGTGTCAAGAACAAATTTCCCGATGCTATCAGTATTCAAGTAACCATTTTCAGATGCGTAGTAGAATAGATAGATAAAAGAGTAACACAATAATGTTTCTTTTACACTGTTAATTTAACATGGTTAATTGTAAAAGAAGTTTCTTAAACTCGAGAATTGATAGCATTGGAAAAACCGGTTATTTTTTTTGATACCATGTTGAGAAAACTGGTTAATACACTGTAAAACAGATTAATAATGGAACAAAATTTCTGTCTTTGCCTCAAATTTTCAAAATTTTACGAGTTGCTTTTAACTACAAGGTACCGTTTCCGAAAATTACGCGCAACGGCATAATCTTGTTTCTGAAATGATTTTTTAAATCTCAATAATCTATTGATATCTGAGTTTTCTGAAGGTAAAGGAATGTTTTCTGGAATTGAGGTTAACTCGAAAGAGGTTATATTAAATTTTCGTAAACATATTTGCTAGATTAGAAACATTTCTTATTTTATGCAGTGTGTTACTACTTGCTTATTGTTTAAAATTTGTTTAAAATTTAAAGATGTTTTGTATGAAACAAAATATTTTGGATGTTTGCCATGTTGATTATATAACTTGAAGAACTTCAGAAAAGGATTTCCTTGTTTGAAAGCACCTTTGTTATTATTATTTTTTAATTCCGCTTGAAAGTTATAGTAACATATATTTGCAAAAGCTTTTTTACTTCTTCGATATTTTAGTTCAGCGCAACACTGTGGTTTTTAACAGTGTATATTTACAATTTTACTATATAGACGTTACCTGAAATGATCGTCTGTAGTCGACTGCAGCACAAGTTTGTAGAATAACGTGAATATAGCCCGACCATATTTTAGTTCAGCGCAACACTGTGGTTTTTAACAGTGTATATTTACAATTTTACTATATAGACGTTACCTGAAATGACCGTCTGTAGTCGACTGCAGCACAAGTTTGTAGAATAACGTGAATATAGCCCGACCAACAAAGACTCAACTACTATATTAAACCTTTAAAAACGTTTTCCGATGGTTAGTTTTAAAAAAAAATAGTATATTTATTTTTCGATTATTTCCATGCATTTTACAGTGTCCGTACTAGTAACTATGGTTTTCAATTCTTATACAATATTTTTTACCTCTTTTGTTCTTCGTGATAATTGTTATTATCCGTACAATACCGCTTACAAAATTTTTAAGTTAGAAGTCTTAGAAATATACTTTTACAGACTTCTGCATTTTTTTGTAATCTTTTATTCAAATAAATGGAAAATGCACGTATGCACTTTAATACATTAGTTGAACAACTTTCAACTATAACTTTACTCTTTAAATGAAAAATAAATAACTACCCACAGCTTATAAGTGTTTGCCTTCATCATTTTTAATGCTGACACTTTAGTGTTTGACTCGTTCATTATATTAATGTGCAGATGCTTCAACTGTCACGACAATAAGCTATCGAGCTGCAAAAGCCGTAATTAGCGCATAATATATGCAAATAAAATGTTTGAACGGCATGTTTATTTTTATTACGTCTATTATTTTGTGTAACATTGTTTATTTATTTTAAATGTTTTGTTATTAGACCCGTTCATTGTACTAATGTGCAGATGCTTAAATCGTCACAACAGTAAGCTGTCGAGTCATAGAAGCCGTAATTATCACATATGTAAATTAAATTATATGAACGGCAAATATTAAAAATAAGTACTTCCCTAATAGCCATTCTGAGGCTAGCGAAAAAGAAAGGCTACCGCGGTGCTTTACGCGTATCTTTTTTTACAGACCGCGGGAATCACGTGAGGCTCAAATCCACCAATGCAGGTGTACGAAAAGAGCATCACGTCACTCTAGCGGTCTGTAAAAAAAGATAAGTGGAACGCACCGCGGTAGCCTGTCTTTTTCGTTAGCCTCGTAGCCATTCGAAATGTTGTCACTGTGACGTCAGAAATGGTCTCGTTGCAATTACAACTTTCAACCAAAGTGTGATATTTTTGATCGGTTCACTATTACTTTGAAGTGACCATATATGACATTTCAATGAGATCACATCGAATGGCCCTGCTATTAGAGTATAATTTATTTGCTACTTCTGCCGTTTGCATCGGTTACATTTGAACACTTAGAATTAATTTTAGGTTACGAACATTTGAATTTTCTGTTTGTACATTAATTTTGGGCACGTATGTAAAGAATTCTTTCAATTTGGTGTACCTGCACATAAACGTGGCATTTATGATCAAGACAATATTCGACGTGCATGCAGATAGAGTAATGTTCGCGAAAATTTTCGCGATATGCTATGTACTTCAGGATGTTCATATCAAATGTTGCACTTGGCTTAAAATAGCTTAATGACATAATGGCATATAAAAACAGCCAAAAGAAAGAGGCTCCAAAAGTGCCCTCCAGGGCCGTAGTGAAAGAATTTTTTTTTTTTTTTTGGGGGGGGGGGGGCAAAAGGCAAGATTGGCCGACTCAAAAATGTTTCAAATCCGACTAATGTAAAATAGTCAATCTGTTGCATTATTTCTTAATTAATAGTTTTTACAATTAATTTTAACTGATTAATTATAATTGATAGTTAACCCATTAAAGCCTAGTGGTACCATATGGTACCGGGATATTTGCCCTCCATTTTGTTGCTTGTACACCAGTATATTTTAAGAGAAATATTCTCTTTATCTGATGTCAGGAACTCCATAATAAAAGAAGACTAAAGTTGCTACTTTGAAAAATTGGTATGAAATGCATTTTTTTGCATTTTGAAGAGAAAAATAATTCCGGCTTTGATGGGTTAAAAATAAAACATATGATTTTGTATTACTAAAATGTTTCTTTGATATAACTCAGTAATTATTTAAAATACTTACCAAGAACTTTACTGGAAAAAAAAAGAATATGTATTGATAAGAAAAAAATCCTACAGTTATATTTGAGAAAAACACATTTGTTTAGAATGATAAAATGAAGTGATAGTTTAGTAAATAAAACGTAGTGATTTTCAAAATAAAAGCTAAATAAAAATGTGATCTCTTAGTTCTAAAAATTATGATAATGTAATGAATGGGAAGTACTTTCAATATTTAATTAGCATGCGATAGAAAATAATTTGAACTTTATATTCCAATTAGAGATAATATCGTATAGAATTAAGAACATACACTTTCAGTAATTCTAATTGTAAAACTAAAAAATGCACACTATAGGGGTACTGAAAATATTTGGAGGGGCCTCAAAATTTAATTGCGCCTGGGACCTCTTGAGTGCTTAATCCACCACTGATTGTGTTTTATAAGAATGTCAAGGGACCGACAGAAACATTTGAATTATCCACGATTTCGAATTATACACGTTCGAATTATTCAAGTTTGACTGTACTATTTTTACATGAATTACACATCACATTGAATAAAGCAAACCATTCATACCTTTCTTATCACCATTCCCTGTCGAGTGGTTTCCGCTGTCCAGCCATGTTGATAACTTCTTCGAACTTTTTGCAGCCTCCAAGTTTCTTCTTTTTAGAGTCTGTCTTTTTTTTATTTCCACTTGGCTGGTGCCGAATTCGTTTCATAATATAAACTATTATCTCAACACAAGCAAAGTAAGATTAACCCCTTGGGGACGAGCGACACGTATACGTGACGCATAAGATGCTCAGAATCCTCGATTATTCTCACCAGTTAATTTTTATTGTAAGCTTTGCCTTATTTAATGACAGCATTTCTGCGATTCAATTAGGCGAAAATTTCTGCTTTGAAAAACCGGTGGTAAAAAATTTAAAATTCCGTAAAAGACGCTCTTCACGAAGGGGTTAAGTAATAAACTATCGTACTATCACTACTATGCGACTCTCAACTGCTCTGACAGTCCGATATTGATGAGCAGTTAGTAAACGAATGACTCATCATGAATAGCACTAGCTCACTGCACGTCCTAGTCTGCACTTGACTCATCACTCGGCAGGCACCTGGCGCGACATAACACATTCGACTCGACATTCTGCTGTCTGCTCTAGAGATGCTTTTGCATGCGAAGTGTATGGAGTATTTGAACGAACACGCAAAAACATTTACTCTAGCACTTTGATGGATTTTTTTTATTATTAACTTTTAGCTAGGGGCTGGGTATTTTATAGGAAGTTAGATTAGATATTAAAATACAATAATTTTTTAACCATCAGTTTGGGGCCCCGGTGGTAGTTCGGGCCTGAAACGCTGAACTATTTATATTTTTTTAAGTGCAAACGTGTTAATGTTCCGCAATCGCTTCAAGTTTTTTTTTCTTTTTACCATAAAACTACTTTTAATAATTTAATTTTTCCTGAAATCATCTACTTTCTGAATTCTTTATTAAAAAATAATTCCTCTTACGTATGATTTAGTTTTTTAAAAAAGTAATCGCTAACATGTACTGTAATTTCCGGCGTATAATCCTTGGATCAAACAATTATGTTTAGGCCCAGAAATTTTACTTAATAAATGAAGTAAAATATTTACAGCGATCTAGTATGTTCCATTTTATAAAATAAAATTTCTGGGTCGAAACATAATTGTTTGATCCGGAGATTATACGCCGGAAATTACGGTAATCAGGGTATACAATAAATATTAAGTAATTAATAAAGGCCCCAATTCTAATTTTTATAATAACAAGTGAAAAATCAATGAAAATTATGTAGTTATGTTATGTTGGCACAAGCATATAAATTTAGTTTTAGTTTTATCAAAAAAAAAAAAAAGTAAGAAGTTTTTTAGGTATTAAATGTTAAATGCACGGATATTTTTTTAATTTATTCATTTTCTTTTTTTTAAATAGTTTTAAAAATTCTTCGTTTTTATTTTCCAAACATTCCTAAAACGGTTCCAAAGGGCGTAAACATCATATCGTTGCTAGAACTTACTATGTATCAAGTATAAAATTTCTTGAATTTTCTTAGGCGACTTTCGCATTCGGTCGACCTAGTTTATATATTGATAGTTTTTATCTACAGTGGTGGCCAAAAGTGTGGACATTTTTTGAAAGTTTCATGTTTTTCAACTTTGTGTGCTTGTAGGATATATTAATTTTCACTTAAATACAAACGTTTATATATCAAATTGAAGGTAATATAATGTAGAATTTAATACTAAAAACAGTATTACAATATCTGTATTACAAAAAAAGTTATGCAACTAATAGTAAGATCTATCTTAGATTTGCATTTTTTTAAAGTGATACTTACACAATCAATACTTAGTAGGATAACCCTTATTTTTTAAGACAGCTTCACAGTGTCTTTTCATCGAGTGAACGAGTGTTTGGAGTTCATCTTTCGTAATCACATGGTGCCAAGAATCAATTATAGCTTCAATAAGTTGTCTTTTATTGGATGGACGTTTTTTTCGTACAAGAATTTTCAAACGTCGCCACAAATTTTCAATTGGATTGAGATCAGAGCTGTTTCCTGGCCATGGTAATATATCTACGCCTTTATTTTGAAACCATGCTTTGCATACTTTTGCTGTGTGGCATGGAGCTGAATCCTTCTGAAAAATAAATGGTGCGTTGTTGGGGAAGAGATCCCTGATGGAAGGTATTAATTTAGGTTCCTGGACAGTTTCGATGTATTTTTTGGCATTCAGGATGCCATCAATCACTTGAATTCGGCCCACACCATCTGCAGACATACATGCCCAAATCAGGACATTTGTTGGGTTTTTTGTAGTTGCTTCAATGCAATCAGGATAAAGTGCTTCTCCTACTCTACGTCTACAATAACTCTTTTACCATCCAAATAACTTAAACTATAGTTACAGATACTTGTTTGTTCCTCAGAACAGTGTTTGTGATTGGCTAGTACGCTTTTATTACAAAACACGTCCTTATTCAAAACGATTTGTGTTTGTTTGTTCTACTAAAATGAGCATAACTTTGTAATACAGATATTGTAATACTGTTTTTATTATTAAATTCTACATTAAAGTACCTTCAATTTCATATATAAACGTTTGTATTTAAGTGAAAATTAATATATTCTACAAGCACTCAAAGTTGATAAACATGAAACTTTCAAAAAATGTCCAAACTTTTGGCCACCACTGTATGTGAGTTGCGAGTGGGTCATTCCATGCTAAATGAGCAAATCAACTGTGGCTGACATGTCATAGATTTTAACGAAAATCAGCATATAAGTAGATCATATTTATTTATGAGTAAATGTAAAATAATAGATTTCAGGATTGTTTATTTAAGTATTAAAACTTACATTAAAAGTTGATATAAGATCGAGGGTTTGTCTACATGCTTGAAATTTGAATTTTCATTATTAGCCGTAGGAGTGCAAAGACTTTATCAAAAATTATTTATAATTAAGAATGAAGAATAAGTAACAGATTGGAGTGATTTAGTAACTGTCCTTTTATTCCATAATCAGAAAAAATAAATAGTGAAAAATTTTGAGAGGAAAATGCAATATTTCTATTGATTGTTTGAACATGAAGGAAAGTTCTTAAGATTTTAAAATTGTTTGACGTTATAGATAAAAGTGTATATTTTAAATATAGAAACTGTCATTCTTGCCTTTTTATTCCTTAATGAGAAAAAAATAAATAATGAAAAATTTTGAGGGAAAAATGCAATATTTCTATTACTTGTTTAATCATGAAGGAAACATCTTAAATTTTTTAAATTATTTGACGTTATAGATAAAAGTGTATATTTTAAATATAGAAACTTTCATTCTTGCCTTCAGTTTATTTTTCCTCAACAATATTTTAAATTAGAGTAGAATAAATTATTGATTTAAACGGGGCAAACAATTATATAGTATTCAAAGCTCCAAATAGATGGCAGCAGTACATTTTTCTTTTTTTTGCAAGATGGCAGAGAAGGCGCTCAAATTGGAAGTGAAATAGCCCATTGAACGTAATAAATATTACATTTCTGAACTTATTTCTGTTATGTTAGGAATCAAAAGGCAATCTTGAATTTTTTTCAGCATATCATGGGCTTTTTGAACTTTATGCTTCTGTAATATTGTTAATGTCAGGTTTTTCCTTCATTTGATTTTTTAAGTATACATAAGATGAAAAATTGTGATTTTGTAATTTTTTTAAAGTTTCTAAGCTATTTTGAAGATGAAGAAAATAAATGGCAACTTCCAAATTTGAGAAATTTGGTTTTCATATGTGACATTACATCATACATCAATTTCACATATGTTTTTAAATTCCTTTAATTTTTATAACGCTTTTAATTTTCTCAAAATTTTCAATTTTTACAACAAATTTAAGGTCAATCATGGTGTTACGAAATTATTATTACTAAATAAATATGATAATAACTGTCCACGGGTTACAATATTATGAAAAAATTTTATTTATGTTAAATAGTTTTCAAGATATGGAACTTTAAACTTGCAACTTTGAACGATTCCATACAAGCCATTCTATGTCACAAGTTTTTTAAATGTCCAGAAATTCCAAAATATTTTATTTTTTGTCAAAATATTTTGAATAGCTCTATTTAAATATAAATTGAATTTGTGTACCAAATTTTATTAAAATCGGTTACTATGTGGCCACGACTTTTTTTAAATTTTTGTTCATTTTGCATGGAATGACCCGAGTGTTACTGTAGGACAAATTTCTGATATTTTCAAATCAATAGATCAGATTAATTTTTTCCCCTATTGGTCTATGTATCGACGGCCGACTTAGCTTTTCTATGTATGGATAAGGTATAGTATATGTCCAACATTTCCGGCTCTGCAGACAAGATTTATACATGATAATTTTTTTTCAGTGGGTAGGCCGACTAGCTATTTATGTGATTCGAAAATGTAACAGAACACTTGATTTTCATATCGGCTGACCAGATAGATCTATTGAAACCATTACTTTTTTTACTCATAACCTATCTATTGACAGACCGACTAGTTTTTGCCATATGATTGTAAGGGTGTAGTGAAATGCATTCCGAAGACTTAAAGTCCTGCCAACCAGAATTTTTCCGAATTGTTTTTTTAATCGGCCTACTGACATACTACAGAGACACTAATTAAATCTGCTGATAAGCCGACTGAATCCTTTTACCAAACATTGGGGGGGGGGGGCAGCTGCCCCCCCCTGCCCCCCCCCGCTCGCTACGCCCCTGTGCCCAGCACCGAGTGGTTCAATAAAATTTAAGTGGACTTGGTTGCAAAAGAAATACAACCTAAAATTGCCTCCAAACTCTTAGCTAAACTTAAAATGATCCATGGCATGCAATATTTCGCAGTGGTACTAAAAGCATATTTTCCCGGATAGAATATGTGGTCTTTAGTACAAAGGTTAAAAACATTTATATGTCAAAAACCCATCGAAGAATTGCGTGTACATGACCTTTTTATTTTCTTGTGGAAATCATGATTAGAAAAATGGAAACACACAAAACAACGAATGGATAACGATAATCTAACTTTTTACTTTAAACATATCATATTTGCAATCGTGTCGTGCAAGATCGTGTTAGTTTAAGGAGGTAGATTCTTAATTCATCTTCAACGTCTAATGTGCTTTTATATTCCGTTTTTAAAGCAATGAACGACAGGTAAACCTTCTTTTTTACTGACTCATTTAGCTGCATGTTTTTGTCAACACATACTTTTAGCGTACTCCTTAGAAACTATTTCCGTTCCTACTATCCGTAAGGGTTACGCATACCCATGCTGAGAAACCCTTTTGTTGTGCACCGACAAAATTCAAGTGACTGACATCTTTTTATTTTTTTTCGTTTCAGCTCGTGGAACTTGTAAATTAAAAATTGTTGCAGATGGAAAATATTACTGTAAACCCAATCATTTTAAGAGAAACATTCGTTGTCAAATCACTTGTGGACAAAGAAACCAAGGTTTTTTTACATGTGAACCAAACGCCGGAAAATGGGATCGTCGGTTGCCCAAATGCGTAAAAAAAATAGGCAAGTATTATTTACTGTAACATTATGTATATTTTTGCAATTAATGAAATCTTACATTTTTTCAGTTTTACTTTGCGGCAATAATTCTGGAGAAAATATTCAACCAACATTGTCTCAGTAAATTGTTTACTGTGTCTAAAATGGAAACATTTACAATGAAATGTAACTGCCCTACATAAGTTTTAATTACTTCGGGTACAATTGCAATTTGATCTCAAAGTTATACAAATATTAGGTTATGTTTATTAATCTTAGAATAAAGACATTTACAATAATTTGTCAATATAAAAAAATTGAAATTTCAATTGATATATCTAGATACAATACAAATAATAGATAAATTTTGGGTTTTATTGAAAATATTTAATCATTTATTCTTAATATTGGTATTTCATTAGAAATGACATATTTTAAAGTAATATTTCCCGTAATTAGAGTTGCAAAGACTAGAAAAAACCCGGGTTAAACCTGGGAATAAACCGGGTTTTTTGGGAATAAACTGGGTCTTTTGGGAATAAACCTGAGAATAAACCGGGTCTAATGGAAATAAACCTGGGAATAAACCGGATTTTTGCAACTCTACCCGTAATATAAAGTAAATATTGGTGAGAGCATTTGATTTTATATTGTCTTAACGTGCAATTTTGCAATAATCATGCAATTGTTCTAATATCAGGATATTGCTTACGCTCTAATATTAGTTTCAAACATATATAGAATGCAAAAAATTAAAATTAAACATTAAATTTTCAAGGACCAAAGACATTCTAAACATTTTTTTACCTTTTATAGATTGCTGTTTAGTCTAAAAAAACGTTTACTGTATTAGGAATGAAAAATTTCACAATGCCATGCCCCTATCATAATTATCTTTGAATTACATTGCATGCAACTATAATTAAGTTTGAAATATGCATAGGTATTGGAATGATATATATTTTTATATTTACAATGGATACATTTACACTAAAATGCCAATGTCGTTGAAACGTTAGAACTGCACTGGATATAATTATATACATATAATCAAACTGAATTCTTTTCAAATATCTTCTATTCAACATGTCCCTAGAAATTCTATTTTATAGTAAATGAAAAATTTTAAAGCAATATTTCTCGAATGTAATGCAGTTTTGGGTGAGAAACATTGACTGTATAGATACTTTATGCAAATATTGCTTTTCTCAACATCATTTTTCCATCGTCATGTCACAGCATAACCAATATAGTTCCAATAATATGTACAATGCAACTAACCAAAATTAAACACTATTTTTTAAGTAATACTTTAAACCATTTCCTGCTGATAGTGCAAAACTTGTTGGACTCTTTTAATGTTCACCTTCTATTTACGAAGTGGTTTTTATTTCAATAACGTCTGTAAGCTGTTATGTTAATGTTTTCAACGTATGAATGAACTAGTACATTATCACTTGTTTTGTAGTGATTATGTCATTAATATTGCTTAATGTAAACTGTTAGGGATGATGTTTGTAGCGGGTTGGATTCCATTTTAAACGGAGGTTATTATTAGTAGAAAGCATGAAAAATAAAATAAAATAAACAAAAATGTATGCGTCAGGGAATAGGTTAATTGTATAATATATATTTTTTCATTTTCTTTTTTACTGCTATGGAATCTATGTTCTGACATAAAATTAAAAATTCAATTTGTTGATTTAATTTGATTAAAGATAACAATTTTTTAAAAGAAAAACGTACCTTTTCTTAGCAAAATCATCTACAATAAATATGGAAGATATTCTTTGTAAAAATAAAATGTAATGACATTTTTCCATTTGCTATTTAGTCATTTTTAACACTTTCCAACCTAGTTTAAAAGTGTTTATGACTTTGGTTTGTCTGCGTCTGGCCGTCTGCCGTCTTCTGTCTGTCAATGATCTAACTCGCGTAAATATACTCGATTTGTCATGTAATTGATATATGTTATTGAGGTTTACTATGGCATGTTTGATATTTAAAATTAAATGTGTAGCATTTATAGTTTCTTTACAGGGACAGTCAAAAGTATTATTCCACTACATTACAGTCAATGGGAAAGAATCGATTCAAGTGAATTTTCATGATGCTACGCCATTTCAAACATGATGAAATTCATATATACTAAAGAAGCACATTAAACCATGCTTTTGCTAGAATATGGCGTGCAAAGCATTTCATTTACAGGGTCAAATTGTGTTACAAATTGCTCCACGGGGAAAAAATCGTTTGAAGTTTAATTTAATGGTGTTTCACTATTTCAAACATAATGAAAATTATATGCTTTACTGAGGTGTACTATAAATTGTTCGCTTAAAGGTATGTTTTCAACTTTGGTTTGCGTTTTTATGTTTACCTTTTTTTTCATTGTACGTGGTGTTCATATTTCGGTTGATCATATACAGGGTTACACAAGGGAATTGGTAAAAATTGCAGATTATGGGAGTGAATTGCTTAAGTGTACTTTTTTGATGTGTTACGCATTTTTCTGCTGAACTATATTTAGTAGACTAATACAATTTTGTGGAATATAAATAAATTCATACACAGGGCTACGCAAATAACAAGATACATTATCGTTTACGATTGGTAATTGCTGGGAGTAAGTTTAAGGTACCTTATGCGTTTTTTACCATTTATCTTATTATGTGGTGTGTACGAAAGTCTTTAGATAATATACAGGCGTAGCGAATACGAAAGATTTCGAGTGCATTTCCATCGATTAGCGAAAATTTCTCAATGTGTATTTTCTGACTGAACTAAATTTCATCATGCTGTGTAGTATATATCCGAATATATAGATCATATACAGGGCTGCACAAAATAATTCGACTACTTTTTTGACAATGGAATGAATTTCTAAAACTGTACTTTTCAATGTATTACATGTTTTCTAAACAGTTTACTTACATATCTTTTTTCGCCTTATTTAAAGGTGACGTTTTGTTACAGTTTTCTGGATGTGTTGGAAAGTGTTTCATAATCTATGTTTGATGCATGATTTTTTGTTCTTCTTATTTATTTAAAGGGTTAGCGATTTTGACTGCACATGTGCAAATCTCAAATTCCTGAATTGTATGAATGAGTACAATCTTTAAAATAGATGTTTGTTTCAAATCTATTAATTTATCTTTTGATGAATTTTTAAAATAAATTTACAAAACATCATTTTTTGTTCATTTTATATCTCATAAGTTTCAGTTATATGGCATTAAGGAACAACATTAGTCAATAAACGACATGGATATATATATTTGGAAAACACTATTTTTAATTCTTACAATTTCACAAATATTATCGAAAGAATCAGTATATTTTGGAAATACTTGTGTCGTATATACACTTTGCGTATCTGTTACTGTGAACTGATTTAAATAGTATGTATTTTCTGAATACCCTAAAGACAATATTCGCATACATTAAATTAAAAAAAAAGATAATTATTTCAGGAAACTTTTGGCCATCAAACAGAACATTGGATTGGAATTTTTTTACTCCGTCGTAAAATATAAACTAGAGTTACATGAAAATTTAACACATAAAGAACCATTTCTCATAGGTCATCACAATATTGAGTACAATTTCATTATTTTTTAAGTAAAATAACACCATTAAAAATCAATTAATAACTGTCATTGGTCGTAACGTATCGAAATTCCTTTACAGATCCCTGTAATTATACACATATCTATCTATAAAGAGAGTATATATCTACATATATATATACATATAAATAAGAAACCAACCATATTCTATGTGACATATTGTGGTGATTTTTAATTATGTTATATTATTGTTGCCATGTCTTTATATCGGGAATAAAATTTAATTAAAATATTTGATGCTCATAGACTTCGGGGTGGTTTTTTATTGTTTTTCAAATCTTTAATGTGTCCTTATGCGTTATGACACTAACCTTCTAAGTCTAACCTTTTCAGTCCTTTGATATTTTTTAACCCTAGCAATTCTATTTTAGCAGGTATTACTGCATCTCTACAAGTGTACAGGTCATTTATTTAATATTAAAAAAAATTTCATTAAGTGCCGTTTTAAAACCTAAGGGTTCGCGAAGATAGAGGAAAGAAACAAAAGGGGTGCGCCATATCTAAGATTTTAAGAATTGCTTCTCTATAGTTTGGTCTACTCATACATGTATTTTTTTTTCTGGTTTACATGTATTAATTAATAGGTAAAATTCATAAATTTTTTTTTTTTTTTGCAGGCAATGAACCCTGGCAAAAGGCACCCTGGCAAAAAGCACCCTGGCAAAAGGCACCCTGGCAAAAGGCACCTTGGCAAAAAGCACCCTGGCAAAAGGCGCCTTGGCAAAAGGAGCCCTGGCAATCTGAACCATGGCAAAAGGCACCCTGGCAAAAGGCACCCCGGCAAAATGAACCATGACAAAAGGCACCCTGGCAAACTGAACCCTAGCAAACAGAACCCTAGCAAATAGAATGCTGGCAATTGGTTGCAGCACAACAATAGCCCTGACAATTGAATCCAGGTCAACAAGCCCCAGAGGAATTGTTTGTAAAACGAAGTGTGATATTCTCGTTCGAAGAGTTAAAAAATATGTAAAAACAATATTACAATAAGTAGCAGAGAAACATAGTTATGCTTGGAAGACATTTATTATACATTGCTTATATTCTTTTGTTCAAAAATCTCTAATTTATAAAATATATAGTGGTTTATGCATAATTACTTTTTCCATTTCTGGAAATACACTCTTGTAATCTTCTTTTCAGACCAATAAAAAAACGACTCCAAAGATAATAGGTATATATTGTACCATAAATACACATCAAGGAGTTTCTATTCCATAATACTCGTTTAATTTTCTTTAGAACTCTTTCTTCTGACAAACCTCTATGTTTTAATATATCTGAACTCTGCCAATTTAGGAGGATATTAAAAATTTAGATTTCCATGATTTTCAAAATCAAATTACCATTTGCTAATTTAAGGAGTAGCATATTTAAAATAACCAGCAACATTCTTTCAAAATTCTACCAGCAATCTATCGAAAACTAAAGCAGTAAATAAGCATTTGCAACCGTTTAAATAACTTTCAGGGTTTATTTTTTATGAAAAATCGAAACTGCTCCAGACGACGTCGATAATAATTTGCGTGCAAAATTATCTTTCGTTGTGATCTAGCCTTTGACTACATTCCTTTATTTTACTAAAATCATTTTTTCACTCGATTATATGTTCTAAAACCTGTTCTAAAAGTATTTGAGAGTATCCTTCTTCTCAGACATGCTTTTTTCTTGCTCTCAGATCTGTCTCATATCACGTTCTGTGAGAAATTGGATTTTGTTTCGGATTGCTGTATTTTATAATATTTTCAATTAACTTATTTCTTATAACGAAACTCCTATAGATATGAAAATAAAATTACAGTACGCTGTAACTACTTTATCTTATGAAATTTGCTTCAATATTAAAAGCAAAGTTGTAACTTCAATATTTATTCAAAAAAATTTATTTTTGTACGAAAATAATTTATGCCAATTTTTTTGCTACGTACTACAATTACTTGTGTTCATGTCCAAAGTAAGTTTCCCTTTTCTGGGGGTAAACAACCTACTAATTCGAATCTTATGATGTTCTTTATCGTAAAATTTAATAAATAATTTGATCCCAATGTTTGTTGAATTAATTTATTAATGTAATCGACTTTCCAATATCATGAGAAACAGGCGAGACAGCATAGGTCAAAACACCAATTCTGAAATCTGTATTAAGACAGAGCCCATGTAGTAGCAGAATGGGAGTTATCACATATTTTCTTTCCATTTTGAAATTTAAAAAAATCTAGGGGATTCAGCTAAAGGTGAAAATAAACACTTGCCAGTCGCCACTCGGCGGTTAAACTTGAAAAGCTGGCGATTAAAAATGTGGAAAGAACCGGCCAATTGCAGAATTTTCCGATTTCACTTTTTCCCTGCAATTAGCAATTTTTCCGCGCCCGTTCGACAAAATACATGATTTTCCCCCTCCATATCGACAAAATTCATGATTTCAGCGCATCCAATAGACGAAATTCATGATTTTCCCGCGCCCGATAGATGAAATTCCTGATATTTACGTGTCCGATAGACGAAATTCATGATATTTCCGCGCCCGATAGATGAAATTCGTGATATTTACGGGCCCGATATACAAAATTCATTCTTTTTGCACGCCTGATCGACGAAATTCAGGAATTTATTGCGATCGACGAAATTTCTGATATTTACGGAAATATAGACGAAATTTAGGATTATTACGGGCTAGATACACAAAATTCATCATTGTTACACGCCCGATCGACGAAATTCATAAAATTTACGGGCCCTATAGACGAAATTTATGATTTTTATGCGCTCGATCGACGATATTAATGATTTTTACGCGCCCGATCGATGAAATTCATATTTAAAGACCGATAGACGAAATTCATGATTTTACACGCCCGATCGACAAAATGTATCATTTTTACGCGTCCGTTCGACGAAATACATGATTTTTACGCTCCCTTTTGACGAAATACAAAAACTTATGATTTTTACACGCCCGATCGACGAAATTTATGATTTTTACACGCCCGACTGTCGAAATTTCTGATTTTTACGCGCGCGATCGATGAAATTCGTAATTGTTTCGCCCCCGATCGACAAAATTCCTAATTTTTCCTTGCCTGATCGACGAAATTCATGATATTAACGGGCCCGGTATACGAGATTTGTGATATTTACGCACCTGATCGACGAAATTCATCATTTTTACAGGCCCGATATACGAAATTTGTGATATTTACGCACCCGATCGACGAAATTCAAGAAATTTATGCTCCCAAATGACGAAATTTGCAATTTTTTCTGAAACTAATTGGCGAAATACACAATTCCTGAATATCTTGAGATATTGCCCACTTTCGGCCCGCATGTTGTGCATGTGTAATATATATCATGTTGTGGGTTATTATTTAGTGTATAAAGAAACCTATTTTGTTATTGTCAGATCTTAATTCTAGACAAATTATTTAAAAAAAATGTACTCATGTACTGTAAAAAAAATTACTCATGCAAATCTACACAAGTACCCAAGCTTAGTGGGACTTATGTAGTTAGCTAAATAAGCATGTTGTGTATAACTTTGCTGTTAACTTATTTTTAAATTTAAAATAGATTGGAAATTAATATTTAAAGTTTATCCAAAATAATAAAAATAAAAATATTTTTATTTAGTACATAGATTACTTGTTTACTGTATAGTCTTTATGTATATTTTTAAAATTAAATATTTCGGGACATAGTTGTACTTACTGACTATTAAAGAATTTATTCTCATTAGACAATAACTGGGTACTAAAAAAAAAAAAAATACCGATCATCCCGAATATGGAACAAAATATTAAGGTATGCAGTATCTTTTCGTCCTTACTTTTTTTAAAATAGTTTTCGTATCTTGTATAAATATTTTTACACGGACACAACAAAAATGTTAATATATTATCGGCGTCTTCTGTGCGTCAAAATGAAAGATATTGTAAACACTCATACTAAAAAAGAAATAACATGAATTGAAGTCTATCATCGAGTTGTGTAACATAATGTTATCAGAAACTGGTCGTGTAGGGCAGTGGTGCGGAGACCGTGGGTCGTGACCCTTACAGTCGTCGCGAAAACAAAAAATTTGTCAGTCGCCAAAAACAAAAATAAAAAAATAATTGACAATAAAATATATAAGGCTTTTCTTCAACAACTATCAGGTACCCGTAAATAGTGAAATGAGATAATATTTTCATTATGAATAGAGGAAAGTATATTCAACTAGGTAAATTATATCTAATGGTTGGAGTATCATAGTTGAGATTTTTTTTCAACAGAGCGAAAATATTCCGGGACCAGGACTCGAACCTGGGTACTTTGGTTTGTCGTACCAACGCTCGCCCTACTGAGCTATCCCGACGATATCCTGGACTGGCATATTTCACTCTTATTTGTTGGACAAGGCTGCGAACTGCAGCACTAATTTCATTCATCCGAGATATAAATATAGCATTTACATGATGAATCTTTAAATAGCACGGAAACTCCTGATCTCATGAGCGTTGGCACGGCAAACCAAAGTACCCAGGTTCGAGTCCTGGTCCCGGCATATTTTCGCTCTGTTGGAAAAATCTCAACTATGATACTCACACCATTGGATATGAGATAATATTGTTTATAAAAATAGACTACTTTTTTTATTAAAAGTAAAATGGCTGTCTGTACTAGTATATAATACCTATACTTCAGTAACCGTCAGGCGAAGAGTCATAGCGATAACAGATAATTGTCAATAAGAAATGCTCTCTATCTGTTCGCTGGTGAGATTCATATGCAACGTGGATCGGTCTGAAGTGTAGTAGTAGCCATCTTTACTACAGCTTTTTCAATCTAGGTGGCCCCAACTCTCCTTGTTATTTTGTCTTTATACTGTGGTCACAGCAAGCACCGTGCAGTTCTTTGCGTCTGTGCCTCAGTCGTTCGGATTTGCTGTTTATTGCATTCATTCAAGTGCTTTCTGTAATTCAGTTTATATATGCTTTTGTTAATTCTAAACAAGATTGGCAATCGGGTATGTACATAACATATTTTTTTTTAAGTATTGGAAAGTTCAGTAGCATACTCGGAGGGCAATAATAAACTGTTAGTTAAAAAATTAATATAGTGTTGTGAGCTCGGGGTTCGAAAGGACTGATGCCAGTATATAAGAACAATAAAAAGGCTTTATTCACTATAAACAGTGCAATACGATCACAAATATCTTCTGAAAATTACAAGATATTCAGTAATCTTCAAATCTAATAACAGCACAGCAAAATTTCACTCAGAAACAATGTGTTCAATACGACGTATCAACGACAAAATCAATCTGAGTAACACAGTTCTCAATGCAAAGCCTCTCGTATGAATTCAATCGCAGTTGACAGACAACTCACTCAACTGAACTGATGGAGGTCCTTATATAGGTTTCAGAGATCTTTCCAGATTATTCCAGAGCCTTCAGATGCTAGAAATTACCAGAAAGTGCTTTAACTTTCGATAGAGAACCCAAGCAAGAAAGGATCCCAATGTATAGGTATAAGGGGGAGTGGTTGCACAAAAAGTCGCCAAATCTGTCGCCAACGTGGCGACATTTGGCGATATATCGCCAAATTTGGCGACAAAAATAAGTCGCCAAAACCATCGCCAACTTGGCGATAAACCCATTCCTTGGCGATTTCTCCATAGACTTCCATTATAAAGATGAGGGTGTAAGGTTGTTTTCCTTGCAAACCATCTGAGGCTTTTAGCATTGAATTACATGATGCTCAATAGGAAATACATTAATAATACTGCAATTTTCACAATAATAAAAAAAATAAATTTAAACAAATGGAATATTTACAGATATATACAAAATTCATAACATTGCCCCCCTCTCAAGGACTGCACGTCCCGGGCAGTTCAACCTTTGATCGGAAAGCAAACCCGTTACCAACAATTGCTATACTACTCGAAACACTTAAAGCAAACATAGAAAATAACAATTAAACACATTCATAATGCTGAATTATACACTTATTTAAATAATAATAACATTAATAATGATAATGCTAAGCAAAATAAATAATTACATTAACTTATATACAAGACCATGGTCATACTAATTTACATTATTTACATTACACTATTTACAATCAATGAACTAAGTACTATGGCCATAGTATGGAGCCAGCCTGTCGTAATGAACGACTCTAGGCTTCGAACTTGGTGACTTTCGGATCCGAATTACGACATCGTTCAGTCTGTTTAGGACTGTATAAGGACCGTCCCAGTGCGATTGCAGTTTGGGAGAAAGTCCTTTACGTCGAGTCGGATTATAAAACCAAACCTTGTCACCTTCTTTGAATTGATGTCCCGTGGCTTTCGTGTCGTACCTGGTCTTCATCTTCTCCGTCTGTATATTGATCCGCTCTCGAGCCAAGTTGTGGACGTCTTCAAATCGTGCCTGGAGATTCTGCACGTATCCCTCTGGCGATGAAGGCGCATCTGGAGGGCGACCAAAAATCAGATCACAAGGTAGACGAAGATCACGACCGAAAAGCATCTGAGACGGGGAATAGCCGGTTGTTTCATGGACGGCGCTGCGATAGGCGAGAAGAAACAAGGTAAGTTTTTGGTCCCAGTCTTGTTGATTTCTTGAGACTAGCAGTGAGAGATTGTTGAGGATGGTACGATTAAATCTCTCAACCATGCCATCCGATTGTGGATGTAAAGGCGTCGTCCTAGTTTTGTCCATTCCGAGAAGTTGACACAGACCCTCAATCACAGCAGAGATGAAATTTCTCCCCTGGTCAGAATGCATTTGAAGGGGGACTCCATACCTTGATATCCACTGGTGTACCAAGGCATCCGCAACCGTAGAAGCTTCTTGATCAGGGATGGCATAAACTTCAGGCCATTTCGTGAAGTAATCCATGACAACAAGGAGGTATTTGTTGCCATCAGCACTTCTTGGCAGAGGGCCTAGGATGTCAAGGGCGATGCGTTCGAAAGGTGCTCCTACATTGTAGAGATGTAGTCTTCCTCGGCTACGTTTCTTTGGTCCTTTTCGAGCTGCACATGCATCGCAAGATTTGCACCATTGTTCGACGTCAGCTCTCGCTTTTCCCCAGAAGAAGCGCTCTCGGACTCTGTGTAATGTTTTCATGACTCCAAAATGGCCACCAGTGGGACTGCCATGTAATTCTTCGAGGACCTCTGGGATTCGAGATCGAGGAAGTACCAACTGCCACCGAGATGTCTTCCCATCTTCCGATTCGAATTTTCGGAACAGGACACCATTCCTGACGTGGAGAGAGTTCCAAAGAGCCCAATATTGCTTCGTCGTAGGACTGTAAGTCGAGATGTCTTTCCAACTGGGCTTCGTGCTAGAAGATTCTAATAACTCCAAGATTGGTTTGATCTCAGGGTCTGCCATTTGATCTTCTCGAATCTTCTCATCACTCCAGGGATCTGGTGGCGTCAATAGTGAAGTCTTCGTCTGGCGTATGACATATTCGGGATTATAGTTGCTCTCCGCTCTGGAACAATAGCGACAGCTCTCGGGACACGGTCTTCTTGATAGGGCATCGGCGTTTCCATGCGATGAGCCTTTGCGATGCCTGATGTCAAAGTCGTATTCCTGGAGTCGTTGTATCCATCTGGCTACTTGGCCCTCTGGATTCTTAAAATTCATCAGCCATGTTAGGGATGCGTGGTCAGTACGAAGGAGAAATTTCCTGCCATAGAGATAGTGATGGAAGTGTTCTATGGCTTTCACTATAGCTAATAACTCCTTACGAGTGACGCAATAATTCCGCTCTGGTTTCGATAAACATTTGCTCCAGTATGCTACGACTCGTTCTTGGCCATCTATTTCTTGGGAAAGTACAGCGCCGACACTTTCCTGACTGGCATCCGTGTCCACAATGAATTGTTTGTCGGGGTCTGGATAGTTAAGGACTGGAGAGGATGTGAGAGCTTCTTTCAGCCGCTGGAATGAATTGTCGCATTCTTGTGTCCATAGAAACTTCTGTTTGCTTTCAGTGAGCCTATGCAAGGGTCTTGCGATGTTGGAGAACCCCTGTACAAACTTTCTGTAATAAGTGCATAGTCCCAGAAAGCTTCGCAACTGATGGACGTTTTCCGGACGCTTCCAGTTCTTTACTGCAGACACTTTTTCAGGATCTGTTCGAACACCTTCAGCTGAGATGATGTGTCCTAAATAATTTACTTCGCGTTGGAAGAACTTGCATTTCAGAGGGTTCAGCTTTAAATTCGCCGCTCTTAGCTTCGTTAACACTTTTCGAATATTTCCAAGATGTTCTTCAAACGTGCGGCCACCAATGATGACGTCATCTAGGTAGATGAGACAAGCTTCAAATGTCAGACCTTTTAACACTGTCTCCATGAGGCGCTCGAACGTTGCTGGAGCATTGCAGAGCCCGAACGGCATAACTTTAAATTGCCAAAGTCCTTGTCCAGTAGTAAATGCGGTCTTCTCTTTGTCATCAGGATGGATCTCTACTTGCCAATATCCACTCTTCAAATCCAGCGTGGAAAACCATTTATGTCCTGAAAGAGTATCTAGCGTGTCGTCTATTCTTGGTAGAGGATAGCTGTCCTTCTTCGTGATATCGTTAAGTTTACGATAATCCACACAAAATCTTGTGGAGCCATCTTTCTTTCGGACCAACACGATGGGAGAGGCCCACGGACTTGATGACGGTTCGATGATGTCACTATCCTGCATCTCTCGTAGGAGCTTAGAAACCTCTTCTTGTTTTGCGAACGGCAAGCGTCTTGGATGCTGTTTAATCGGTGGATGGTCGGCAGTGTCAATTCTATGACGTGTCAGAGAAGTGCGACCTATATCACCCTCGTTTTGTGAAAACACATCCTTAAACTCCTGGAACAGTCTTTCTGCGGCATGTCTCTGCTCAGGAGATAAATTCTCATTTTGTCCAATTTCAGGTGTTAAACTTGTAGGCGGCTCCGACAACGACAAGCTCGGGTCTTTGCAAACACAGGTGACTGGAGCACACGTTGCAAGCACTTCACCCTTCTGGATAATTCTAGATTTTTCACTTACGTTCGCAATTCTCACAGGTATGACATCTCTCGACAGATCTACCAGCGCTGATGCTATTAGCACTCCTTTTGGGCTCTTCTCAGGATATCCAACCAAGCCACATTGAAAACTACTTTCTTTCTCAGTTAATCCAGGTATCATCATTTCGGTCCGAGGAGGGATGATAACATCTGCCTTGGCTGTGATCCGTTGAATAGACCCGGACTCATTTCCAAGTTTGAAAATAGTGACATCTTCTTGAGCAGAGCGTAACTCATTCTTCTTAAAATCCAATGTAAATCCATGCTCTTTTAAAAAGTCCAGTCCGAGTATGAAAGGGTCTGAAATATCGGCCACATAGGCTGTATGATGGTAAGCGGCGTTCCCAAACTTTATTTTCAGTTTCATTCTTCCATGTATGTCGATCATATCCCCGGTCACGGTTTGAAGGATAACACGGGGCGGAGTCCAGAGGAGTTTTTCTTTTAGCCGCAGAGCTAGATCTTTCCGAACGATGGTCACATTGGCTCCTGTATCGATGATCATATTACAGGGCAAATCATTCACACGCCCGACTATAAAAACTCCGTTCTCGCCGTAACTTCTTGCAGAAATTTGACACACTTGATAATGGGGCTTCTCAAAATCTGGCAACCTCCGCCCCGCGAGATGGCCATTAATTAGTTTTCCTGCTCCGCCGTTCGTGCGGAGCTATTACCTTCTGTGCTGGGTCGTTTTATGCAGTTTCTTTGAATATGGCCTTCTCCACCGCATTTCCAGCACTTGATCTTTCTGCCAGATTTGTTGTCCATCAAGGAGTTCATCTGTCTCATCATGTCCTTCACCTGCTGCTGTAACCGCTCCACAGCTCTATCCGACGTCTCAGGCATGTTGGCTACTCGTACAAAGTGTCGATCTTTCCTTGTAGCTTGCTGGGCTGCCTCGAATTTCAGGGCATAAACTAAAGCCCCTTTTAAGTCACTAAGATCTGCAATCCGGAGTTGTTTCTGGATCTCAGAGTCACGCACACCATCAATAAAATGCTGCAGAGCCAAGCTTTCTCTAATTTCAGTCGGACAGTCAGGATAAGCAAGATGTGAAAGTCTCTCGACATCCGTAGCAAGCTCTTGCAGGGATTCAGTGGATTTCTGCTGTCGAGATTTGAGCTGGAGTCTGCTATATTCCTTCATGCATTTCTCGCCAAAGCGTAATTCTAAGGCACTGACGAGCGTTTCAAAATCCAGCGGTTCATTTGCAGGCAAAGTCTGTAGGACGTCGGCAGCATCAGCTCGTAGAGAAGCAGCTAACTGGCAAGCCTTTGTCTGGGAATCCCATCCATTGGCGTCCGCTACGATCCCAAATTGTGTCTTAAAAACTGGCCATGAGGATTTTCCGTCATAGGTCGAGAGTTTAATAGAAGCCCGAGGAAGCATAGCTTGATACTTCACATCTTCGGGATAGTTTTCGGCAGTT
Organism: Maratus michaelseni; assembly: GCA_963931845.1. NCBI lineage: Eukaryota > Metazoa > Arthropoda > Arachnida > Araneae > Salticidae > Maratus > Maratus michaelseni. The sequence continues at coordinate 92,758,559 of OZ007595.1, forward strand.
ATCTTTTGTTTCTTCACATTTTCCAACTCCTTTTCTACACTCTCTATCCTTTCTTCTACGGTTTTGGAGATCTTTTGAACTTCTTCTACGGTTTTGGCTGTCATTTGAACATTTTCTTCTATTTCTTGAAACCTTCCTTCAAATTTGTTTTCCACGCTGTCAATTCTTTCATTTAAAGATGTTATTTTATTATCTATTAATTCTTTCAACTCACCAAGGTTGGTTGACATATCCTTCTTCATTTCTTCCGACATATCCTTCATTTCAGCCTGGTTTGCGGTCATTTCCTTCTTCATTTCTTCTTTCAACTCGCCAAGGTTGGTTGACATATCCTTCTTCATTTCATCTTTCAACTCGCCAAGGTTGGCAGTCATTTTCTCATCCATCGCTGACATATCCTTCTTCATTTCAGCCTGATTCGCAGTCATTTTCTCATCCATCGCTGACATATCCTTCTTCATTTCAGCCTGATTCGCAGTCATTTTCTCATCCATCTCTCCTAATTTCTCCAATAATTTAGTCAGTTGCGCCTCCATTGCTCTGGTAATCGGCATTCAATCCCACTTCTGACACCAAATGTTGTGAGCTCGGGGTTCGAAAGGACTGATGCCAGTATATAAGAACAATAAAAAGGCTTTATTCACTATAAACAGTGCAATACGATCACAAATATCTTCTGAAAATTACAAGATATTCAGTAATCTTCAAATCTAATAACAGCACAGCAAAATTTCACTCAGAAACAATGTGTTCAATACGACGTATCAACGACAAAATCAATCTGAGTAACACAGTTCTCAATGCAAAGCCTCTCGTATGAATTCAATCGCAGTTGACAGACAACTCACTCAACTGAACTGATGGAGGTCCTTATATAGGTTTCAGAGATCTTTCCAGATTATTCCAGAGCCTTCAGATGCTAGAAATTACCAGAAAGTGCTTTAACTTTCGATAGAGAACCCAAGCAAGAAAGGATCCCAATGTATAGGTATAAGGGGGAGTGGTTGCACAAAAAGTCGCCAAATCCGTCGCCAACGTGGCGACATTTGGCGATATATCGCCAAATTTGGCGACAAAAATAAGTCGCCAAAACCATCGCCAACTTGGCGATAAACCCATTCCTTGGCGATTTCTCCATAGACTTCCATTATAAAGATGAGGGTGTAAGGTTGTTTTCCTTGCAAACCATCTGAGGCTTTTAGCATTGAATTACATGATGCTCAATAGGAAATACATTAATAATACTGCAATTTTCACAATAATAAAAAAAATAAATTTAAACAAATGGAATATTTACAGATATATACAAAATTCATAACAATAGATACAAAAATATTATAAAGAAAGATTGTTTTTCTATAAATAATTTGCATGTGTTTTGTATTATTTTTTTTTTTTTCAAAAATCAAGTATCCTCAAATGATATTCAAATCTCATGTTTATCTAATGACGAGATTTTGCTGTAACCATTTTATAAATGTTTAGTTTCTTTTGGGACCTCTCGTGCTATCTTATTTAAAATTATAAAATCATTTACACTTTGGGTATATTTTATTTCAAACAAATGCGATACAAGTAATCCAATATATTTCCCTTCATTTATTGTACAGTGTGAAATGCAACTACATTTATCAATGACGCCGTAAACTTGAACTCCCTTTCTCTTCTTATTACTTACCCATCATACGTAGTATAGGGTAAGTCTTGTAATCGTTTTGAAAATCGAAAATTTTTTTTTGACGGATTTACACGTTTCAGACACTGGAGATTCCGAAAAACATATTTTTAGAAAAAAAAAATTTGCCGTCCGTCTGTGTGTCTGTGTGTGTGTCTGTGTGTCTGTAAACGCTCTATCTCCCGAAAAAATTGAGATAGAGACTTGCAATTTGGTATGTACTTAGTATGTAATAATGGGAAGAAGCCTATTTCATTTCAATAACCTCGATTAACCGGAACAATTTTTTTCGGACTCTCGAAGTATTCGTTCTGATGAAAGGTATATAAAAATTTTCGAAATTGTTTATTTTAAGAAATGAATATAAAAGCCAATAAAAAAACATAAATTTTGAATAAAGCATGAAGTCGATCGGACAATTAGTTGCCGAGATATTTGGAATCCTATTTTCCACACTCTTCGATTTTTCATGACCCTGTATTTCATCCAAATTTCACTTCAAAGATATATTTTAATTGGAAATTGGACGCTTAATCAGATGCAATAAACCGCTAGTAAATAGGATTATTATTTTTTGGAGTTATAAGGAAAAACCTCTTTCAAGCAATTCAGTAATCGAGCCTTTAAAGTTTGTGACGTCATCAAGCCACGATTTTATTTGAATTGCAATGCATTTTATAAGTAGTTTACACATTTTTATTTTAATATTTTGCATTATGCATATCCATGATGGGTAAGTATTACGGTGGCCCCCAACGACTAGTTTATCATAAGAAATATTCGCATACGATCAATATTTTTTAACGTCAATCAAGTCATATTTGTTATTTTATCTTTTAAATATTAATTGTTTTGTGACTTTAAAAAAATCTGCAACTTTATAAAAATAGGAAAATAGCCTTTTTTATTCAAGAAGATCCAAGCAATTTTCATTTATTTTCATTCAGAAAGACTAGTAACTTATCATATTGTTTCAATATTACGTATTTAGATATCACAGATGTTATGCACTCAGAAAAAAGTTTTGTTGAATCAACAAAATTTTTTTTGACAAAACAAAACTTTTCGTTTAAATATGGGTCAATGGAAATTTTGTTTGAATCAACAAAAAAAATATTGTTGATTTTTTTTGCAATTCCAAAAAAAAATTGTATCGTCAGCAAAAAAATATTTTGTTAATTCAAGTAAAATGGTTCAATTTTACTTGAATGAACAAAATTATTTTTGTTACATAGATATATGCTATGTGTTATTTTAACAATCTATTTTCTTTTTTCAACAAAATATATTTTGTTTGTTTAAATAATTAAACATGTTACATTACGAACTTGTTTTGTTTATACTACAAAACCTTTTGTTAAATGAACCAATCTAAACATGCAATTTTAATTATTTTTTAATAGTGAACTACGCCTGTAAACCTTGAATAATAACAAGTGAATTTTTATCCTGCTTTTTTTTCACGCGAAAACCGAGAGAGTGGAAATTGCCCAAGCCGGGAGTCGATCCCGGGTCCTCAGAACAGCTTTCTGAGGCTCTACCACGGAGCTACGAGGAACGATATCCAAGATCGACATTTCTCACTCTTATGTATGTCGGAATGGCTGTAACCACAGCACAACGTAGAAATGTCATCAGGAGCACGCAAATTTCTGCGGCAAACATGAGACGACAATACAAAGCCCAGCATACGGCAACACCTAGTTATTTTTTAATCCATTTTCAGCAGTAAATTACGCTTGGAAAAAGCAGGATAAAAATTCACTGTTATATTTTACCAGTGTACTTTCTTCCAGTACGAGAGTACTTACGTACCAGAGTACTTTCTTCGTAAAGATAGAAGAAAGTAATAAATGGGACAGGGGGATTTTTAAAAATACCTTGGTCTGTCCAATGAAAAAAAGTTTTAATTATCCAAAAATTATGTTAATCCTTTAATTATATAGCTATATAAGTCAAATAAACCTAGTTACGTTCAAAGATTACAGGCGTAATTCACTGCTGAAAATGAGATTAAGCTATTGCAGAAATCGCAAAAAATGCAACATACCTGCGCCACCTGTTGCGCGATTTGCAACAAAAACTAATCAGCAACAATTTATATCAGGAAGTAATTGAATATAAAGTTTTATAAAATTCCGTGCATTAGTTCTTGGGATAGAGCGCCCACAAAATTTTTGTCACATAGAGACAGGCAGAGTCATTGACAGTCATTTTCTAAAAACAGTCAAATCGTGTTCAGGACCTTCTAAAATCCGTCCGAAAACGGAAGTCGAAAATGTTCATGATTCCAATACTTTCTTCTTCTAAAGATAGAAGAAAGTAATAAATGGGACAGGGGGATTTTTTAAACTACCTTGGTCCGTCCCAAGCGAAAAAAAGTATAAATTATCCAAAAATTATGTTAATTCTTTAATTATATAGCTATATAAGTCAAATAAATCGAGTTACGTGAGAGAGTTATGGCTACTATACAACAATTTAAATTTTGCTGCAGTTACAAAATTATTGTAAAATTAAAAAAACAGATTTTGTTAAATCAAGAAAAATTGATGACATTTTGTTAAAATTTTTGAAGAGTGTTAACATAATTTTTTTGTCCAAGCAACAAAACCAATTTTTTTGCTTCAACTACAAATTTTGCTAAAACAACCAAAATGTACTCAACAAAACATGTTTTGTTGTTTTAATCAATTTCTTTTTCTGGGTGTGCCGTAAAAAAGGTTTTCTAGCTGACAGAGAAATTTGTCACAATACAGGCCATAAATAATAATATTGTTTAATAATTAGAAGTAATGATTTTTAGATGTCTGTTAAAAATAATGCATACGTATTACTAAATAGTGAATCTCGTTGACAAAGTTGATGAAGAAGTCATATAAAAACTATTTGGTAAATACTGTGTGTCAATTATACCCATTTTTCTTCAATTAAATTACTATCCTCTTTAGCCAACTATCGTTGCATCAATAGGCGTCAATCTTATATTAAACAGAGTCACGATAGAAATAAATAAATGTCCTTAATATATCGACAAAAATTTTCAATATTTGTATTCCGCAATATTAGTTGTTCATTAGAAATTTTCAAATGATTCAAATATTCCACATATTGGGGATTTAATGTAAAATATTATTCATATTGTGACAATAATTTAATGAGAGAGATAGTCACAATACATTTCGACAAAAATGTTGTTTCATATAAAAAATAATGATTATAGTAGAAAAAATTCTATTGCTTAAAAATGCTGTCTACAAATACTGTTACTAACAAGGAAGGTCTCCTTAAAGCGCATACTCAGAATATTTTGAAAAAAATGCTAATGAAGCTACTCATGTACGTAATAAAGGATTAGTCAAATTTAGCTGCGGAATCCTAGTAAAAAAAATGTGTAAAAAAATAAAATACTTTGGAGTATTTGGCGCTAAAAGACGCGATTTGGCGAGCAAAACTTTTTCTTCGCCAAATGCAAGCGACTTTAATGGATTTGAAAATGCCTGGTTAGACGAGTGTTTAAATGCATAGTACTTTATGAATTTAAATTTCAACGATTAAATAGTTTATAATTTTTTCTATAAGCTTATATAATATAAATACAAATTAAGTGTTGCTGAAGTTATTTAATTTTACACGGTGTCGCTGGATGGATAAGTTTTAAGTGTATTTTAACAGTAAATCTCGGATTAAGAACCCTCTCATTATACATTTCGATATTGAATAAGTCATTGTTTCCCTGGCAACAAGATTTTTTTCCTGTTGTCTCCGGCACTAACAATATCGAAGTCAAATTGACAGCGCTCAGAATCGGACAATTAATTTTTAGTTTGAAGCATTTTTAATCAATTTAAATTTTGTTCTAAACCGTAGAATACGATCGTTAATTTTCTTTAAATGTACATATAAATGTACATGGCAAAACTGTAGTTATAAAAGTTTATTTATTTAAGTTAAACTTAATCAAACTAGTTCAGTATAAAGAGTGGAAAACGTTTTTTCTTAAAGCGTATTTATCGTAAATGCGCATTTTAAAAATTTCATTGTGTCGCCAACCCAGCGATAAATCGCCAAAACACGAAATTTTTATAATTTTTTTACGGACGTTATGTCGAGGTTTCGCAGCAAAATTTTTTATGAACGTATATATCCTCATGAGAAGAATATTCTGTAATTTTTTCAAAATTTTCTGAGTATGCGCTTATGGAGACCTTCCTTGTAAGTGTCGGAAAAAATGGTTGCCTTAGTAAGTTACTTTCATGTCTCCCAAAAGCTACTGAAAAGGCCCAGAAATAAAGAACTTCTTCGTTTAATTATTTGGTGGAAAATGTCAACAAGTAATTAAAATTTTCTTAAGCTTAGGAATGTAAAGCAGTGAAAGCATCATGTAACGCAGCAATTAGAGGAGATTTGTCAAGTAACACACTAAAAACAATTTAACATTAAACTGTGTTAAGTAAAAAAATAACTTTTTATATCAAAACGTGCAAATTATTTTAGTATATAATGATATTATTATACATAGATGATGGAAGCGTAAATGTACTGTCAAACTATGTTAAGAGCCGTTTCAAAGGACCTGGCAAAAATCGTGTATTAAGCAAGATCACCTATTAAATTGTACAACTCTACATACTGCAGCACACGGGTGGAGTTCTGTGGTGATATGTTTTAAATCAGAGATGTTCTTCGTGTAGGAGGAGAAATTGCTCATAATTTGCAGTATTTCCTTTAATTGATTCTGATTTTTTTATACGAAGTTGCTAACTCTTGAAACGAAAAAATCTGCAGTCACCCAAATTTTCTAGTTCTCGTTCTGGTTTTCGTATTCACAGGATAAACTCCCGATGTTTTTGAAGTAGTGGACATTTCGTGATTTGCCAAAGGCCTTTTTTCTTCTTCCGCCTGCATTTTTTCCGACAAGAACTGTAACCCAGTTTTTACTCAGCATGCATTTCTCTCCTTTGACAAAGAATGTTTCATTAAGCACTTTTTTGAAGGAAAGTACAAATTCGTCCAAATTGATGCTCTTTTAAGGAAATCTGTTTGTATATTATAACACACTGATTTTTTAATCGTTCTTATAATCCACTTGGCGGTTCATTTTATGTTGAGAGTCTTTATTAGCAGTGAAGCTTTCTTTTTAACACTTTCCAACTTAATTGAACAGTGTTTATTTCTTCGGTTTTTCTGCCGTCTGCCGTATGTCCGTCTGTCCGTGCTGTAACTCCTGTAAATGTGCTTCGATTCTCGTGAAATTCTTGTATGTTATTGTCGTTTACTATAGCATGTTCCCTATTTCAACTGAAGTGTGTAGCACTTATAGTTTTTTTACAGGGACAGTCAAAAGTATTCCGTTACATTGCAGTCAATGGGGAATAATCGGTTCAAGTGCATTTTGATAACGTCACGTCATTTAAAACATAATGAAATTGATATATAATTATGGAGCGCATTAAAACAGGCCTTTTTGTAGAATATGGGATGCAAAACATTTGTTATTCATTTAAAGGGTCAAACAAAAGAATTCTTTTACACATCGTTATATGGGGGAAAATCGTCTGCAGTGTAATTTAGTGATATTTCACTATTTCAAACATAATGAATATTATATGCATTACTGAGGTGTACTATAAATTGTTTTCTTGTGTGCATTGCGTTTATTTACAGGGACACACAAAAGATATTGGTTATAGTACATGTGGGATATTTACAATATATATGTGATAAGGGAGTTTTCAACTTTGGTTCGCTATTTTTAACTTTTTTTGTCATAGTACGTGTGTGTTTATAAACTCAATTGACCATATACAGGGCTACACAAGGAAATTCGTAAGTACTACAGACTATGGGAGTGAATTGCTTAAGGGTAGTTTTTAATTGTGTTTACGCATTTTCCAGCCGAACTATATTTAGTAGACTAATAGAAGTTTGTGGAATATAAATAAATTCATATACAGGGCTACGAAAAAAAAAGACACATTGTTGTTTACGTTTGGTAATTTCTGCCAGTGAGTTTTAAGTTACCTTTTACCTTAATAGGTGGTGTGTACAAAAGTCTTCATATAATATACAGGGCTGTACAAAAGATTTCGACTGCATTTCCATCGATTGGCGAAAATTTCTAAATGTGAATATTCTAACTGAACGAAATTTTATCATACTATATATCCATATCTATTGACAGGGCTGCACAAAATAATTCGACTACTTTTTTGACACTGGAAGGTAATTTCGAAAACTGTATTTTTCAATGTGTTATGTGTTTTCTAAACTGTTTACTTACATATCTTCTTTCACCTTATTTAACGGTGAAGTTTCGTTACAGTTTTCTGGCTGTGTTGGAAAGTGTTTCATAATCTATGCTTGACGCATGATTTTTATTTCTTGTTTATTATTGGCACAGATTTCGAACAGATATGTTCGGATCTTCAGCTTGAATATACCAGACAAACAGTATTCTTTATTTTTGTTTTTGAATATATGTCAAGCAATTTTCTCCTGTTTTCCAGATTTTACCTTCATTCTCTTAGACCAGCCCGCAGCTTCAATTTCCTTAATTTTACCTCTTTTCATTACGCTCTTTGCAAAAGAGAGAGAAAGAAGCAACTAGTAAAAGTGTCTAAAGTATGTACAGACATTTCTAGGCACAGAGCGTTATAAAAGCAAAAACTTCGGTCCGACACGGCCCTTACAAAAAACAATAAAATCAGACCGCCCTGGCAGGACTCAGTTTCAACAAAACATATTGATATTTCTTAACCAACTCTATATCCTGATACAAAAATTCATATTTATGTAATATTTTTCAGGTTGTATGTCCGCAATCGATAGAATACAGAATAACAAAATAATTATTACCTAGAGACAATTAATAAATGTAATAAGAAATGTTAATGTAAATTTGAATGAAAGAAAATAAATGGTTAAAGTAAATTGTAATTTATAATTAAAAGATATTAGATTCCTGAGAACTGTTTGCTGTAATTTATTAAAACAATTTTTATCTCTAATAATTTCATTAAATAAACTTACAGTACCACTATTATTTTCGTCAAAGAAGAAATATCAGCCCGAAATGGATCTTGTCTAGTGTCATTTCATTATACACGGGCCTGGAAAGAGCATTGTTTATGTCCGGTCCTACATGAATCTTGAGAAATATGTAAGGCTCGGACTAAGCCTGGTACGAAAAAAATATATATTCAGTATCCGTTCGGCAGAGTTTAATAAAAGCAAATTGGACTGAGTACGTCCGGCAACCGTATCTATTTCAAGTTTCCGGCCATGCCCGGACCCGTTTAGACTTCTAAAAGCAGACCTACCTAAGTTCGAAGAAGGGTATCGTGGAATTTGCATCTTGGGCCATGAATTCGCGAGATATATAAAATATTAACAAAATATTATGACATATAACCAAATATTATCACGTATTAAGCGGAGATGTGTATAAACTAATCGCGTATAAAACATGATATTTTTATCTTGCATTTATTTATACTTGCATTAATCATATGAGAGATGTGTTATGTGCTGAAAGAATCCTATATTAAGCGGGATCGCGGGTTAACCATGAACATCTTGACAGGCTCCGTCTGTATTTTATTGTGGTGTATTCCTTTTTATAAAAGTCAATAGCTTAGAATAACTCATTTAAATATAATATGAATATGGAAATTAGTAATATATCTTTTATTAAATGTTTTTTTTTTTTTGTATACCCCATTTTTGCTCTACGAAAAATAAATAAATGCAATTATTAATAAGTCGTAAAATATAGACCTTCAGGAGTTACAGTTTCGAAGGAGTCAACCCTTAATTAAGAAAGATATCAATTAAAAACCCAGAGAAAATTAAGCGAAATTGAAACAAAAAAGCACTCTTCCGAAACTCGCGCGCGCAAATGGATGAAAGAAACCATTAAGATTCCTTTTAAAACATTGCTTTGGTGTCATCTATCGGTAATTAAGACAAGTATTAGAAATTATACATAATTTGCGACTGCCTAAATTTTGATTTAATGATAGAAAATGTGATACAAAACGTTCAGCAACTTACTAATAGCATAAGTGTGATATGAGCTATCATATCATGTTAATCATATTAAATTTAAATCATATTATTATATTTAAAATATATATACATTGCTTTTTAATTTTCTTTCTCATATTAATGTTTGAATTTTCTTTTAATCCAATTTCTTTTTTTTTCAATCGCATTCTTTCAAATAGCTGAAACTTTAAGAAAAAATTCTAAATATCCATTAAAATTAAAATGTATTAAGAATGTAGATAAAATTCCAATTTACTTATAGTGTTCTATCAGTGCCTAATATTTTTAAGCTTAATCGCGAAATTCGGCAAAATGTCTGAGACTATTACCAAGCTTGGTGATAATTTGATCCATGTGTATGTGTTTATATACAGTGTCTGTTCTGAAATTAGTAGGACTGATTTTTTCCTGAGCGAACGGATAGGCGAGAGGCGGTCTGCGCGCGCACGATCGGTGGAAGGGGATATTGGGAATGCTGAGAAAAATCGGCAATCGGCTCTCGGCCGTTGAAGAGAGCAGGTCGCTTGTACTGTGAACCACTGTCGAAACGCCTCATCACGGAAAATCATGGAGCGTTTTCTGGAGCAGCGATATGCGATCAAATTTTGTGTAAAGCTTTGTAAAACGGGCAAAGGGACTCACGACATGATTAAAGAGGCCTATGGTGATGCTGCCATGGGTAGATCGCGTGTTTTTGAGTGGCACAAACTGTTTCAAGAAAGTAGGGAAAGAGTGGAAGACGACGACAGCTCCGGACACCCTTAGACCAGCAAGACCAAAGAAAATGTGTCGCAAGTGAAAAATTTACTGAAGAGTGATCGTAGGAGGAGCATCAGAATGATTGCTGATGAAATGAGCATTCCTCAAATCCAAGTTTTTGAGCTCGGCTTCACCATGACAACACGCTGAACCACACAGCGTTTCGCGTAATGGAGTATCTTGCCCAGCACAATGTGGCAACACTGCCTCATCCCCCCTACAGCCCCGACTTGGCTCCGCCAGACTTTTTTCTATTCCCGAGAATAAAATCGACGCTCAAGGGGAAGCATCACGGCTCGGTAGAGGTGGTTCAACAGGCCGTGACGAGGGAGTTAAACAGCATTCCGGTCCAGGAGGCATACGAAGATTGGAAAACTCGTTGGCAGCAATTTGTAGATGCGGAAGGGTGCTACTTTGAAAAATTCTAATCGTTTGTACTATTCTCATGAATATATATATATATATATATATTGAATGAGTCCTACTACTTTCAGAACAGATCCTGTATATGTGTGTCTTTGTTTCAGTGTAAGTATATGTACACACGCAGATGAACTATAACTATTCATACGCATAAAACGGAATAAAGTATTATATTTCAACTATTTTCTTTTATATCCTATGTAAGAATTGGCATAATATCATGACTTTAGACCAGAAATGAAACTCCACATCAAATTCACAGTAGCTTATTTTTAAATTCATGAAATTTCATTTTGAATAAAAAAAATTTCTCAAGAAAATGAAATCTAATATTGAGTATATACGATTTTTCCATGTCTCTTTTATTATATGCGAGTTTATTAGAATCAATATCTTAAAAAAGTTGCTTTATATGTTGCTTTAATACATCATCACACTATAACATTGAGGTAAATACAAAAGATATATTTCGTATTTTTAAATTTAAAAAAAAATCTTTCCAAAGGAAGTTTTTTCACATTCCAAGTGCTTCCCTAATAGAATAAACAACGAAAATAAATTATATTTTTATGGAAACGAATAGAAAATACATTAGAAAGAAAATAGCTCAATAAATTGAAAGGGCAAAATAATACATTTGGAAAAATTCAAACATTCATTTATTCACAGCGTTCAATCAAGACGATAGTTTTATAAATAACTTACGGAGAAGATATTGCTCAGTAAATTGGAAACACTGAAAAGTATTCTTGGAAAAATTTAAAGCTTCATTTATTCAAATGTGCAGTCACGTCGGATTTTTAGCAAATAGTGAAATCATTCCAAATAGTATTTTCTGATAACATGAAACAGTGTTAAGCAATTTTTTTGAATAATTGCTTTATGTTCCAAGAAAATACACTTTACATTTAGATGAATATGAGAGAATTTCAAGATTTTAAAACTCAAATATTGTTAATTCCATCTATACTAATAAAATAAAGTTTCGCTCTGTGTGTCTGTCGTCTGTCTGTGTGTGTGTCTGTTGGCGATGGCTAGGAAAATTTAGCGCACCTAGAAGTCTGTAAATTTAGATTTAGATAGTCCAAACCATCTTTTGGTGCACCTGAACCTCAGAATTTTAATATCTTGATAACTAGCCTAGATATTAATTAGATTCTCATTAACCATCGCTTCTAAAATGACATCTTTCAAATCAAAATGGCGAAAGAAACGAATTGGCGCATTGCATTTGCAAGCGGAAATGAACTAATTCGAAATTATTTTACTAATTAGCGAATTTTAAGAAAACTAATTAAGATATCAATTTGAAAATTTCTGAGCATATGTAAAAAAAAAATTCTGCATCCGTCTATGCAATTTTTGAAAAATTCGGCCGGTAATTTTTCTTAATTTATGCAAAAAACTGCTAAAAATCTGCTGGCGCCAGTGAAATAAATCCGAGAAAGTTTCAGACAGGGATCTGCTTTCATTAAAAACTGAACTACAAAGAGATCTGTTTCTCTGGCCGATCCCTCCATTTAGTTTGCGAAAATGAAAGGAAAGAATTGCCAATTTTGACTAATGAACAAAAATTTAGATGACTAAGATATAGATTTGAAATTGAGGATGGGAAGTGTTGTCATCTGCCGGCTATTTTAGCGTAGTCTCTTCGTTATGTTCAAATTATCAGAAAAATTTAATTATTTTTTTAATGATGTAATAATAATGTTAAAAAACTAATAAATTAAAGAACTAATTAGTAATTGCAATTAACACATTACCTCTAATTGATTTGTACAATATATAGATAAATTAATACATAATTTATCTATTATTTTCTAATACATAGGATATACACTATGTATTACAAAATAATACGTAGATAAATCATGTATTAATTTATCTATATATTGTACAAATCAATTAGAGGTAATGTGTTAATTGCAATTACTAATTAGTTCTTTTATGACATAGTCACGTGATCTGTGACATCGCTGGTGACGTATTGAATGATATCACATGGTCACATGATTAGACGGTAAAACCCTAGGTGGATGATATCATTTAATCAGTGACGTCACATACCACGTGATCATTCTTATCAGTGATTAGATTATCTGATAAGGCCTTGAGCGGGCATTCACTTTTCTCAGAGTCTTCGTGTGAGACGGTTGTGTGTTCAGCAAGCTGGCGTATTTGGTAAGAATAGTATCTGTATATATATTTTTTTTAATATGATTTTAAATTGATTTGATACATGTTATAACGTTTTAAAATGTTACGTTACATTATATAAAGATGTTTTAAATATTAGAACTAAAAAATAATAATTTGAAATAATAGACTAACTAAACAGTAAATATTAAACCTATGTAGATAAATTGAAATGTTAAAATGAAAATGGCGAAAGTTTAGTCAGACTCATGTCAGTGTTTATGATATTAAATCTATAAAAGAAATTTTTAAGCGGGAATACTAATAATCCAAGTTACCATACTAATATTATAAGTTAGTAGATTCACAAACTAATGAGAATTTGTGAGAATGTATTTAATTTTAATAACAAACTATGGTGATTTCTACAGATATTTAATAAAATACAAGTTTTCGTGGGAAATGTACAGAGTTTACCAATCTTCTTCCAAGCTTTAATTCCAAGACTTATCTTACTATATGTAATTGTCTAAATCAAGTTAGGACATATCCTGTTTGATTAGTAACTTTTTTTATCGATTAAACATGTCTTTACTCTAGTTTCTTATTAATTTCCACACATGCGCAGATAGTGAATATGTGTTTGTTAGGGTAAGCAATTAGTTTCTTGGTAACGCAGTTGGTTGGTTGGTTTGCTGATGGAGTAAACAAATTGTTACTACGATAAACAATTGTAAGTTGGGGGATATTCTTTCGATAGTTAAAACATCAAACATTGGAAGTTTACAAACATATAAATTTACATGCATACATAAATATATAAAACCATTCAGTCTAACTTGTATATATATATAGAGAGAGAAAGAGAGAGAAAGAAAGAGAGAGATAGAGAGATAAATAAAATCGCTTGTCTTATAATATCAGACATATGCACATACACATGTATGTACATATACATACACCATGTATGCATATACATACACGCATGTATGCACATACATACAGATATAGTGAGAGAGATAATAGAAACGCTTTGCTCTACAATATTAGACATACGCTCATACACATGTATGTACATATGGATATGTATACACATGTATACACAGGTATATACATGTAGTGAGAGAGATAAATAAAACGGCTTTGCCGAATAATATTTACACATGTATGTACATATGAATACGTATACACATGTATATACATGATTACATGTATGTACAAACATGAATATACATGTATGTACATACATACACACACATGTATGTATGTACATACATACGCATACATGTATGTATATACATACCTACACACGCGCAAACATATATAAATAAAAATATTTTTGTGAATTTTTAATTTTTTTTCTTAAGATGTGTTTTTTTTTTTTTTTTTTTTTTTTTTTTTTTTTTTTTTTTTTACTTTTAAATTTTTTAAACATTTTTTCAATTAGTTTTTTTTTTTACTTTTCAAAAAATTATTTTATTTTAACTTATTTTTTTTTTAAATTATTAAATTGAATTTTCTTTTTTAACTTGTACTTTTCTGGTAACCTTTTAACATAAGTTTGTAGTTTTTCAGAACTTTTTTATTATCTTGTAAAATTTTTGCAAAACTTGTCGATATGTATATGCAATTAATTGTAAAGTAAATATATGTCATTTCTAAAAACATTAAGTTAAATACTATCACGTGATCTAACCATTGTTTAAAATAAAATGTAAGTTAGTAAATGTTATCTAATAGTATATGTTAAAAAATCTGAATGGTCGAGTTATATCCACCAGGGATTTTAGTTAAAATGTATGACCACTAAACTGAGGAAACTATATTTATATTGATAAAAATACTTTCCTAAGATTAATATAGCATACGTATAGCGTATTCATGTATTAGTAAATAACTGTAAATCACAAAAGATAGAAATCACATTCATGTGACTAAATAGCGGGGGCTCACTCAGCCCAGTTATTATATATGCGTGATGCCCATAAAATGAGAATCATAAGTTTGTTTGGGTTCAAAACTTGCGTGGTTTAAACGATTGGGATTTTGAATACTCAGAGAAGTCAAAGAAATCACGATATTGTTCCATATCCTTATAAATATTATGTGTTTCAATATGGTAAGTTAAGGAGTCTGATTAGTAAATAATAAGGTTTCCCGATCTTTATATGTTTTCTTTATGAAGTTATAGTGAAAATCATACATAACTAATTTAGATAATTCTAAAATAGCGAACCCGACGTATATCAGTCGATTCCTAAGTATGCTAGTTTTCAATCTCTGCACAACAGTCAAGTCTTCATTGCAAAAGAAGCCTTATAATTATATATAAGTGGAAAAAGAAACGAAAGCTATAATTTTTAAAATACATTTCCAGCGTGAATAATTAGGTTTTCATAAATCTAATTCACTTACTTCAATAGTTTTTCAAATTTTTAACAATAGTCTGATAGCATTGGAAAGTGTTTCATAAAGTATACAACGACACATGATTTTTCCTTCTTATTTATTTATTTATGTATTGTCACTTACTGTAGATCCTATTTTATATTTACGTTAAAATTTTTCATTCATTCGTACCCTTTTTGTGGACACTCTGTACATTTTTTCCTATGTGCTATTGTTAGCCTAAATTTTATCGAAGGTATTTCTATGAAAATAGAGGCGAATTAACACATTAATGCAGTATAATTAATATATATATATTATAGGGGACCCTGTATTTTCACTATAATCTCTATTTTAGCAAATCGTGTATTAGATTAGATTCATTAACATATTTAATTAAAATCTAACTCTTTCCCCAAAATTTTTTAAGTCCGATCATTAAGGTATGTCTTAATTAATATTTTTAATTTATTTCTTAGTTATTATTTTTCATTGTCTACTTAATGAAGCATTTTAAAACTTAACAGATTTTAGTATATATATATATATATATATATATATATATATATATATATATATATATATATCGCCATATATACATATATGGTGAGTAACACCTATACAGGCCTATACTAAAGAATTCTCATACATTAGCGGTTTTAAGTATCAACCTCGCTACATTGTAGGAATATACTAACTTCTATGTGAACAATACGTTTCATGTATTATTTGAAACTTTGATTAAAAAAAATAGAATAGTTAATTTGTAGTTTAAAAATAATTAAATAATTATATCGATTCATTAAGACATCTAAGATAGTCTTACATCTATTCCTTATCGATGTGAATCCCCTTATCAGTGACGTCACATACCACGTGATAGATTAAAGATAAGATAAGCTGATAAGGAGTTGTACTAAAATCATTCAAATCCAAGATATTCCAGAAGAAGCACATATGGTTATCCTGCTCCCATCATATAATGAAGACTTGATGCGAGCATGTGATTACAGATCTGTTTGGTTTAGGTAAGCATAATTTGTCTTTCTATACTATATAAATTTTATATGAATGTTTATTTGTCTTATGCATTGTATGTGATTTATAAATATACATATGTGTTGAAATATATACTTTTTAATTTAGCTAACATAATTAAAATCTTGAAAAGTAGGTTATGTTTAATAGCATTATGATAATAAATGTAATTTATGAAATATAGTTAATATGGTTTGAAAAAATTTATAAGTTCAGTTATATTTTAGTGTATCTTAACACATTCAAAATGCTAATAAGCAAGTAATGTAGTACATGGCGAAAATAATTTATGCAGGCTAGTTAATAAGTAAATAATAAATGTAAAAATAGAAACTCTAAGCTTTTTCACTCACATACTATTTATTTATGGTTTTAAAATATGGTGCTTTATTTTCTGTTATATATGTAAAAATATGCGTCGTTTGAAAAAAATATATATATGTGTTAAGATAATTTATATACAAAAATATGTGTTCAGAAAATTAACTTTATCTTGATCCTAACACCTTTTCAAACTTAACTAGTAATTTTAGTGTAAACAAGATATGTAGCACGTATTCTTAGACTATAGGAAAATAAAGAATATTTACTTTATCTCGATCTTAATGCATTTTAAAACTTAACTAATTTTAGTATATGTAATGAGATGAGTAGTACATACACAGGGCTACATGCAAGAAATCGCATACATTAACGGTTATAAGTATAACAATATATGTATATATATTGGAAAGTATTTCATAAAGTATCTCTTTTTATTATTTATGTAT
Organism: Maratus michaelseni; assembly: GCA_963931845.1. NCBI lineage: Eukaryota > Metazoa > Arthropoda > Arachnida > Araneae > Salticidae > Maratus > Maratus michaelseni. The sequence goes on from OZ007595.1 coordinate 92,775,797, forward strand.
CATGTTTCTTTTTCTAATTTTAGTATATATATTATTATTGTTTTTTTTCATATATTTCCCTTCTCGTATGTTATTAATACCACATGAAAAAAGTACTGATTAATTACATTAACAGTTAAAATAATTAGTTATTTTTTCTTTCGATATTTGTAAAATTCTTAGTTATACATTTTTTAATAACAGTTAGTTTTATTTTATATGTTGAAATAACAAGTGAGATCCCCTATTATGTGAAAACGGAGTAATTTATATCAGTGAATAAACATTTAAAAATTTTAAAGTAATGTATATTAAGATATATGATGTACAAATGAAATAAATAAGTTTATTTATTTTTCATTTTATTTAGTGATATCATTCTCCAAATACTAATTATCTGAGAAAGCTCTTTAACTATAGAAAATTCTCTTATCATTAATCTTCAATATCTTATCAAAAACATCCCCTCAAGTTTAGTGACGCATACTTACTGTGCGAACGATTTTTTCTTCTCCAAGTCGATAACAAACCCTTTGCCAACAGTTTTAAAAACCCAAAAAATTCTAATATAATTCTCTCCCCCACGGAGAATCACTGAATTTTGTATATAATACCTAAGTGGTATTTTCTTTCAAATTATGCATAAAATAATAATAATTAATGAAGAGTATGTTTTTATAGTACGGAATTTTTTGAAGGACGATATTTTATTAAATGTATTTCTGTGAAGGGATCCTAAATAGACCCCAAAATTTGGACTCTATCGAGTTTTGAAAGTTTACTTTCATATGGTTTTAAAGGGTGGTTTTAAATTTTATTATGGTTTTAAAATTTATTTTATTTATCCTATTTATTTTATTATTATTATTTTGTTATTTACTATAGATCCAATTTTGCATTAACGGAATTCTTCATTCAATAGTTTTCCTTTTGTGGGCACTCTGCATTTTTTTTTTTTTGAAGTGGCCCTATATTTTTAGCCTCATTTATATCGAAGGACCCTTTGGGACAAACGGAGTGGGGGCTATTTCTTCAATTTGTTCCCCTATACCATTTTCGTGTGGCACTGTGTATTTTTTGAAGAGGCCTTATATTTTTAGTCTCATTTGTATCAAAGAACACTCTGCTAAAATAAAAATAGGGAGGGGATGGGACACTTAAATTTAGTATGGTGAATCATGTTTATAGTGTACCCTGTATGTTTTATGGGTATTCTGTATTTTTTGTAGGGTATCCTATATTGTTAGCCTAATTTACATCGAAGAACTCTGTGGGGTAGAAGGGGGTGGGGGGCTATTTCCTCAATTTATTCCCCTATACAATTTTGTGTGGCACTTTGTATTTTTCGAAGGGACTTTACATTTTCCCCCTAGCGTTTATCAAAGGGCTCTCTGCTAAAATAAAAAAAGGAGGGGAGACACTTAAATTTGGTATGGTGAATCAAGTTTATAGGGTACCCTGTATTTTTGATGGACACTCTGTATTTTCCATATTGTTAGCCTAATTTACATCGAAGGGTCCACTGGGGCAAAAGGGGGTGGGGGAGCTATTTCCTCAATTTATTCCCCTATACCATTTTTTTTGGCACTTTGAATTTTTTGAAGGGACCTTATATTTTTAGCCTCACTTGTGTCAAAGGGCACTCTGCTAAAATAAAAAAAGTAGGGGGGTGGGAGGGGATTTATGCTTCAGGGTGCCTTAAACGTAAAAACTTTTGCTACTCTTAAAACTTGCTGCGAATGACTTTACTGGAATCAAGTTCAGAACACCCTGCTGGTCCAAACAGTCTACCAGACAGGTCCAAACAGAAGGTTTCTGTTGAGAACATCATGCGGATCCAAACAGAAGGCTTAGAACCGAATCCTCAGAACAGAACACCAGCCGGGTCCAAACAGTCTACTAGACAGATCTAAACAGAAGGTTTCTGCTAAGAACACCAAGCGGGTCCAAACAGAAAACCTAAAGATATGGTAACTATATATTTATTCTCATTTCATCAAAATAGAGTGTCAAAGTAACATAATATTTATTTTTTCTTCTTTTTTATTTCGTTACAGGTGCCTTGCAGCTGAAGAGGATGTAAAACTGGTGAAAAAGGTTCTACCGGACATTAAAAAAATTGTGGCGTTATGAATTGTTTTCATAGCGGGTGGTTATGGTGGGTCCACAATTAAAAAAAAAAAAAAAATTCTCTAAAATATAATTTTGGAAAATATTTAATTTTTAGAAAATCCATAAAAAATCTATTCTCTAACAAATTAGAAAAATACCTCGTCCTACTATAGCATGATAATTCTAGAAAAAAAAGTTTTTAAAAAGCATTCCACGATTCATTAATTAAACTAATTCCATTAATTAAACTAATCCCCTCTTAGACATGAGTATCTCCCCCATTCCCTTATCTCCCCCACTCCCTTATCTCCCCCATTCCCTTATCTCCCCACTCCGCTTATCTCCGTGACGTATTTCCGCCGCGACGTACCGTGACCTTCATTCGACCTTGAGGTCGACGGTACCGACGGTACTGGCGTAGAACCGGTGTTTCTTATTTACTCACAGAACTAAAAATCATCAAGATCTGAATATTTATATAACTAGCTCTAGTACAAACGCACCTCATTTGTCACGTTTGACGTACAATTTCCAACTTTTTTAAACATAGAATTTGTACCAAACATAAGGCAAATAATGTTCTAACTCGTCGATGGCCATATACTAGAAAGAAGTGTACGCAACGTGACCAGAATTAGTTATTTACTAAATTTGAAAATGCACTTTAAATCCGATTTATTTTTATTGAAAAACGATTCACTGAGTAAACAAAACTGATTTATCTTAACGTAAACACATTTTTATGATAAATACGTAGTAATATTCAATTAATATTTATAACTTTGCGCAAAAGGATTCTGGCGAAATTTGAGGTTGAAAAAAAGTGTGTGTGTGTGGGGGGGGGGGGAGGGCAAGTTTTCAGAGGGGATAATGTGCTAAAGATAATTTCACCTGTCGTTTCCAAATATTGCCGATTTTTTATGTCCAATCAAGTGTTTATTTTTTGAAGGAAAATTTCACCTGAAGTACATACGAAGCATATGCATAACATGTGTAAATTAACATTTTTTTTTTTTTTTTTTTTTTTTTTTTTTTTTTTTTTTTTGTAAAATAAAACGACTCAAAGAAATTTTTTATTTACCAATATAGTTCCACGTGCACAAGTTAAAAGTATTCTTATTTTAATTACAAAGAGCTGGGCAACAGTTAAATTAATTTACCTTTTAAACGACTGTTTAAATTGCCAAAAGAGCACAAGACTGTACACGGTGCAGTTTTTTACTCTAGAAATAAACATATATATTGTTACATCATCTCTATTATTTACTTTGTTGAAGTGAAACGCATACAACACGTTGTTGAACTAGCCACATTTCTGTGTTTTAATATTATATTTTCCATACTTTTATTGAATTCCATGTATGTATATAACAAATTTTTAAATTAATTCAAAACTAAAATTTTGTATTTGCATCAGACACTCACAGCTGTTACTAATCTGAGAACTCTAGTACATCAGGAAGTGAGTGAAGTATCGATTACAAATTCCTTCTTCACATACGTGAACCAAGTTATGTAATTAAAGGGGTAAAAATATGCTCTATCGTGAGTAACAAGGCATGATTCTAAAGACCTTTATGTTAATTACGATACTTAATACGTTGTTTACACGACATTTCATGCAAAATATACTAAAAATTAGTTTTAAGCCAATGTCATATATATATATATATATATATATATATATATATATTCAAATGAAAGAAAAACGTTAAAAACACACAGAATGTTTGCATTACATAAATTATTTCGAAATTGGTTTCAATTTAATAAATGTAACGTGTGTAATTTAATCTGTGATTATTTCAGTGTGTATGCAATTAACGTATTCATAATCGAGTCATTTCTTTACCCATAACATTGCAAACTGCTTCAAGGTGAAAGTTATCGTCCGATGCACTATAACAGTTTCCATAGATACTACACGTACCCAAATCATGCATTTAGGGAAAAGGATTTCGAAATCAAATCATGCATTCGGCTTAGGTATAAATTTAAGAATTGGTAAATTTTATAAATTGAATAAATGATACTTTACATAAATATTTTTTTCATTTTTATAAAATGTATTTCTTTTGTATAAAACACAAAGAGATATGTAATTTGGTAATTTAAAATTAAATCAAAATGTTCCGCTAAATTCTTACTAAAATACATATGTCGCTGATGAGAAAGAATTGAGATACACTTTTTTAAGCCTGATATTGTCTTATGTTAAAATCCTGCCTACATCTGACTTTAATAATTTATCAATTTATCTAAAATCAATTTCGTTTATACCCAAAATCTTACACACGATTACGTTCGTCGTAATTTTAATAGAGAAAACTACTTATTTTGATGAAAATTGAAATGTAAATTAACAATAAACAATAGTAATAGATTATTTCAAAATACATTTAGAGGAAAAGATAATTAATTTTATCACCTTATCATATGTTAGAACAGGTGTTGGCAACCTTTTTCGGCTGCGGGTCACAATCGACCAAAATATGTATATTAAGTAGACGTTTCGGGTCAGTGGTATTTTCATTACGTCCGTCCGTCGTAATTTTAATAGAGAAAACTACTCATTTTGACGAAAATTGAAATGTAAATTAACAATAAACAATAGTAATAGATTATTTCACCATACATTTAGAGGAAAAGATAATTAATTTTCTCACCTTATCATATATTAGAACAGGGGTCGGCAACCTTTTTCGGCTGCGGGTCACAATCAACCAAAATATGTGTATTAAGTAGACGTTTCGGGTCAGTGGTATTTTCATTACGTCGTCCGTCGTAATTTTAATAGAGAAAACTGCTCATTTTGATGAAAATTGAAATGTAAATTAACAATAAACAATAGTAATAGATTATTTCACCGTACATTTAGAGGAAAAGATAATTAATTTTCTCACCTTATCATATGTTAGAACAGGGGTCGGCAACCTTTTTCGGCTGCGGGTCACAATCAACCAAAATATGTGTATTAAGTAGACGTTTCGGGTCAGTGGTATTTTCATTACGTCCGTCGTAATTTTAATAGAGAAAATTACTCATTTTGATGAAAATTGAAATGTAAATTGACAATAAACTATAGTAATAGATTATTTCACCATACATTTAGAGGAAAAGATAATTAATTTTCTCACCTTTTCATATGTCATTACAGGGGTCGGCAACCTTTTTCGGCTGCGGGTCACAATCAACCAAAATATGTGTATTAAGTAGACGTTTCCGGTCAGTGGTATTTTCATTAAGTCCGTCGTAATTTTAATAGAGAAAACTACTCATTTTGATGAAAATTGAAATGTAAATTAACAATAAACAATAGTTATAGATTATTTCACCATACATTTAGAGGAAAAGATAATTAATTTTCTCACCTTATCATATGTTAGAACAGGGGTCGGCAACCTTTTTCGGCTGCGGGTCACAATCAACCAAAATATGTGTATTAAGTAGACGTTTCGTGTCAGTGGTATTTTCATTTTAAAACAGTCTTTTTTGGTGCATAATAAGATAAATTTTATTGAGGAAATAATTATCATACACCTTTTTAAACTTTAAAACACAAAAAAAAATTATAATTATTATAAAAAGAAACATAACTGAAGGATCTTTACTTTCTCTTCAATGGCTCCCCTGATGCTGAACTTTTGACGCCAATTCATTTAAGTCTGCGTTATAGTTAGTCATCTTAAGACGAATACAAGCATCTGAATTTTCAGTGGTTAAGTTGTTCCTGTTCTTACTTAAAATAAATTTCATGTGTGAAAATATTTGCTCACATTTATATATTCGACCAAATGTGGACAAAATGGCAAAGCCAATTTTTTTCAGATATCAAAACTTCGTAGAAAGTGATGCCCAACACGCTGATATCGTGGAAAGAACATGATCTTCTGATTTTTACAGATTTTTCCGCAATGTCTTGAATTTATCCGTCCATAACGCTGAACTTTTAAAGTCCATTATTTCTAAACTAAAGTTGTCAACTTTAAGAAATTGAAAATACTGCAAATTTAAAACATTTTCTTCTATTTCATCGGGCTTTATTATAAAAGTAAACATTTCGCCGTGCTTTCTAAAATTTTTAAATCGACTTTCTAATTCACTTTTAAGGCACAAAATCCAACTTTCGAACATGTTAAGATTGCTCTCATCGATATTTTCTTTTTCGTGTTGCCCTTTTAACAACAGAAAGAAACGAAATTATTTCTTTTTTTTATGTCCGTTTCAAATTATATTAATTTCGAAGAAAAACTCTTCCATTCTTCGTGCAATTTCAAAATTGTGTGGTGATTTCCTTGAAGTCGTAGGTTGAAATCATTAAAATGGTTCATTATGTCTGTTAAGAACAAAAGTCTTACGAACCCTTCATTATCATTGCGTCCGTGATCATGTTCACCGATTTCGTATAAAATTTTTGTATCTCATCAAAACACTTTACAAATCTATTAAGAACTTTACATCGACTTAACCATCGTAATTCCGAATGTAACAGCAAATCTCTATATTTAGATTCAATTTCCTTCAAAAACGCTTTGAGGCGCCTGTGTACTAATGCTGATCGGGCTAATATCATATTTATGATCTTAACAACCTTATCCATTACATCTTTAAGTTTTTGTGTAGATGCGTTTGCAAATAAATTTTCTTCATGTATGATACAATGAAACGACAAAGCCAAGTTCATTTTCCATTGTTTCACAAGTCCAATATTTTTCCCCTCATAGCTTGAGAACCATCAGCTGTTTTGGAAAACAATTTACTTTTTAAATCCAATACTTGCTCATTTCTTAAATTAGTAAAATCTTGAGCTTGACGAAAAATGTCTGTGCCTTTGGTCGTGATATTCATAGAAGCAAAAACACAAAGTTCTTCATCGACTTTTGAACTATTTATTGATGCATATCTCATAACAATTACAAGCCTACCCTACCCATACTATTTATATCGGTACTTTCATCGAGTGCAATGCTAATTACGTCACTAGATAACGAATTATTTTTGACCTGTTCATCAATATTTTCGGCCATATCTTCAATGCGACGCTGAACTGTTCTATCCGACAATGGCGATTCTTTAATTCTGTCAATGATCTGTTTTTTATTTGCTAAGTAATTAAATAAGTGTTCGAAACAATTTAAGATTGCGTTTTTCTAAAATTCGCCGTCTGTAAAAGGTTTTCCGTTGGTACCAATACTAAGAGCTGCAACAAAGCTGACAGATGTAGCGTGATTGTGGCTAGTAACAAATTTCTTTATGAATTGATTTTGTTTTTCAAAATCTAAGACAAGTTCAGCAATGTATTCAGGTTTTCTTCATTTAGCATTTCACTCACATTTTTATGTTTTGAATGAAAGTGTCGCTCAATATTGTAAGTTCTGACGGCAATTACATCTGTGCATAAAGTACATATCAAGTTGTCATCAGTTTCGAAACACCCATACCTTTCTTTCCACGCATGTTGAAACAATCTCTTTTTTACTTTTTGTTTGCCTATGGTAATAATTTGTTTTAACAAACTGAACAAGTTCACAACTGAGAGAACTAATGCTCCTAACCGCCAAATTGTAGCAGTAGTTCAAGCCGACTTATTGGACAAAAAGCGAGGTCGCGGTGAATATGTCGAAGTTTGCGATTGGACGCTGCCTTCCGCCGCGCCTTTATTCGTCCAATCGCTGCAATCGTTAAGCAGTCGTTTATTGCTGCAGTTGAAGCCAAACTTATACCAACTCAATTTCCGGAGAATTTAATTTTCTCTCTTCATCATTCTTTATTTTCCTGTCTCCAAACATAATTTTTAAAACAAATAAGTGCAATTTTCTGTTATGTTATTTAATAGTTTGGAATTTCTGAATTAAAATTAAACCTTTTAAAGTTCAAAAATAAACTCGAAATATATTTTCAAAAGAATTTATTTTATTTATACTTTTTTCGGAACTCAAGTGGATCACTTGAAATTATGAAATGGGTCACTTGATGACCCGCGGATCATAGGTTTCCGAACCCTGTCTTAGAAAATGCATAATGCCAAAATAAACAAGATTTTCGCAATTTAAACATTTCATATGCACGATCCATTACATCATTGTGAGTCTTTATTTTTTGTATACTTTTTTCAATATACGCATTTATAAATTTGCCGTATTAACATACAATTATAAAAAACGATCGCAGATTTTATAATTTAAACAAGAAAGAAAAATTAAGTAAATATTATGAAACACTCTACGACGCATTCAGAAAACTGAAACAAAACTTCAACGTTTGATAAGGTGAAATAAAATGTCTAATTAAACAAGGTCATTGTCATACCGAGCAGGAAGGCCAACCTTTCGACTTAAGCTCAACTAACCCCGCCCAACAGGCTTGTTTACTATGCGGCAAAGGCTTACAAGATAATTATTAAAGTTGAGAGAAAACAATAAATACAAAACAATACTAATAGCTTACTTATTGAACGATACACAATTAATAAATACGATAAAGTAAAACAAAAATAATCATAGTTTGAATAGTAGCATCAAGTGTATAAAAAGACTTATTTGGGGAAAAACTTAATTAGATAGGGGTGTTTACAGTAAATAGTTAACACAATTTAAGTACAGCAATGTACTATAGCAATATGAGTTTATAAAAATTTTGTTTATTGCAAATATACGTTTCAATTTTCGAAGAATTGAGTATTTTTCTTATTTTTAAACACTATCCAAAACAGTTTGACCATTTGAAATTGGGTTGCTTTGAGACTTGTAGCTGCAAAGGTCAAAAATTCAAATTTTGATGATATAATAACTGATCAAAAAATCTACTAATTATACTGAACAATACTATATAATACTTTGTGATATTGAGCAATAATTATACTATGTAATACTGAAATACGAATTCTGAAATTACAAAATTCCGAAAATACAAATTCTGAAAATACAATTTACCAAGCATGCTGAGCAGTACTAAATAATACTGCAATACTGTGTGATACTGCAACAATACTACCATGTAATAATACAGCGTATGATGCTGAAGTAGATAGCAATATTGAACAGAAGTAAGTACTAAATGAACAATAATGAATGAATGACAATACTAGGGGGACAAATATAAAATGTAAGCAAATTAAAATGTACAAAATTTCAATCCAGCTGGGAGAAGACTTAATACTTAAAAGACATTTAATATGAATACGTGATCAAAGTTAAAACAGATTAGAGAAGATGCTAACTTAATATAAGAATTAAAGAAAATTACTTACGCTATTCAAGGGCCCAGCTGGAAAGATATGTAATTACAGAATAAGAAAAGAAAATATTTAGTAACAACATGACACATTTGAAATCCAACTTCAGCAATTACCATCTATAGTTTGAACAATATCCGATTTCTTTTGTCCAGTCGTGGATACCTTCTGTTTTCTCACGCATTTTACGAAAAACAAGAGAGAAAAATCACGCGTCAAGTTCACAATGTGAAACACTTTCAGCACTTGCAGAATATTTTAACGAATTTAACCGTTTAATACGGTGAATGAAGACATCTTAATTAAACAATTTAGAAACATAAACTGAAAACTTACTTTCAGAAATAACAACCCAACCATAGACAGCAATGTTTCCAGTTCATTGCGTAGCCCTGTATATGAATTTATTTATACCCTATAAACATCTTTTAGTGAACAAAATATAGTTCAGCTGGAAAATGCATAACTCTATTAAAAAACACGGTTAATTAATTCATGCTCATATATAGTAAAGCCTACGAATTATTTTATGAAGCCCTGTATAGAATTTATATACATCACGTAGTACGCAAAAATGTAGTTCAACTTGAATATGCATATTGAAACTAAAAACACACTTCCTGCATTTATCGCTCATAGACATTACTGTAAACAAACTATTTTGTGTGTCTCTGTAAGGGAAAGATAAGTTATGCACGTCAGAATCTACAGAAAGTGACTTTTAGTGCACCTCAGTAATGTATAGAAGTTTGAAATAGTGTAAAATTATTAAAATACGCTGCAAACGATTTTTCCCCCATAAGTCAAATACAACCGAATAATTTTAAGTAACCCTGTAAATGAGTGATAATTGCTTTGCACTTCATATTCTACAAAAAAAAACATTGTTTAGTGCAACTTAGAAATGCACATTAACTCCATTATGCTTGAAATAGTATAACATCATTAAAATGAACAGCAAACTCTTCTTCTTGAGGACAAGATAGACACAAGGAAGTTCACAACACTGAAGTTCAGACACAATGACATCCATGCCTCACCCAGGATTCGAACCCGGGCTCTCACCGTTTCTGTCGCCTCTGCTACCAACCAATCTGCCGGGCGGCAATCCGAGTACATTACGATAGTTAAAGGACAGACATACGATAGGCAAACGGCAGACAGACGGCAGACAAACAAACCGAAGCTATAAACATTTTTCAACTATTTTGGAGAACCTTCATGGCCGAGTCGTTAAGGCACCATTCCCCTAATCGCTGGAGAGCTTAGAAGCAAGCGGCGGGTTCGACTTCTGCTGACTACGTTGCACTCTTTGGGGAGTTTCAGGATGTACCATTCAATGATGTCCTTGTATCTATCCCGTCCTCATCAAGAAGATTTGTGTAATTGTTGAAGTCCTGTATGTGTTTCTGTGAATAAATATATATGGATCATTCGAGACAGCAACCTTTGCAGCTATAGGTCTCAAAGCACCCCAATTTCAAATGGTCAAACTGTTTTGGATAGTGTTTAAAAATAAGAAAAATACTCAATTATTTGAAAACTGAAATGTATATTTGCAATAAACGAAATTTTTATAAACTCATTTTTTATAACTTTTATTCCTTCTGCAAACATATACAATTTTATAACCATGTAGATTTAAATTAAATTGTATTATTCCGCAGAATTCATAGCAAAATCAAAATTATTCTCGGGTGCTATAGTGTTGCAAAACACTGTTCTAAATCATAGTAACAATACTCCAAGTTTATCTAATATATACAAATGAAAATTCGTCTATCTATCTGTATGTCTCTAAAAATCCACAGTTTAGAACCGCGGCTCGTGAAATTTTACGTACATGAGTATTAAAATACAGCCGAGACAACTAAAGTAATCCGAAATCAAAATAAATAATAGTTAATTTTTATTTAATTAAAAAAACCCACCAATCTAATAGCAATTTATTAAGAAATTTAAACATTTTTTCGTTATAGCAGCTGCCAGTAGTTTAGAATCCGCAATAAAATTCCTACCACAGCAATTAATTTTCTATTGAAACATTTCCATTTGAAAAATGAAAATGTAATAAAAAGGTTCAAGAATTAAAAAGAAGTTACATATGGCGCCATATTGGAAGTGTAATGGACATTTTCTACGAATTTTCAATAATATAAGAAGCACATATATCAGTAAATACAGAAAGCAGGTGCGAGGCTAACGAAAAAGACAGGCTACCGCGATGCATTCCACTTATCTTTTTTTACAGACCGCTAGAGTGACGTAATGCTCTTTTCGTAAACTTACATTGGTGCATTCGAGCATCACGTGACGCCGTCGGTCTGTAAAAAAAGATACGCGTAAAGCACCGCGGTAGCCTTTCTTTTTCATTAGCCTCGAAGCAGGTGAATATGACGTCAGCAGATGGATATATAATGTCATATGAGTTTGAGAAACGTATTAAAACATGATAGAAACCCGGATATGGAAATATTGGCATATTTTAACGTTTCGAGGTTCTCTGAATTTATTTTTGCCAATCCAATATTTACGTGTGTGTATGCGTGTGTATTACAATTTCCACAAAGGTTTAGGTTCCCAGAGCTCGTTCTTAATGAACAACTTAAATAAAGATTTCAGATTTTTTTTAAAGAAAATTCATAGAATTTATATATTTGTCATTTTTATCAAAAACTTATTTCAATAACAAAATACTCCGAAACAAATTTTCAGCAAAGGGTTATAATCTAGGTCTCAATCCGGACAACAGATTATATTTACTAAGTAAGTAGGTATAATCTGTCGTCCGGATTAATTAAATGAAAACAAGTTGGAAATTGTACGTCAAACGTTACAAACGAGGTGCGTTCGTACGCACGTTTTAGAATTAAATTCATGATATCCCATGCGTAGAACGGGCTAAACAGCTAGTTAAGTATATATTTTATGACACTGTTCATACAAATATCTTAACTAGTTATATAAATATTCAGATATATATGTATCAGCTAGTTATATAAATATTCAGATCTTGATGATTTTTAATTCTGTGAAATGAATTATATCGTCTGCAGATTAATTTCTGTAATAAAATAAGTATCTCGGTCGCTTGACGATTTAACATCCATCGGAAGCTCCTCTAACAAAAAAGCACCGATTTAAAAAAAAAATCAAATTTCTTAATAAATATTTTTATTAATATCTCCTAAAGTTTTGATTCGATTTTAATAAAATTTGAAATGTCTCGACAAAATTCTGCAAAGATAATATATTTTAAATTGCAAACCATTTGGTTGGGTAGTTTTTGCGTTGTTATATGCGGACGGACAGACAGACGGACGGACAGACAGACAGACGGACGGACAGACGGACGGACCAAACGACGACTATAGGTGCTACGTATTTATATAATTACGAACGCACCTAAAAAGAGTCCACATTACGCAAATTAAAACTCAAAATAGAAATGTAATTTAAAACGTTATTTTTTTAAGAATGGCAACACATGTGATTCATTTACATGCAAAGTTAATCTTAGCAATTGTGAATTTTCAGCTTTTATTGCTCCAATGATGAATGGAAGCTAGCTAATTTATAGCTGACATGATAAGTTTATTATATAAATTTATGTATTTTTATGTTTGGTTTTCAATTGATTCATATGTATAATATTTTGCATGCTTATTTTATTATGTTTTTATACTGCATGCTTGATTTTGAACTTGATTTTTCTAAACAAACATTCTTAAAATCACGGGCAAGACCGGCTACTTCAGCTAATAATACGAGGGACGTTTTTTAAGTAAGGGCCGTTTGAAAATAAAAACCAAACGAAAGAAAATTTTGAAAAACCAAATTTATTTTCAGATTCAACATACATTTCTCTATTTTCCAACATAGCTGCTAAGTTTGTTTAAACACTTATCATACCTTATAACTAGATTCTGAATACCCTCTTCATAGAAACTTGCCGCCTGCTTCGATAACTAAGAGGTCGCGGCCATTTTCACGTCTTGTTCATCGTTGTAGTGGTTGCCGCCGAGATGATGTTTGAGATAAAAGTAAGTTGGGCCGCCAGACGCGTAGGCGACCACCGAACCCAAGTCCTGAGAGACTTTTATCGCGCCAGCAGGTTTGTCTCACCGCGGCGCTTCGGCCGGCCAGAGGACCGCTGCCTGCGGACCCTCCAACCTTAAACCTACGTGTCGACGACGTAAGTCGTTGCCATACGCGGTGAAAGCCAGTAGGGGAGTCGCCATGAGACACTTTGGGACGGGTCGGCGTCCCCCAACAGCTTCGGAGCTGGACACCCAGAAGGGGAGCCGGCCCTAGGCCTTAAGTCGGGTTTTTCCGACCCGTACTTGCTTTACCAAAACTCGAGGGATGTGAAAACCTACAGAGGTAGTCACGGTCTCCTTTCGTAGTGGACCTATGGTAGCGGAAAAGATGGAAATCGCTCGGCGCAAGGTTCGATCTGTAGGGGGGGGGGGGTTACAAAAATTCCCAGCCAAAAGAGTCCAATAAAGCTCGGGTTTGAGCTGCGGTGTGAGGCCTTGCATTATCGTCTAGTAAAATATTTCTTCTGTCAGCATGCCGAGTCTTTTGTTTTGAATCGCTCTGCGTAGCTTTTGCAGGGCTTCGCACGGTGCGGCTTGAACATTTTAAAGACACAGAACAGACCGTACAGGTTACCTGCACAGCTGTTCCCAAGAAACCCGGAACACGACGCAAGAACTCGTTGCGGTGCGCGCGCCACCTATTAGTGTGTATAATAAAACGGCCCTTACTTAAAAAACACGCCTCGTATATAAATTATAAAGCATGGTATCTTCGTATACTACATTTTCATCCTCTGTCATTGAAAGCAAATTTTCTCATATATCTGAAATCGTAAAAACGATCACGGCTGTCTTAGTTTCAAACAAGGCACATAATAATTTCTTGAAGATTTGAAATGTATATTAACCTCTACGCGATGAGTGGCAAATTCAGAATTTTTAATCTTTTTTTCATCAATTTTTTTAAATTGAAATTTTTGCTAAATTTAATGGTCCGATGTGGGGTTTTGCTAGCAAAACTAATCTTAATTATTTTTCCAGAACTCATAATAAAAATCTACAAGTCATAAGAAATTGTAATAAATATCCTAGAAATTCTACAATTCACAAAGGTCTTTGCACCACTTCTCTCAAAAAAGAATGAATGAACTATTCAAAAAAATCTATAAAAACATCAACAATATCCCTAACGAAATTATTTCTGAGTTACCAGACTACGAGATCTCCGACCTTTTCAACAGAAAACGCCATAGATATGCATTGATTGTTGGAAATAAAACCTGAGTTATTTCTCCCTCTTTCTAGTTAAACTTTTTTTTTCTCTTGTATCTCGTTTAGTAGTAATAATAATAAAATATTTGATAGCCTGTTGCTTTTGTAACTTTTTTTTATATATCTTCAATTTAAATGTATAGTCACTGAAAAGGGTTCTTTTTTTTCTTTTTTTTTCTTTGAGATGTTAAGGCTAGTCTTCGGTTGTATTTTCACCAGCTGAGGAACTAATGGAATCTATTCTTTTTTATTTTTTAATAGTTTTCCTTTTCTTTTGTTTAATTCATTTATTGTCTTTTTTTTAATTTAAATTCTTATATATTTCTCTATTTATACTTTCATGTAGTTTTTAGTACAGTTAAGTTTAAATTTCTATAATGGCTCCCTTTATGTCTCTGCAAGTCGTTTACATATTTCCTGGATGTAAAAATGCTCATCAACTAGACAGGGGTTCCCAAAGTATGGTACGCGTACCAGTTCTGGCAAACAAAGCCCCTGCTACTGGTACGCAAAAATGCGATACTGATACGTAAAATGAAACACTAGCATTATATTATAAAATAAAATAAATGGAATGAATTTATCACTTTGGAAATTGTCTAAATTTTCGAATGAAAATTAGAGACTGTAAACACTTTTTTGTTATTGGTGATGAATGCTTGATATAGCAAACTCTGAAATCCGCATACGCTGCTTATGATACAACCAGTTTTCTAGAATTAAACATATGTAATTATTACATTTATATGGAAAAAGTACCAGAGCCTCAGGAGAGGTTGGACTTCTAGAGGTTGGTCTCCTATTTTTGAACCAATTCCAGATGAGAGACCTGCACCTGGATTGGCACCACCAGAGATAACGCTTATAATAAAGTTGGAGGACATTGAAGCCATGAACAGATTTTACGTGCACCAGCTCCCAGTTATGTACACGTTCCCACATCAGCGGCAGTCGAGAGAGGTTGCCACCCTCCCAAGCATTGACCTTGATCCCTTGATCGATGCTGCTTCGCTTTCGATGATCTCACGGGAACCGAGCTTAACCGTCCGCGCCACTACGGGAATTTCTTGAAGATTTGAAATGTTAAAAAATTATAAATAAAGACCTAATTAAAAAATTAATCATTGAAACGATTTTAGTTAGCAGCAAAACTGTTTTAAACATCTTTTTTAAATTGTATTATCTTAAGGTAAAGACTGATTCCATGAGAGTAGGAAGTTTTTTCAAAGTATAATATATATATATATATATATATATATATGTACAGGTTATTTAAGTGTTGACGTTTTATTTGAAACATGAGTATTTTTTTATTAAAGTCTGTCAATTGAAATTTTTTCGTATTCCGTACCGAGAGTGTAAGTTTCTTTCTATTTCATTAATATCGGTTTTTAATACAATAAAGTTATTTAAAATGGTGATTTAAAAAAAAAGGTAAGTTCCACTTTCATATTTTCTTCTATATTAGCATTACGTTTCATACCTGGTGCTACGTGGAATTATGAACTTCGATTTAGCGGTACGTCGGTCTGAAAATTTGAAAACCCCTGAACTAGGAAGTCCATCGAAAAGTCTTCCTTTGTTCTATTATTCCATTTTTTAAGGTGAAATTTTAATTAAAAATTACTGGTAGACACTTAATGAGTCACGTATACACAACACTTGTTGCGAAAGGGCAACAACAAAGTATTGTAATAATATTGTTCATCATCAATTTAACGAGAAATGTACTTTGTTTGCTTATAAAATATAATGCTGCGAAATGCATAATATCAAATTTAACGGGATTTTTATTTTTTAAATATTTCCTAAGCACAATCGTTAATATAATTCTTACCTTTTTCACTTTTTATACTTTTTTAAGAAGATAACCATGTACATATTTATCGATTCTTTGTAAAAAGTTTTCTTTTACACCTGTAATTATAAAAAAAACCATCACAGATTTTGCAATTTAAAAGAGAAACACCACTCATTTCATAGAAAATCAAAATGTATATTTTCAATAATAAACATTGGAGTATATTTCCCATCAGTTTAAGTGGAAACTCAACTTCTTTGCTTCAGCTGGAATAATCAGTGTTGCGAAATGCACATGTCAAAATATGAAATTCAAATGAAAGTAAAAAGAAATGATTCATTTAAGTAATTCAAAAGCACAATTGTTTGCAATGAGGAAAATTGTGAAAAACAACAATTAAAAAAAACCTATCTACTTGAATATTTTGCTATTAATGAAAACATATATCAACCCTTTAATTTTTTTTGTTTCTTTTCCATTTAAAAACCATGTACATTATTTTGTATTTCCAGAATTAATGGCCAAATAAAATGCCCTTTGAAATGAGATGCAAAGCATTTTTCTTTCCTTCCATAGTGCTGCTATTTGGTAATTGTAAAGACTGATGTACAGCTAATTACATTATGTATAATGATTCTCTTTATATAATGAAATGTTTATGCCCATTGGTATTAGAGAATATTTAAAAAACTTTCTATTAAAATGGTTTTAAGAAATATTTGTTCGTCACATTTCCGTCTAACTTCCTGATGGTGCGATATATCTTATTTTTGATGATTAAGAGAAATAGAAAGTTTAGAACTATATATACAATACCTTTCAAAAGTCTTAGCACACCCTCGAAAAGAAGCTCATTTACCGTACATTTTTGCTACTTGTGTATGGAGTTTGATAAATATAAACAAAATATATTATTTCCGTAATGATTCAACCCGGGAAAATTATATAAATGTGTAAAAAAATTTAGTTTTATACTTGGAGACATAATTTCAGCGTTGTAATTCGCCCCCTTTCCTTGGAGTTTCATCTCTACATTTCCATATAGCAGGATTTTCATATAATGTTTTGCTTTGGTTGTTGTTTACTATCAAGAGCAAACTTATAAACAAGCCGTAACGTGTCATGTAATAAGGATTGTTACTTCGATGAAAGCAGACTGCCTAAAATTACCTTAATAAACTTGCTTAGAAGTCAAAACAAATACTTTTTTTTTTGGTTAAAACAAAGACAAAAAGCAGGTTTTATTTTGCTATTATACAGTGTATAGGAATTTTTCTTAAAATATACTGGTGTGCTCAGACATTTGAACAAGTACTGTATATATATATACAGGGTGGACATAAAACCAGGTTAATGTAACACAATTTGGTGTACGAGCTCAGTAAAGAATGCAGATACAATTCTTAAATAACTAATAATGAAATTCGCCACAGTCGGTACCTTGGCACTGTTTTGAAAGAAATATGAACTTTTTTTTTGTTAAAACAAAGACAAAAAGCAGGTTTTATTTTGCTATTATACAGTGTAAAGGAATTTTCCTTAAAATATGCTGGTGTGCTAAGACATTTGAACAAGTACTGTATATATATATATATATATACAGGGTGGACATAAAACCAAGTTAATGTAACACAATTTGGTGTACGAGCTCAGTAAAGAATGCAGATACAATTTCTAAATAACTAATAATGAAATTCGCCACAGTCGGTACCTTGACACTGTTTTGAAAGAAATATGAACTTGTGGTCACCGTTAATAGCTATTTATGTGGAATATGTAATAACTTAATACGACTCCTTCAGAAACTGCAAAAATATACATCAATATAAAATAGCAGTTTTATTTAATTAAAACCTTCCAGTTGTAACTCCTATGTTTCAAGACTGCACTTTACCACAGATCTTCGCAGGGATTCTCTCAATGTACTGTTTAAGTTTACTGCGCAAATCTAATTGAATTCAAATTTTAAGCAGCTGTAGAAAATGTCATCTATCGCATGCAACAATTATAATTTCAGAACGCCGGTCATACTGATCACATTTGCAATTAACAATATTAACCTTGCTATTTAATGTAAAGACATTTTGTGTTTTAAAAATCATTTTGAAATTACTCACTCATTTATCACAAATGAATGCTCTGGCATAGCCAAAAGTTCCTCTAGTGGCAGCTTTTGTTACTACTTTTTTTTTAATCCACAGCATTTCACATTATTTTCAGCCATCTTGTTTATATACGTGTGTATGTGTGTATTTGGGCTGTAAAAATATTAACGTACCACTCATGATACTGTTTCAGCAAACCTTCTGTTTGAAGCGAGGGCTGAACCAAAGTGTGAAAGACCTGAAAAACCGGAACATGGACTTGCAATCTGCGAAAGGTGTGATGAAACAGAGTAAGATTTCATTTAATTTTTTTATGTACGATTTTGATTACAAAACCTCTTATTTACATAGAAAAAACTCAAGTACGGAGACCGTATACTAACAGCAATTTCACTGATAAATTGTGACTAAATGTTGACCTTACATTCAACCAAAAAAATTGTGTGCGATTAATGATTTTTCAGTCCTTATGCACAGCATTTATTTGCTTCGCCTATCAACTAACAAAGTAAATATGCTGAAAACTCAACATACACCTCTTGCATCAACAACTAACGTTACAGTTTGCATAATAATAAATACTAATTATACAGGATGACCGCATAAACTATGCAGAGCTAGAATACTTGGTCAGACTACATAAAAATTGATAAAAGAACCCTAAAAGATACTCTACACCACTTTTGTTTTCGAGAAAAAAGTAATGAAACAGAGTAAGATTTTATTTTCGTTTTTATATGTAAGATTTCGATTACAAAACCTCTTATATACTAATATATATGTATATATTGCAGATTTATATATGGAATGTTTTAAAATTTAATTTATAATTACTATAAAAGACCATTCTACAACGTAATTTAAATCTAAAGCTGTATTAAAATCTTTTCGGCCAATCTGCTCCGATTTACATGATGAAAAATTCATGCAGATTTTAACTTCAAAATTTTTAGAATTTTTAGAAAAATAATAACTTTTAAATTTATAGCATTCAATTACAATTGCGACGGGGTTACATTTATAAATAACATTCTGAGTTGAATTAGCCAATTTTCTAAAAATGTGATAGTCTCTTTTAAACCATTATACTTACCATTCCAATTTAAATTATATCGCTGTCTCAGAACACCCGAACTAAAAGACTACCAATGATTTTCAAACACTCAATTCCTTATGATATTTTTATTCGTAAAACTGACGGAGATATAGAGCAGAAGGTCCAAATACCGGCTAGTAGGTGTTCTGGGAACTGAGCACAGCATAGTTATAGCAGCAATTAGCTTAGTTTGTACCTTTAATTAATAGAAATATCTCACTGAAGCCTGTTCATTTACTATCAGTAATAGCAAAAGTGTCCACAGGAGAAAATCTGTGATATCAAAGGTTTTTCAGGTATGTGTTTCGTATTTAATAATAACGTATTGATCGTTTTGAACTGAATTGACGAATTAATTCTTTTCTAGACATATTTAGCTCCCAAAGCTGCACGTCCGTTTTTGGTATTTTACTATATGATTGAGTAATAACGGTTTTAATTTAAACATAACACTTGTCCAAATATCTGCCCCCAGAGTGATCTAAATACCATCTATTTCGGTATTTGAACCTGTCTCGGTTTGCTCCACGTGAAGGGAATGAAAATAAATTAATATATTGGATCAGGGAAAATGTGTGTCATTTGACTGTTAGAATGTATGGCTTGAGCGGTAAACGTTTTTAAGTGAAGAAAAAGGACGGAGGAAAAACTAAGAAAATACAAACGAAAGGGGCAGAAATTGGATTGTAAAGGGTACAAACGAAAATATCCGATAGAGGAAGATGGTGCAATATTTGTTTTTTCCGCGGCTGCTTTCTCTGCGGTCGAGAAGCGGAAACTCTGGGTTCGATGTTTAGAATGTGATATGTGAACACATTGCACGACTGCATCGACGCAGAGAGTAATTACTATGTTTGTGATTTTTGTGGATAAAGTTATCTACATTTCAAGCAACAAGCTTTAATTTCTTAGCACATTAAAAGCCAAACTAGGAACAGAATGGAATGAAGACTGTTTGAGATAGTCGTTAAGATATAATCTGTCTTATAAATTTGACAAAAAAGTTTGTTTATTAAAAATTCCATGTTCTTTCAGTACATATTAAATGTTATTAATCCATAACATTTATTAAAACAATGTTCTTCTCTATTAATTAGAGAAATATTTGTGTGATTCTTTTGAAAAAAACTGAGATAGCAGGTATTTAGATCCCCTTTTCTAAATACAAAATTTGCAGACTTTCGGAAAATTCCATTTTATAACCAGAAAACGCTTTTTAAACTTTGTTTTTTAACGGATGTGAAGCATATCGAGGTATTTTACTATGACTTTTCCATCCATTAATTTTCAAATTTGTAGAACCTAGAGGGAAGATAAAAGTGGTAGCGGTGTTAGGACCTTCTCTTCTAGACTTGGTCTTGTTCACAGGAAAAATCAACAAAAAATTATAAAGCATCGTAAGCGGAACCCTTATTTTAGGTTCTTTAAATTTTTGTTGCATTTTATTTTACAGAGGTGGTACCGAGAGATGTTCATTCTGTTCCGCTACTTGTTCCCATTATTACGTATTTAAAGGCACTAAAGGTGAAAAGCGTATAACTCTAGAATGTGAAAATGGTGAATGGGTGAGAAAGGAAAGGGGAGAAGTTGGAAAAGATGGCAAATTCCCAGATTGCGAATGTAAGTATTTCAAGATTCCAATAAATGTCTCCTTAAATATTTATGACTCGTTAATTTATTAATTCAATTAAAACTACATTTAAATGTCAATCTGTGATATGACGGAATGTGTGATTGTAATCAAATTTTGTAATGGCGATAAATTTTTCATTTTATTTTATAATATTTTATTCACGTAATTAATGATTAAAGATGTTAGAAGAAGCACATATCATGATACATTTTATCATTAAAAAATATATTATGGAGAAGGTACACTGTAAAAAAAGTCAAAAGTTTCTTAATCAACGAAAATATAATAAAACCACCTAAGAAAATATAAAATAACCTCTTCTAAGTTACCCACGTTTCTGAAATACGTTCTTTGTCTTTAGAAACTCAAAAAACAACATAGTTTCGAGATTTAAAGAAACATTTCTAAAAACAAAGATTCTTTTCCTTCTATCGATTTTCGGAAACATTTCCGAGCAGTTTTTATAGTGTGGCAATCAGTTTTCTCAAACCGGAATATCGATATTTTGGATGCTATCAAATCACAATTTAACATTATCACCCATATACGTAATAGAATTAATACATGAAAGAATAACGAGAAAAATATTAATTTTAATGTTAATGTCAATGCTATTAATTTAGCAAGTTTGTCAGTGAAATATGTTCGTTAAACATGAAAAATTTTACATGAAATTTGTTAGTATTTATAAAATCTATATTCTAGGTTGAGAAATCTGATTAGTACACAATAAAAACAACTCGGAAACTCTTCTGAAAATCAGTGGCAGCAAAAGAATTTTTTTATTTATAAATGATTCTTTTAATCTCGAAAATATATTAGTTTCTGAGGGTTCTAAAGATAAACAACGCTTTTAGGAATAGTGGATAACTCATAAAAGGTTGTTATATAGTTTCGTTTGTAGCTATATTATATTTTCCTGGATTAAGAAATGTTTGACATTTTTTAGAGGGGAATCTCGCATATCGTAAAGCTAAAATACCAAGAATCTAATTACTATTGAAGATTTCAGACGTTTTATCAATGTTCAATCTTTTAATGCAAGTTTTTTTTTAGATAATATTAAACCATGTTAATATTTTGAATAATAAATAGTAACAAGTTTTTCTGAGAGAGTTTAATACAACCTATTAACATATTTAATATTTGCTACCAAAAAGAAAAAAGGTTCCTGAAATTTGAAAAAAATAAAGATTTCAACTCAATTTGTTCAAAATTTAATTTTGTTATATAATTAATTAATTGTTCAATGAATTTTGTGTAGTGAAATTAATATTTAGTGAATATAATAGTAGTGAATATAATATTGAATATAGTAGTGAAAATAGTGGTGAATAGTAGTGAATATAATCAATATAGTGAATAGTCGTGAATAGTAGTGAATAGTAGTGAATATAGTGAATAGTAGTGAATAGTACAAAATAGTAGTAAATAGTAGTGAATAGTAGTGAATATAGTAGTGAATATAATAGTTGTGAATAGTACTAAATAGTAGTAAATAGTAGTAAATAGTAGTGAATAGTAGTGAATATAGTAGTGAATATAATAGTTGTGAATATAATAGTAGTGAAATAATATTTAGTAATGAAATAAATAGTTAATATTTGCTACAAAAAGAAAAAAGTTCCGTAAAATTTGGAAAATAAAAGATTTCAACTAAATTTGTTCAAAATTTAATTTTGTTATATAATTAATTAATTGCTCAAGTAATTTTCAGCAGTGAAATTACGCCCGAAATTATTGAATATTAAATACGTGAATTTTCATATTGCTAACAAAGCGTATGACCAAAAGAGGGAAAAACGTCCATGCCGGAAATCGAACCCATAACCTTGGTATAACGCACCAATGCGCTACCGTTGTGCAACGAGGACGATACCCAGCCTGGCATCTCTCAGTCTTATATGCCAAGGCTGCAACTGCAGCACTAGATGGTAAAGTCTGCTAAATGGTAGAGCCTTGGTGCGTAATACCAAGGATACGGGTTCTATTCCCGCCCTGGACATTCTTCACTCTGTTGGTTACAGGATTATATATATATATATATATATATATATATATATATATATATTAGCAGTGTAAATATTGATGAGTAATATCAGGACTGTTCCAGGTATATTTCGAGAACGCGCGATATTATAGTAATTATGATCATTGTTCCAATATCATGCTATGGCTGAAACAATTTGCCCTAATATTGTTTAGTTCCAAAAAGTTGTCTAATTTAAATGCCAAATATAAGGATTAACACTTTCAATAAATACGTTAATCCATTCCGGTAGATAGTGAAAACACACACCGCTTATTGTGTATTTCTTCTTTTTTATGAAAATAAATATTTACATCAACAACGGTCTTCTTAAAAACTAGAATGTTAATTTTAACTAATTAACTTTTTTATTCTCGGTTGTAATTATTTATATTTAAAAGAAAAAAGTGTGAAATCATAATTCCTGCACTTTGCAAGGCATTAAAATACATTTGACCAAAAATTGCTTTATTTTATGGATGGACGTATTAAGAAAACACTTAGTACGGGGCGAAGCTTTTTTCCCCGTAGTGTACACGATAAAAAGTCCTTCCGGCCTGTACCGGGAGGAAAAGGTAGCTTTCCTATATCTACGTTTTAAAATTTTAGCTAATATTACACGAAAACAGCAAGCTAAAATGCAAAGAAACGTTTACAAAAGATTCGTTAATACTGAATTTGAATAAGAAATTCGTCAAATTATTGAGCAATAGCCAAATTGGCTTCATTTATGAAGACTTATTTTGATCGCCAAATTTCGCGATATTTCGCCAAATGTCGCCAATTTTGTTAATTTTGTCGCCAATGTCGCCAATTTTGGCGCTAACGGATATGAATATATAGTTTTATGCGTATAATTGGGAAAATTATTACAACAATGAAAGAAAATAATTTGCGAGTAATCGCGTTAATGTGCTGTTTTGTTTCAAAATGTCAGCCACCCTAGAATTTCAAACTGCTCTATCTCAGCCATTTTTTAAGATAGAGGTAAACCAAAAAAAGGTCTGGAATCCTTGTATCAAGGCCTAACACGTAATTAAAAAATAAATTTGAATTTTTAACTTTTTTGTATAGTTATTTTAGATTTTAAGTTAATTTAAATCTTTAAGTGGCCGCCATCTTGAAAAAAGATGCCGGACCAAGCTGGCCAACGAACTCGGTCGAGACATTAGTGACCTTAATACACACAATTAGTTTCATCAAAATCGATTCATAAATACGGGCGTTATCGTATGACATAGGTCAGATATATATATATATATATATATATATATGGATATATCTATATATATAAATCAACATTTGGACGGAGGGTGGTTTTGGGGTCTGGGGGTCATGATCGGTGAAAATATATCGAAATTTTCCGGAACTGCTTTCCTCCGAACGGCTGCAATAGGTAGCTTTATACTTTTTTGTATTGAAAGCTACCTAATATTATCTTTTAAATTTTTCATTATTTTAGGTAGCTTTCAATACAAAAAAGTATAAAGCTACCTATTGCAGCCGTTCGGAGGAAAGCAGTTCCGGAAAATTTCGATATATTTTCACCGATCATGACCCCCAGACCCCAAAACCACCCTCCGTCCAAATGTTGATTTATATATATAGATATATCCATATATATATATATATATATATATATATATATATATATATATATATATATATATATATATATATAAAACTTTAAGTAAAATTTAACCATTGTATATATATATATATATATATATATCTGACCTATGTCATACGATAACGCCCGTAATTATGAATCGATTTTGATGAAACTAATTGTGTGTATTAAGGTCACTAATGTCTCGACCGAGTTCGTTGGCCAGCTTGGTCCGCCATCTTGTTTCAAGATGGCGGCCATTTAAAGATGTAAAATAACTTAAAATCTAAAATAAGTATACAAAGAATTTAAAAATTCAAATTTATTTTTTAATTACGTGTTAGGCCTTGATACAAGGATTCCAGAGCTTTTTTTGGTTTACCTCTATCTTAAAAAATGGCTGAGATAGAGCAGTTTGAAATTCTAGGGTGGCTGACATTTTGAAACAAAACAGCACATTAACGCGATTACTCGCAAATTATTTTCTTTCATTGTTGTAACAATTTTCCCAATCATACGCATAAAACTATATATTCATATCCGTTAACGCCAAAATTGGCGACATTGGCGACAAAATTGGCAAAATTGGGCGACATTTGGCGATCAAAATAAGTCTTCATAAATGAAGCCAATTTGGCTATTGCTCAATAATTTGGCGAATTTCTTATTCAAATTCAGTATTAACGAATCTTTTGTAAACGTTTCTTTGCATTTTAGCTTGCTGTTTTCGTGTAACATTAGCTAAAATTTTAAAACGAAGATATAGGAAAGCTACCTTTTCCTCCCGGTACAGGCCGGAAGGACTTTTTTGTTTTCCTTTTACTCCATTGTGGAGAATGTTAATAACATTACAAAAATATTTAAAAATAATTTCGAAGTAAAAAATCTTCTAAATACAATTTTTTTTAACTTATAATATTTTAATCCTTTTACAAATGATATAATGAACAAACTTCAGTACAATTCAAAGCTTCATTTACAATTGCTTTCTTAAAATGGAAATATACCTTTGATAGCCGAAACAACTCACACGTTATAAGTATTTTCTTTCACCCTTCTCAAAACCATTACCCCTACTTTATAGACCAGGGGTGTCCAACCTTATCCCCTGAAAACCATTCGGCACCAGTTTTTCAAATAGAAATTTTCGCCTTATTTTATCACATTATTTCACTCATTATTCAAGGCAAATAATTCTGTTCAAAATAGTGGTATGACAAGCCACTCCTGCCGATGGTAGACGTACAGATTACAGATTCTAGTTAATCTATCAGAGTACACCACTAGAGGACACCTATACAGATGGGCTCCTAGGCCGGAGGGAGAGACGGAGGCGTAAGCCTCGTGCGCCTCTCGACCCTTTCCCAAATGAATTGACGACAGAGGTCGATGCATCATGCGATGGAGTCAACCCAAATTTCGAGGTCACCACCACAGAAAACTTGGGGAGACGCTGGAGTCCTCCGACGGCTTCGTAGCCGGAACCCTAAAGAGGGAACCAGGTCCTTGGCCACACGCCAAAATTCCCCAACGACACTTGCTTTACCGCAACTTCCGATCATCGAGTCCTAGGGAGGGATGAAACGTTCATCGGTTGCGGTGAAAAGGAGGAGCCTCTCGCCAGCCCGGACTTCGAGGAAAAGAGTCCTTGACGCATAGACACGCTCTGGCTAAGGTTGTCCCCCCCAGAAGCTTTGCATTTGGCAAGCCCTGCAGCAAAATAGTAGTATCTCTGAGGCCCGTGGTCCACAGGTTGGACACCATTGTTACAGACAGTTTGTTTCAGCAAGCACATGCACAGATATATCAATGGTCGCAATCAGGGCTGGAAAATGAATTCGCCATGTCGCAGCTACCGACCAAGGTTTTTTTCATATGGCAACCAAATTTTTTTTGGAATGTTTTTAGTTTATATTACAGACTAACTGTTGAGTAAAGTATTCGGCAATCAGCATTTCCCAAAAAAACCGTTGACTCTGATTTTACATTTTTTTTTTCTGAGATAAATAATTTTGAGAAGTTTTATTAAAAAACTTAATTTAAATTTAAAAACAAAACAACAAGTTGCTAACAAACTTACATTTTATTACGGGATTTCAATCTAAGATGCAAAAATTAAACTCACAAAAATAAAAATTATTCTCGACGTCGAGGTTTATTTTTAAAAGCATCACCCGGAGTTAATTCTCTTAAATAAAAGACGGCAAAAAATATTTTACATGTTACATTATCAAAGCTATTTTCAAACTTAATGGAAATAACAAGCAACAGAAATTTCATAAAAACATCTAAAATAAGCTCAGTGGCGCCATCTACTATCCAAAGGTTAATTAAAACAACATTACTGGACAATTTATGCAACAAAATCAAAGTTTTTTTTTTAATATTGGTTCAAACTTCAGCGATTGAAAATGAAATATTATCATTACAAATTTCACGACTTCATAAACGAATCTCTAAAGATTCTCGAATAATTGCTTTAAACGGTTTGTCTTGTTTTGAAATTGGCATATTAAAGCTCTTTGAAAGGTTAAAAGAACATAAAAGTGATTTAAAATACAATAGACTTTCGTTTGCATTATCAAGAACTTCCGTTAAAGGTTGTATTTCGTTTTTCTTTTACTTTGACAGTGTCAAGATACATTCAAAACAAGACCATCCGTTTAAAGAAATTATAGGATAATCTTTAAAGATTCGTTTACGAAGCCCTAAAATTTGTTGTGATATTGTTTCATTTTCAATTCTGGAAGTTTGGTTCAATCATTTGAAAGAACTTTGATTTTGTTGCATATTTTTTTCAGTAATGTTGTTTTAATTTACTTTTGGATAATAGATCGTGCCACTGAGCTTATTTTAAATGTTTTTACGGAATTTAAGTTGCTTGTTGTTTAATTGAGTTTGAAAAAAGCTTCAATAATGTAGCATGTATATTATTTTTCGCCGTTTTGTATTTAAGAAAATTAACTCCTGTGATGATGGTTTTAAAGAAACAGACACGTTGAGAATAATTTTTATTTTTGTCATTTTAATTTTTACATCTCAATTTAAAATCTCTTGATAAAATGTATGTTGGTTAGAAACTTGTTGTGTTTTCATATTTGAGTGCACAACGTAAAGTCCTTATTTGTTAAAATTATATTTCTAGATTATAAACTTATCTAAATTATGCAACTAATAATTCTAAGCTTGCCATTATTTTATATTATTTATTTTTATTTATTTATTTATTTATTTATTTATTTGCCTTTTAAAAATCAATGATGAGAGAGTGGTTTTGGGAGGAAGGGGGTGTTTTTCCTGGCTACTACAATGTTTTGCTGGTTACCAAAATTCATCAAATTTGTAAAGCCGTGGTCGCAACAATTATCGGTCGAAATATTAAAGTCATAAGATAGCATATACGGCAAAATAAATGTCGCCTTAAGAGTCCACACTGTAAAAAATGACCAATGTTTCTTATTTTATGAAAATATGCTATAACCACGAACGAATATATAATATAATCTTCTGAGTTATCCGAAATTTCAAATAGCATGTTACATCGTCTTTTGAATCACCAGAAACGAATACATTTTCAAAATTTAAAGAATAATTTGTAAAAACAAATTATTTTTAGCTGCCCGAATTTTTCAGAAACGTTTCCGAAGGGTTTTTATAGTGTATTAATGAGTGTCCTCAGGCTGGAATACCTGTTTTTCGAATGTTATCCATTCTCAAGTACACGTTTTCAGCCGCATAAGTTAATTTATACATGAAAGAGTAAAGAAATAATTTTAATTTTAATGCTATTGTTAACGCTGTTAATTTTGCATGTTTGTCTGTTAAACATTTTTTTTTAGCATGAAAATGTTTACTTCAGAATGGATAGCATTCGAAAAACAGGTATTCCAGGCTGAGGACACTAATTAATACACTATAAAAACCCTTCGGAAACGTTTCTGAAAAATTTGGGCAGATAAAAATAATTTGTTTTTATAAATTATTCTTTAAATTTTGAAAATATATTCGTTTCTGGGGATTCAAAAGACAATGGAACATGCTATTTGAAATTTCGGATAACTCAGAAGATTATATTATATTTTCGTTCGTGGTTATAGCATATTTTCATAAAATAAGAAACATTGGTAATTTTTACAGTGTACGTTAGTCACATGACAAAACTCATAAGCTAATGTTAATCCTGTGGGAGCATTCTTTTCAAATTTCTATTTTGCATTTCAGTGTTTTCAAATGAAGTTTTTGCACAAGAAATCCAAGATCAATCTCTAACCGAACCATTTTTTTTCCTTTCTTGATTTTGGTTGCGGATTATTTTTATTCAGGTACTTTTAATTTCGAAACAGGTTCCAAAATAGAAAGTGACGCCATAAAAACATCTGCGAACAAAATCGAAAAGGTAAGGAAGAGCCCGGGTAAAGATAGGTCTCAGCTATCATTTTTTTTAAGAACAACAATTTAAAAATATTCAAATGCAAACGAGAAATTTGAAAAGAATGTACCCATGGATTTAACATCAGTTTGCGAGTGTCGGCATGAAGGAACTCACACTGTAATGTTAAATATGCGGGAAAGCTCTTTTCTAATTTCTCGCTTGTATTTCAATATATTTCAATAATTATTTTTGAATGGGATAGCTAAGTTGATATCTAACCGGGTTATTTTTTAATTTTTCGATTTGATTGAAGGTTTTTTTTTCTTTTTATAAAGTCATGCTCACTTTCGGAATCACTTCTAAAATTAAAAGTCACCTCAATTAAAAAAAACTACAACTAAAATAAATAAAATACAAACTAACAACGTTAGAGATCAACCACAGCTATCTTATGCAAGAAAAAGCCATTTAAAAATATTAAAACGAAAGCGAGAAATTTGAAAATAACGCTACCATAGGTTGAGCATTAGCATGCGAGTTTCTTCACGTAACTAGTGTAGGCTCTTAAAAAGTAAAAGAAAGGTAAACTCATAAATTCAGATGCAATTTCGGTCTGTTGTTAAAGTTTTCGTCTCCAAATTTGTTCGAGTAGCTCTACGTAAATTTGGCATAATGATTAACATATTGGTCAACATATATGCATATAAAGTAATGTGGCTATGATGGGTTTGTGATATAATTTATACTCTAAAGAAAATACACTCCAAAGATTCTTAAAAAATGATGCAAACAGGCTATTTATTGTTTGTCAACACTTAGCAGGGAAAACAAAATCAAATAAAACAGGCTAAAATTGTATCGATCAGCCAAGCCGCTATAGGTCTCAAAGCCCCCCCCCCCCTTCAAACTTCAAACTTCAAACTTCAAATTGTATCGATCAGTGTGTGATATACAAAAATTTTCTAACCATTGAATTTATTATGAAAAAAAGGAAAATAACCGCGGCAAACGCACAAAATTCTTTATAGGGGCTTGCACAGTCACTATTTTCTATAAAATTAATTTCTAAAAATAATCTACGAGGAAGATTTTAGTGATGGGCATAACGATTATTTGATTATTCGAATGAATCATTCGGGCATGCGCAGAAGCATATCTGTCAAACTTCAATTTTTTTTATTCAATTACTACCAGAAATTTTGAAAAAAATTCTGGTAGAAATTGAATTAAAAATTTGTTGAAGTTTGACAGATATGTTTCTGCACATGCCCGAATGATTTATTCGAATAATCAAAATAATCATTATGCCCATCACTAGAAGATTTTTATAAGATTTTACAGAAAATTTATAACAAAGATTATTGTTCGCAATAGTGATAACAGCAAAAGTGACTGGGCCGATCCCATCACTTAACTAAAACTTTAAACATTCTTGAAATGTAATTCTTTAACACTGAAAGATAATCCTTTGCCAGTACGAAACACTTTTTCTGTGTTACGTAGTTGAGGTTCAAAACAACGACTAGATATCCTATTTTGTCTCTTAATTCAGATGGCGGCAGTGATAGCGGCAGTGCTATCGGCAGTCTACACGAAAGTGCTACAGGCAGGACACACGGCAGTGCTATCGGCAAAGTACACGGAAGTGCTATCGGCAGTGTACACGGCAGTGCTATCGGCAGTGTACACGGCTTAAAGAATCAGAGGGAGATTCCTTGTCAAATATTTTCTGGAAGAAGAAACCATGGCTGCATTAACAGTAAACAACGCCGTCCTTTGTCCAGCTGTATCAAAAACATTAGGTAAGTCTTATTTACTGAAACATTAATTAATTTCTAGTGTTACACAACTCTGCTAAAATTTTCCCAATTAGACATCAACTAACATCTCCGTACATTCAGCTAAAACCCTAAAATCTGTAGCGCCACTTATATAACGATGCAATATAGGAGGAGCTACCGTCACTACATAAGAAATAAAATATTGAATATGTTCTCCTATGTATCTCCTATGCATGGCTTCCTTTCCCTAACAGTCAGATTTGCTAACGTAAAATGTTAAATAATAAAATACGATTATTTTTTAAGAGAGAATTTAATAAAAGTCAAATAAATGTGAAACCAGAATTTTATATGAATGGAATTCTCTTTTCCCTCTAACAAAAACACTTTGAATGTTTTAGCCATTAAAAAAAAAAAAAAAAAAAAAAAAAAAAAAAAAAAAAAACAGAGCAACAAATTTCAATCCTAAATCTTTAGGAAAAAGATCTCTAAAATCTTGTTATAAGAGGTGCGTCCAATGCAGTTAACCAAACTGACGCCTGTTATTTGCAGCTCCATTCTGGGAAGGTACGAAAAGAAAAATGTGTGAATTTTGACGTCAGTCAAAACACCCTTTCGCATCGTATCCTAATCTCGCAACCGGCGTAAAATAAGGGGATCATCCATCAGACATAAAATTCGACGACTTTTTTTTCGTGTCTTCCAAGATGCGAAGTCACTGGTGAGATCGGTCACTTTCTTTACCTTCACTAGATCCGTCCATGCTTTTCTTGTGAGAAGAAAACGACTTTTATTCATTGTTTATGCCAATAATGTTTCTGGCGGTAAATCAGAATAGAACCAATGTTAAGTCAATAATCAATTATTAACTTTACAAAGAAATTTTTTACTATAATATACCTATGTTTTGTGACCGTTTGTATTACAGAAGATATAGTTAAAATGAAATAAATTAAAATCATAAATGTCGGGTTACATCTATTCGCTTTACAACAGGATCTTTTACAATAAAATTTCACTCTCATACAAAGGTTGGAATTACACCAGATAGAGGTACAATTTTATATTCAATATGGTTTAATATTTTGTTGCATTTTTTTTTATCTTACGTGAGAAGAATTTATAATGAAATTCCAGTTCGATTCATATATTTACTAAAATATAGTGCACATTCGTGTGTTAATTGATCGATAAATAATATTTTTCTTTTTCAGAAAAAAATGAAGGAAAGTTGTAGCCCTGGAGAAAGATCATCCGGAAAAAGGTGTCCTGTCAACAGTAACCCTGTAGAAAGAAACACTGGCAATAGAAACTCCAGCAACAAAAATTATTCTAGTAACCTTGGAAATAGAAGATTGAAAAGATTTAACAACCTGATTTATAAATGCTTTTTTCTAAAATAAAATATTTCATTTGTTTTTAAGAATTAAACATCTATTTAGATGATCTATCCTTGTATCTATAATATTTTATAAAAAATAACGTTTGTTTGCTTGGCTTTTTTTTTTTTTTTTTTTTTTGTAAGAGGTAATCTTTAGAACTACCAAACCAATTTTGAAAATAAATAGTGGCAAAATGCTGGTGACCATCTCTGCTTCAAAATAGGTTATATTTTATGTCGGTACAACAATGCTCAAGAGTTGCAGCAGAAAAACTCGTTCTAAAATTGCGATTTCTGTAAAATTGTTGGGGCCAGAAATTGGAAATTTGGTCTTGCGGTTACTTTTAAGATGTAAATACTTGCTAAAAGCTTTCAAAAAGTTCGAAATTTAAAAGGATCAAAGAAGTGGAAAAAGTTCTAAAAACATTCTGAATTTCGATTTGTTTTGGAACTGTTAGGGTTAGAAACTTAAAATTTGGCATGCTGTTACTTTAGAAACGTAAATTCTTGCCCAAAACAATATTTTTGAAATTTTGAAATATAAAGGTGTGAAATGAGCGGAATACGTTCTAGATTTGCGATTTAATATGTATAGTTTGTATAGAAGCTTCTAGATTGGCGTGGTGGTTACTTTTCAGTTGCAAATGCTCGATAAGGACGGTTTCTAAAAAATTCGTAATTTGAAATGTTGAAATGAGCGGAAAAGTTCTAAAAACATTCTAATTTACTATTTCGTTGGAATTGCTAGATTTTGAAATTTAAAATTTAGTATAGTGGTTACTTTTAATTTGCAGATACTTGGTAAAATAGTTAATTAAAAATTCGAAATTTAAAGGCGTGAAATGGATGGAAAACCTCCTAAATTACGATTTATTTAGAGTTGTTAGGCATAGAAACTTAAAAATTGGCATGTCCTATTTGTAGGACGTAAATGATCGTACAGAACAATTTTTACAAATTTCGAAATTTGAAAGGGTGCAGATGCAAAAAACGTTCTAAAATTGAGATTTTTGTGATACTGCTGAAGCTAGGAACTTGAAATTTTGCATGATGGTTATTTTTAAGATGTAAATGCTTGCTAAAAATGGTTTCTACAACATTCGAAATGTAAAAGGATAAAATGAGCAGAAAAAGTTTATGAAAACATTCTAAACTATGATTCATCTGAAATTGTTAGGGATAGAAACTTGAAATTTGACTTTGCTGTTAGACTTTAGAGTCTTAAATGTATCCACAGAACAGTTTTGAAAGTTTTGAAATTTAAAAGTATGCAGGAGACCAAAAAAACATTCTGAAATTGTGATTTCAGTAATATAGTTAATACAGAAGCTTGGAATTTGTCATGGAGGTTATTTTTAAAATGTAAACACATCCTAAGAAAGGTTTCTAAAATAAAATAAATTTCATATGAAAAATGAAATGAGCGCAAAACCTTCAAAAAACATTCTAAATTATGTTTTATTTTGATTTAGGATATTTTCTCATTAATTTAAGTCTCCTGTCCGCCTAATGCAGGATTCGTACGCTATAAGGAATTTCAAAAACGTTTTACCGGATTTTTTGTTAAGTAGTATTTCCCTTATTTAATGAAAACGAAATCTATCTTCAGATATAGCAACAAATTTTTTTTTTAAAAATCTGTTACTAAAATGTCTAAAATTTTTGAATTCCTTATAACGTACGAACCCTGGCCTAATGCAGCATAAGAGTGAAATTTACGCAAAATGTGGCCCAATTAGTAATTTTTGAATTATCCGTCGCAGTATAATACCCCTTTATGAAAATATAGCATATACCACTTGGGCCATTTCAACAACTACGAGTGGAAAACCGCGTGTTTTGCTAATGGTTCAATAAATACATATTTTCAATGTTTTTTTATTTAAATTAACAATGTAAAAGTGTTTCTCTAAAAAAGTCTGTTTACAGTACTATGGGCAAAAAGTGGGCCAGAAGGGGCAAGCTCAAGTGTCGATTCATTGAGGAACCACAGAAAAAAAAGATCTGTGTTATTATATATATTTTTTAAACATTGAAATTAAACAAGAACTAAAAATTAACCATCACGTAATAGATTATTGCACACTTTCAACTCTATCGGAAAACTGTTAAGAAATTTCATTTTTGTTCGTATAATTAAGTGAGATATCAAAATGAACATAAAACACACACACACACATCGCTGTGAAAATTCATTTTGAGCAATTGATGTCCATAGTCGGTAATGTATGTGCATTATTTCGTTCAACCCTGTATATGATCCACACACCTCGTAATACACTAAAAATTAGTTAAGTTTTAAATGCTTATTACAGCTGCAAAACGTACATCCAGCACTTATGTCTCATAGTTAGTCAATAAACGAATTATGTTGAGTGTCTTTGTGAATAAACGATAAATTCTGCATACTCTATAATCTATAGAAAACAGGCTAATTGAAGTAGTTGAAATAGTATAACATCATTAAAATACACTGCAGAAGATTTCCCCCCATAGCTAATAATGCAATGGAATAATTTTGAGCATCCCTGTAAAATAACTATAATTGCTACTTAATATATACTCTATATAAAGCATCTTTCCAATCCGCGTCAGTGATGCATATCAATTTCCATATGTTTCAAACAGTGTAACACAATTAAAATGCACAGGAAACGATTTTACCTCATTGACCTTAATGTAACAATGTACTTTTGAATGCCCCTGTAAACGAATTATAATTGCTACTTGTTCTATGCTCTGTAGAAAATATGCTATTGTCCACCTAAGTGACGCAAATCAGTTTAATCATACTTGAAATAATGTAACATTATTAAAATAAACTGAAATCGAGCTTTCCCTTTGACCATAAATGTAACGGAATACTTTTGAGTGTCCCTGTAAACTAAGTATAAATGATACTACATACTTTCTAATGAAGACCATGTCATTGTAAACCTCAATAACATATATAATTTACATTGAAATCCGAGATTATCTACGGAGTTAAAGCACAGACAGACATACTGCCAGACAAACCAAATTCATACACTTTTCAATTATTCTGGAAAGTGTTAAAAATACTGTTCATTGTGAAATTAGTGGAATCATACAATTAAAAGTGATATGAAAAGTTTTAACACTTCTTTTTTATATGATCACGAATTTAAGAAAATATTATTCACAATAGTTTTTCCGGACGTACTTTCTATACCTTTATACAATATTTCCTACATATAACAAGGAGCAATTTTTTAACAATAATATGTATAAATCGATGCATAGATATGGATGTATACCAGGTGTAAGAGGGACTCTTTTTAAAATTAAATAATTTGAATAAGTTAACGATGGAAATGCCCTGTTTGTTTTATCTGTATTCAATAAATGAAGCAAAAACAAATGATGCATTTCTATTTTTACAAATTTTCAAATTATTTAATTTTGAAAACCGTCCCTCATTTTTGGGACACCTGGTATATACACACATATATATATATATATCATCAACATTTTAAAAAGCTCAGATGAGCCAAAATTTTACCGGTATTGAAAATTTTATTCCGTAATTTTCAATAATTTTTCCATGTTATTTTCAATCATTTTTTTTTAATTCATTAACCTAAGTTGATCAAATTTTCTGGGTAGATATCGAAAATGCTTCTAATTCTAAACCTGCTTCTAAAACATCATTTTGAGATTTTTTTAAGTAGGATTGTTCTTACTGCATATTTTCTAAAGTTGACATATTTAGCGAAAATTGTGCTAGCTCGATAAGAGTAAAAGATGAACATCAACAGGTTTCAATAAGATACAAAAATTTCCTTATAAAACACCATAAAAATTTATAAAATATTACTACTATCTTTTCGGTGCGTTATGCAGGTTGAATTTGATGTAATCTACTAAACGAGAGGGGATTGATATAATACGCCATGTATATCATGAAACACCATGGAAAACCTGTCCTATCTTTAATCGTTTCTGAGATAAGGTACCTAGAGGAAATGCGTCAAGTCTGAAAGAACCCAAATTTGTGATATTTCTGTAAAACGTACACCCAAAATAAGCACATATTTGGGGAGAAAAGCAAACATCTTATAAGGTAGTATCATTTGCATAAGCATATCTGGATTTAACGGCTAGCTACAAGCGCTAATACATTGGCAAAGGGAAAAAGCGAATTGTCTTCAAATTTTGTAACCGACAATTCCGGAAATACCCGTCCAGCTACAATCGGTCAAATGTATCAAAACTTGTCCATTCCATCAGCTTTCGTATAAGCTTATAATAAACCGTATTAGTATTCCACTTCAGAAGGAATTGAGTTTGTAAGATAAATGCATATTCGAGAGAGTTCAGATGACTGATGGATTTGCATTCATTCCATTTATTCACCATAATTCCGTTTGGCGAGCCCACTCTGTTGCACAGCTCATACTATTTTATTAGTAGATAAAAGATGTTAATTAGCAAAAGAGAAATAGCTTTAATTTGTGAAATATTGTTTTCAATTGGACGTCTACACCGTGATCTAACGAGACTTGCCATGGGTCTAATACTATGGGAAATATGAGTTAAACATTATTCTTAAATAAGCGAATTCGATAGTTAAATTACTAATATTATAAATTGAATGAACAAAATAATTGTTTTAAAATTCAATTTCTATCTGATTTTGTTAAACCTACTAAAGTAAAATTGATTTTACCCTCTGATATTTTTACTGAAAAATATTTTGGTAAAACGGTATTAATTTTAACATGTATAAAAGAAAAGGGACACTAACTTTTTTTTACACAAAATGTCTCATTTAACATAAATTTTAAATGCAATGTTTTTATATAATCACTTTGGGTGTCCCCAATCAGGTATATCTCATTAGTCCGCACATCATTTTCTAACTGCATTTAGGTCCATTGTAAATTAATTATTCATCACAACATAAAACGAAGATTGAGAATGATATAGTAAATAGCACTGATTAAAACCGCCATAGCTATAAATGATATTATCGAACATAGAGTTAATACTTTATCAAAACATGTATTTTCTATACATAAGAAAACCCCCTTGTAGTTAGTCTTAGGAATGTTTTTCTCCTTCCTTTGCAACCAGCTAATGGAATAAAATGTGCGCTAAATGTACTTGTGTAATGATTGTACTACTAATTTTTAACAAAACCTGAACATTTAACTGATAAATTTAACGAGTTAATCCAATTGTTACACTATCTTATGTGTGCCATTAGTCCCCAGTCTCCACTGTATAAATGTAAAGTCATTGGTTGATTTAAAAACTTGACAACAATATACTTGAAATTAATAATAACATGAATTTATAACGGCACATAATAAACAAACCATAAAATATAATGTATATGTGCAATATAATCAGTAAATTCTCAAATAATCAGCTAAATAGCTCAGAATTTCTTATTGCAAACTTTATAAGCAAAACATATTAGTGAAGTATTTATACGATCTCTGTAATCCTATATCCAAGCGACATGAACAAAGCCTTAAAACGAAAAAAAAAACTCTTCTAATTTTATCATTATCTTTTTTATATACC
The DNA here is from genome assembly GCA_963931845.1 of Maratus michaelseni. Taxonomy (NCBI): domain Eukaryota; kingdom Metazoa; phylum Arthropoda; class Arachnida; order Araneae; family Salticidae; genus Maratus; species Maratus michaelseni. Next base: position 92,813,794 of record OZ007595.1, read on the forward strand.
ATCTCGTGGTTTAATTCAACAGCGGGCATTAAGATGTTGTAAGCTTATTGATCCCAAATTAATGAAATACATCGTTTTGTATCTTTTATACTACCATCTAACTCTTCTTTCTAAATGCTGAAATATTCTTTCTGATAAAAAGAATTTTTCTTAAACAGTGGTTTTCTACCGGGCTGAAATATTCTTTCGGATAAAAGGAATTTTTCTTAAAGAGTTGTTTTCTATCGGGATTTCGTTAGATTAATTGAATCGGTGATTGTTGAAAGGAATTAAGTCCTAGTTTTGAAATTTCTAAAGTCATAGACATAGTGCTATTCAACACTCAACTTTTGAATTCCTCCCGTCCAAACATGCAAAGTTAGCACCCAGACTGAATTCCTTTCTTCGCGAAGCGACCAATGCACATGAAAAAACAGTCAAACCATCTTAAAGTAAGAAATGTCAAAATATAAACTTAGTTCCTTTCAACATTCTCTAATTCAATTGAGGATATGCGAAAGTAATGTAAGTAATGACGGTAAAAGAGAAAACGTTAAAATAAAACGTCCAAAATAAATTTGTAGAGCTTTGTTTAAAAAAATAAAATATTTTATGTGTAAACCACATAGGCTATTAAAAAATGAAGGAAATGGTCTAAACTTAGTTATTGACTGAACTCCTCTGAACTGTTGCATATCAAGCTGAATACTTGTGATGTAATATCATCAAAAGTCAACGTGGTTAAAATATTTAATCCCTTCGGCCCTGATTTTTTTTTTCAATTTTGAGAAAAAAAACACTGTTATGCTAACAAAATTCCTGATTTTTTTTTTCAATTTTGGAAAAAAAATACTGTTATGCTAACAAAATTAAAAATAGCTATCGGAATCACAGAAGTTAGGGTTTAATGAAAGTTAAGGAATGCGTTCTTTACCAAAATCTCACAAATGTAGTTATTTTGCGTATTTTTCATATAACAATAGTCTAAGGAAGAATTTTTGAAGACGTTTGGAAAATGTGGTATTACAACTAAATTAAACAAGCATAAACATTTAGTAATATTTTTTATCTTTTATCACAAATTACCAATTCAGAAAAGGATTCCCAAATTTTAATTTAAAGAGTGAAACGTATGTTTTAAATAAAATAAATGCCAACGGCTTGCTAATAACTATGAAAATTATTATTATTATTATTATTACTAAATGCTAAACATAAGTGAAGTCATAATAGGAAGTTTAGAGATTCATACTATCACTATTAGATGCTGGAATTAATAAAAATAATGTTTAAGACAAAATAATTCTCAATAAAAGATATGTCCTATTAGTAGGACGTCAGGGCCGAAAGGGTTAAATGTGTGTTTCATTTCTTTTTATGGTAAGCTGCTTTTCAAATGAGATTGTATTTGATTATTTATCTAAAAACTAACAACATTATCGAATAAATAAATTTAATATTTATATTCAGAAAAAAAAAACGCGACAATGTAGGGAGCTACAGCTATGTAATTGCGATATCCGTTAGTTCTTTAAATGCCACAAAATAGCGTGTGATAAGTGCTGTAATTATTATGGTGATTAGGGCTTTGTATAAGTTATTTTTACATCTAAGACATCATTTCATACTAAACCCAAGACGCTCTATATACTTTTGTAATTGATTTTTGTCGCTATCTCTCATAGTATTCAGAAGAGGTACAAGCGATAACTTCTAAATTTTACCACTAGGGAGTGTTGTTATAGGTTGCATTAGATTGGTCGTAGTCAATTTGCTACACCGTTATCGTACTTGCAAAATTTAAGCCCTCTACATTCGAAATCTTTTCTGGATTAAAGGACTTTAATATGTACCCTATATTTAAGAATTCATTTCAGTACATAAAACATTTTATGTATGTAGTTTCAATTTTGTAGTTATATTCGCTGTTGTATACAGTGACTTTAAATATCTCTTTATCAAAACTATCCTTATCAAATTACAGCATTACAAGAAGTATGATATATACAAACATCTTTTTTGCATTATATTATTTGTGTAATAAATGTTTATGTACAGAGAAACACATTTCTATCTAAATTGGGGTACCAATACGATAAAAGAACAAAATAAAGTATAATTTTATGGAAATTATATGACTCAGTAAATTGAAAAACCGAACAGTATTCTTGAAAAATTCATTTATTCAAATTGGGAAATGAAGTTGGTAGTTTAGAAAATAACGCAATCCCTCGAAATACTGTTTTAAACATAAATAAATCATTGGGAATCGAATTTTTTGGAAACATTTCTTCTTTTTTGTAAGAAAATATACTTTCTATTTACAGATGAACAAAATAGAACTTAAATTTAAACAAGAGCAAAAAATCATGCATCAAGCACAGATTATGTAACACTTTCCAACGCTTCCAAAATAATTTTACAAATCATTACCGTCTAATAAGCTGAAAGATAAGATCTAAGTAAACAGTTTGGAAAACGCATAACATATTTAAAAACGTAATTTCAGGAATTTCCAACATATATTTCCAACATATATTTCCAACATATACAATATTCGGAAAATATCCAAATACCTTTATTCAGTCCTGTATATGATCTACAGATTTGTATATATACTACATAGGATGCTAAATTTTAGTTTAGTTAAGAAAGGCGTAGCACAGTTTAAAATTCTCCTTCTGGAGTTTCTGTCAAGAGACGAAAATGTGTTCGTGAACTTTTGTGCTGCCCTGTATATGATCTACAGAATTTATACACACCAAGTAATAGACAAAAAGTGAGTTAAATTTAAAATCGCGTACAGAAACTTAAAATGCACTTCCAGGAATTATTGTTAACACACAGTAGAGAATTCTTTTGTGCGTCCCTGTAAATGAAGAATGACTGCTATACATACACTATTCTGTAGTAAGCCTCTTGTAATGCACCTTAGTGATATATATAAATTTCAATGCGTTTAAAATAGTGAAACATTATTTAATTAAACCGCAAACGATTTTTCTCCATAGACGTAATGTAACGGAATGTGTTTGACTGTCCCTGTAAAGTAACTGTAAGTGATATGCATACCCTATTCCATATTAAGCTTCTTGTAATGCACCTTAGTGATATATATCAATTACAATGTGTTTGAAATTGTGTAACATCATTAAAATAAACCGCAAACGATTTTCCCTATAGACCGTAATGTAACGGATTTCTTTTGAGTGTTTCTGTAAAAAAACTATAAGTGCTACACACTTCATTTGAAATAGGGAACATGCTATAGATAACGACAATAACATATAAAAATTGCAGGGCAATCCGAGCATATTTACGGGAGTTAGAGCACGGACAGACGGTAGACGGCAGACGGCCATACTCAGACAATCCGAAGTCAAACACTTTTCAACTAGGTTGGAAAGTGTTAAAAAATGAAATTTCTATTAATTTATTTTAAAAGTAAGTATTTCAAAGATCTGCGAGTATGTATTACCTAGTACATTACAAATTCTAAAATTTTATTTTTCAATGCATATCACAACATAAAGTTTATTTATCTATTCATCTAATTAGTAAAAGTAGAATAGGGTTTCACAATGACAACGGCTGTGCATTCATTTAGGAATGACTTCGTTTTGGAAAAATAAAGGAAAATTCGATGAGTTCCCCCAATAAAAAAAATTATTTACCATATTTGTGGGAGGGGGGGGGGACGTAATATAACTCAATGACAATTGTAAATACAGTACACATATAAAGCACAAAATTAATGCTGCAATTATTAACTGACACAAAACTACCATTATTATTAAATTCCTACTATTAGCTCACACTCTCTCTATATATATATCTTGTTGGAATTTTCAATCGTTAATAAAATATTTTCTATTCATCCATTCAAGTTCAAATATTTTTTTTAAAACTTGTACTGGATGACAATAAATTAATAAATTTTAATTTTTATATGGGAGAAAAAAATTCCTCCCATTGTTTTCATAAATGAAATGAAAGATTTATCTCAAATGAGTGATGCCAACAAAAAATAAAATACCGCAACGATGATTATAAAATAATGTTCAATAAAGATAACGTGGGACCTTAATGCTGCACGGGTTTATTTTATATATTTATAATTAAAAAGTAGGAATTGACTTTAAAAAAAATTATATTACTTGTTTTTTTTTTTTCAACACAATATGCTGTACTCGCCAAGACTAATTTATTTTTTTCATTTACGAATTTATTCTTTTAACTTATTTTTTAATGCAATTTTTTTAACTCTTGTTAATAACACGAGTGTAAAAATCCAAAATTCATTTGTATTGTATCTGTTCTATAAAACTATTAAAATTAAACTTTAGGTAAGAGCCCAATTGTAAGCTCAACTTAGAGACCAATGAATAATGCAATAGAATGGACCTTTATTTATTTCGAGTTAAGTTGTCAACGTATTCGGTTTATGGAATTTAATGTTTTTCTCACATTTATTAACGGTACTGGAAGAGGGAAAACTTTCGGCTTGGTACCCCTTTGTCATCTCTAAACAGTGAGTGAGATAACACTCCATATCATTGACTTTATGCGCAGGTATACATAAGTACATGTCACCAACAGCGACGAGGAAACTATTAAGTGGACAATCTGCAATGTACTGACTACACCAGATGTTGCTTAACTTTTTCGACGAGTTTTTTTTTAATATTGCAGTTATTTATTTCAGATATTAACAATTAAAAATAGGTATGTAAATTACGAAAATGGGGGTTTTCTGAAATTTAAAAAAAATCTAACGAATGTTAGTAGGGTATAAATGTTGTTAGTAAAACACTTCGGCGTCGGCGTAAGGTGGATTGTGGATGGTGGATTGCGCCGGTGGATTAGGGTGGATCTCGGAGGGTGGTTGCGGTGATAAGAGGCATGCGTCACTTGGGAGGGTGGATTGGGGTGACTCATGGCAGGATAAGGAATATTATTTGAATGAGTTTTAATGGGGGGACTTATAAAATTTCGAAGCCATTTTTTTTTCGCGGAGATTGGTCTACTAGAGTACGAGGTGAATTTCAACGGTTTTATTTTAGTGAATTAGAAATTTAATCAATTTTAATTTTAATTGGAGAACTTAGAAAATTTCGAAGCCATTTTTTTTTTCAACTATAGTAGGGTGCTAATTATTTTTCGAAATATGCTGTGTGAATGAAATTTGTATTTAAAAATATGAATTAAAAAGGGTCATTCATTCATTTTAATGGGCGGACTTTAATATTTTTGGGGCAAACGGTCGTGTTTTGAGGAATTTGATACAGGTTAGGGTAAAAAATACAGGATTCCGTATGAATTATACTGCACTCAATTGAATAGCTCCCCCCCCCTCCCCCTCCCCCCCTCCCCCCCCTTTTTTTCTACCCAGAGGAGCCCTTCGATAGACTATCAATACACACTTCCAAAAGTATAGAGTACTATAAAAAGAAGAATTTTAACGTATATGTAAATAAACAAGAATGAAAAATCATGCGTAGCGTCATAATTCATGAATCACTTTCCAACAGGATCGAAATGGTATGCGAACAAAGTGTAATTTTACCATCGAGTGCATAGTGAACAGATCTCTTTTTTAATAAAAAAGGGGTCCTTCACAAAAATCCAATTATGTATAATAACCCTTCCTAAAATCAGATAATTTACACCTTACCTTTTTTTTTCAATTCAAGTTAGGCTAAAAGTACAGCTTACGCATCGATAGGTTCAAAATACCCTTCGAAGTGTGAACTCGCATTAGACTATAGGGCCCTTCATAAAATAAATGAGATACATGCCCTATTCGAATAAAAAAATTCCTTCACAAAAACTGTAGGGGTACCCTTTTGGAATAAAAAGACGCCCTTCACAAAAATCCAATTATGCATAAGAACCCTTTCTAAAATCAGGTAATTTATACCTTACCCTTTTTTTTTCAATTCAAGTTAGGCTAAAAGCACAACTTGCGCATCAATATGTACAAAATATAGAAATCCTTGAAAAGAAACTTGAAAAGTTATAGATATTAAGATACCTCCACAAAATAATATAACCTTATTCGAATCTCAGGGCCCTTCACAAAATAAATCCAATAGATTCATATTATATTACAACGACAGAAATACTAGGGATATTGACCTTTCATAAAAATGCAAGGTCCGCTGTTTGAATGAAAAGGCCTCCCTTCACAATATACCCTGTAAAAATATTATGATTCCACAGATATTTTAAGAAATAGAGTACTAATCTCAAATGAATATGAATTCATGCAATGTAAAAAATAGGTTTTACACGAATACATTTTTAGTATAACGTTCAAAATATAGATTTTAGAAAAAAAAAAGTACATATTTCACCAAATTTATCATACAAGTCTGTAAAATAGGGTAGATCGTTTCATGAAAAATAATTGAATTTTCGAATGATTATGCTTTAAAATACATATTTATAACTGCAACTAAGATTTGAGTGTTACCCCCTCAACATGCATATCGCTGAATCATAATGACTCATATTATCAGATAAGCGAAGATCTTGCTTTGACACGGTGAATCACTCGCGATAAGAAATACCTGAGACTGGTAATTTATGACACATTTTTTGTAGGTAAATGAGCTATTTAAAACCGTGAATGTATACGAATTATTTCGTGTAGTCCTATATAATTATTAATCTGTTAAGTTTTAAAATGCTTCAATGAAAAATAAGAACTAGTCATTAAGCGTTGCCCTTAAGAATTTTGAGGCAAACAGATGTTTAAATGAATTTGAACCTGTTTAAATGTACCTGTGTTTAAATGAATTTGACGCATGTTATGGTAAAAAAAAATACAGGGTCCCCTATAAGATATATGAATTAAACTTTAAATATTTTAAAATTACATTAGTCTATGCTTTTTTTGTATAGAAAAATTATACTAAATTGTGTTTTTAGTATTTTAACTTAAAAATTTCTTTTGAGGAATGAATATAATAACCAAGCTTTGTTTTTATAAAATACACATTATACTAAATAGTTAGGGTATTATTTTAAAAAAAATTGTTTTTAATATTGAAAAAAAAAGTTATCTTACCTAAATATTTAAACCATAATGTACTGTGGACTTCATCCAAATTCGACTGCATGCATGCCTTACAACAACTAAACGGTATAACATGTTCGCTTATCTCTTAAAATTACGGGATATCGTGACGTCATGGATAAAGCATAGGGTAGAATACAGAATTAATAGGTATTATAAAGCAGAATCATAAATTTTGCGTACTTTACACTTGTAGTATGTGAAATGATTGCTACTATTGCCTATATGAGAAAATGAATCATCAACGAATCTTATTAGTGTATGTTATATTTAACCAACAGGCTTGAAATGCGTGAATTTTAACTAGAATTAATCATTGAATGTAAAAATGATTTATTTTTAGATCTAATATGTATATCGTTTAACATTTAAAAACATATACATAAATTAATCTTACCTTATTCACAAACTTGCAATCCCGTCTTCAATATATGACTACAGCAGGAAAAAACATGCGTGCTACTTGTATAGCAACTAGACCAGAAATGATTTCAGTACAAGTCCATTATCTTATTGTTAATCTATAGATTAGTAACATCACGTGACTTATTGCGATAACATTCTATACAAGATTTACTGATAAGAATACATTTCAATTCATTTCTACCAAAAGCAAGTGTATGAGTTGGTTGTAAGATCTAGGTAAGTATCCTTACTTTATATGTTTAAAGTTATAATATATGAATAGATATAATATTAATGTATTTTTTCAATATGTATGGTAGGCAAAAAGGAATAGGTAAACAAAAAAGAATAGGTATTATTGCATGTTTCCTCTAATTTATTTTAAAAATAATTATTTTAAAAATACATACTAACAATTTATGCGATGAGTCACACAGCATGATGGGACGATATATGAAATTTATTTTTATATTATACAAGCTCCTATATACAATTCATATGCGTGAGCAAGATTATTTTTAAACTAGAATTATTCACTGAATGCAAAAAAAAAAAAAAAAAAGATTTATATTTAGATCTAATATTTATATCGTTTAACATTTTAAAATCCTATTAAAAGTATATACATTAGTATGCTTGTGAAAGGCCTATTGTTAATACGAAACGTTGTGTGAAGTGTCCTGTTTTAGGGTTAAAAGGTTCGTGAAGGGGTCTGTTTGAAGGAGCCTGTTTCGAAATGACTTAAGAACGCACAATTTATTCCTAAACATTCAACTCGATTCGTTATATATGCTTTATTAAGTATTCAATAAAAAATAATAACTAAGAAATAAAATTAAAAATAGTAATTAAGAGATACGCTTAAGAATTATTGCGATAGGAGATTGGTTTTAATTAAATAGGTTAATGAATCTAATTCGATACAAGTCTTGTTAAAACAGAGATTATAGTTATAATACACATTAATTATACAGTATTACACTGTATTACACAATGCGCTACCTCACCTATATTATCACAGAAATACCTTCGATAAAATTTAGACTAACAATACACACCTAAAAAAATATATACAGAGTACCCAGAACATGATAGGAATGAATGAAAAATTTTAACGTAAATTATAAAATAGGATCTACAATAAGTGACAATAAATAAATATGAAGGAAAAATCATGAGTCATGGTATACTTTATGAAACACTTTCCAATGCTATGTGACTATCGTTAAGAATTTGAAATAAGTGAATTAGATTTAATAATTCATACTGGAAATGTATTTAAAAAAAATTAGTAGCTTCGCCTACTTTTAAATCATTCAAGACATATGATGAAGGCTTGGCTGCTGTAGAAAAGCTTAATACTTGTATCTTAATGAATCGACCTATTTATGTTGGATTCACAATTTTAGAATTATCTAAATTAGTTATGTATGATTTTCATTACAATTTTATAAAGAAAACATACAAAGATCGTGCAGTTATACTCTTTACGGATATAGATTCCTTAACTTATCATATTCAAACACATAATATTTATAGGGATATGGAACACCATCGTGATTTTTCGACTTTTCTGAATACTCGAAATCCCATCGTCTAAACCGCACAAGTTTCGTACCCACAAACATATAATCAGACTTGTCATTTTATAACCAGTACGCTAACCACAGGGCTAAGTGAGCCCCCGCTTATTTTATAGTCACCACGCTGACTATTGGGCTTAGTAAGCCCCAGGCTAATTTATATCCACCACGCTAACTATTGGGCTTAGTGAGCCCCAGGCTAACTTATACCCACCACGTTAACTTTTGGGCCTAGTGAACCTCCGCTTATTTTATAGCCACCATACTAACCACAGGGCTAAATGAGCCCCCGCTTATTTTATAGTCACCATGCTAAGTATTAGGCTGAGTGAGCCCCAGGCTATTTTATAGCTACTACGATAACCCCAGGGCTAAGTGAGCCTACCGCTTATTTTATAGTCACCACGTTTACTACTGGGCTGAGTGAGCCCCAGGATATTTTATACCCACTATGCTAACTAATGGGCTGAGTGAGTCCCAGGATATTTTCTACCCACCACGTTTACTGGGCTTAGTGTGTCCCCGCTTATTTTATAGCTACTACGATAACCCCAGGGCTAAGTGAGCCTCCCGCTTATTTTATAGTCAGCACGTTTACTACTGGGCTGAGTGAGCCCCAGGCTATTTTATACCCACCACGCTTACAGGGCTAAGTGAGCCTCCGCTTATTATATAGTCAACACGCTAACTACTGGGCTGATTAAGCCCCAGATATTTTATACCCACCACGCTAACTACTGTGCTGAGTGAGCCCCAGGCTATTTTATACCCACCACGCTTACAGGGCTAAGTGAGCCCCCGCTTATTATATAGTCAACACGCTAACTACTAGGCTGATTAAGCCCCGGGTATTTTATACCCATCACGCTAACTACTGGGCTGAGTGAGCCCCAGGTTATTTAGTTGCATGAATATGATTTCCAAGGTATATGTCCTAACTTGATTTAAACCATTGCATATGCTAAGATAAAGCTGCGAAGTAAATTGGTAAACTATATGTACATTTCCCATGAAAACTCACTTCTATTCTATTAAATATCTGCAGAAATCAGCATAGTTTTTTAAAACTATATACATTCTCATTAGTTTATGAATCTACTAACTTGTAATATCTATATGGTAACTTGGATTATTAGTATTCCAACTTAAAAATTTCTTTTGTAGATTTAATATGATAAACACTAACATGAGACTGACTAAACTTTTACCATTTTCATTTCAACTTAGTTTTAGGAAATTTATCTACATAGCTTTAAATTTTACTGTTTAATAAGTCTATTATTTCAAAGTATTATTTTTTTTTTAGTTCTAATATTCAAAACATATTCATATCGTTTTACAAAGTAGGTATCAAATTAATTTAAAGTCATATTAAAAATATACACAAATACTATTCTTACCTAACACGCCAGCTAGCTAAGCACCCAACCGTCTCACACCAAGACTATGAGAAAAGTGAATGCTTGTTCAGGGCCTTATCAGCTAATGTAATTACTGATAAGATTTGATCACGTGACATGTGACGTCACTGATTAAGTGATATCACGTGACCATGTGATATCATTCAATATCTCACCAGTGACGTCAGAGATCACGTGACTAGGTCCTAAAAGAACCAATTACTAATTACAATTATCAATTTACCTCTAATTGATTTGTATAATATATATAGATAAATTAATATAAGATTTATCTATTTCGTAATACATAGCTCATGTACTATGTTTTACGAAATAATAGAAAAATCATGTATCAATTTATCTATATATATTATTTAAATCAATTAGAGGTAAATTGATAATTGTAATTAGTAATTGGTTCTTTTAGGACCTAGTCACGTGATCTCTGACGTCACTGGTGAGATATTGAATGATATCACATGGTCACGTGATATCACTTAATCAGTGACGTCACATGTCACGTGATCAAATCTTATCAGTAATTATATTAGCTGATAAGGCCCTGAACAAGCATTCACTTTTCTCATAGTCTTGGTGTGAGACGGTTGGGTGCTTAGCTAGCTGGCGTGTTAGGTAAGAATAGTATTTGTGTATATATTTTTAATATGACTTTAAATTAATTTGATACCTACTTTATAAAACGATATGAATATGTTTTGAATATTAGAACTAAAAAAAAAAATAATACTTTGAAATAATAGACTTATTAAACAGTAAAATTTAAAGCTATGTAGATAAATTTCCTAAAACTAATTTGAAATGAAAATGGTAAAAGTTTAGTCAGTCTCGTGTTAGTGTTTATCATATTAAATCTACAAAAGAAATTTTTAAGTGGGAATACTAATAATCCAAGTTACCATATAGATATTACAAGTTAGTAGATTCATAAACTAATGAGAATGTATATAATTTTAAAAAACTATGCTGATTTCTGCAGATATTTAATAGAATAGAAGTGAGTTTTCATGGGAAATGTACATATAGTTTACCAATTTACTTCGCAGCTTTATCTTAGCATATGCAATGGTTTAAATCAAGTTAGGACATATACCTTGGAAATCATATTCATGCAACTAAATAACCTGGGGCTCACTCAGCCCAGTAGTTAGCGTGATGGGTATAAAATACCCGGGGCTTAATCAGCCTAGTAGTTAGCGTGTTGACTATATAATAAGCGGGGGCTCACTTAGCCCTGTAAGCGTGGTGGGTATAAAATAGCCTGGGGCTCAATCCGCCCAGTAGTTAGCGTGGTGGGTATAAAATATCTGGGGCTTAATCAGCCCAGTAGTTAGCGTGTTGACTATATAATAAGCGGAGGCTCACTTAGCCCTGTAAGCGTGGTGGGTATAAAATAGCCTGGGGCTCACTCAGCCCAGTAGTAAACGTGGTGACTATAAAATAAGCGGTAGGCTCACTTAGCCCTGGGGTTATCGTAGTAGCTATAAAATAGCCTGGGGCTCACTCAGCCTAATACTTAGCATGGTGACTATAAAATAAGCGGGGGCTCATTTAGCCCTGTGGTTAGTATGGTGGCTATAAAATAAGCGGGGGTTCACTAGGCCCAAAAGTTAGCGTGGTGGGTATAAGTTAGCCTGGCGCTCACTAAGCCCAATAGTTAGCGTGGTGGATATAAATTAGCCTGGGGCTTACTAAGCCCAGTAGTCAGCGTGGTAACTATAAAATAAGCGGGGGCTCACTTAGCCCTGTGGTTAGCGTACTGGTTATAAAATGACAAGTCTGATTATATGTTTGTGGGTTCGAAACTTGTGCGGTTTAGACGATGGGATTTCGAGTATTCAGAAAAGTCGAAAAAATCATGATGGTGTTCCATATCCCTATAAATATTATGTGTTTGAATATGATAAGTTAAGGAATCTATATCCGTAAAGAGTATAACTGCACGATCTTTGTATGTTTTCTTTATAAAATTGTAATGAAAATCATACATAACTAATTTAGATAATTCTAAAATTGTGAATCCAACATAAATAGGTCGATTCATTAAGATACAAGTATTAAGCTTTTCTACAGCAGCCAAGCCTTCATCATATGTCTTGAATGATTTAAAAGTAGGCGAAGCTACTAATTTTTTTTAAATACATTTCCAGTATGAATTATTAAATCTAATTCACTTATTTCAAATTCTTAACGATAGTCACATAGCATTGGAAAGTGTTTCATAAAGTATACCATGACTCATGATTTTTCCTTCATATTTATTTATTGTCACTTATTGTAGATCCTATTTTATAATTTACGTTAAAATTTTTCATTCATTCCTATCATGTTCTGGGTACTCTGTATATATTTTTTTAGGTGTGTATTGTTAGTCTAAATTTTATCGAAGGTATTTCTGTGATAATATAGGTGAGGTAGCGCATTGTGTAATACAGTGTAATACTGTATAATTAATATGTATTATAACTATAATCTCTGTTTTAACAAGACTTGTATCGAATTAGATTCATTAACCTATTTAATTAAAACCAATCTCCTATCGCAATAATTCTTAAGCGTATCTCTTAATTATTATTTTTTATTGAATACTTAATAAAGCATATATAACGAATCGAGTTGAATGTTTAGGAATAAATTGTGCGTTCTTAAGTCATTTCGAAACAGGCTCCTTCAAACAGACCCCTTCACGAAACTTTTAACCCTAAAACAGGGCACTTCACACAACGTTTCGTATTAACAATAGGCCTTTCACAAGCATACTAATGTATATACTTTTAATAGGATTTTAAAATGTTAAACGATATAAATATTAGATCTAAATATAAATCTTTTTTTTTTTTTACATTCAGTGAATAATTCTAGTCTAAAAATAATCTTGCTCACGCATATGAATTGTATATAGGAGCTTGTATAATATAAAAATAAATTTCATATATCGTCCCATCATGCTGTGTGACTCATCGCATAAATTGTTAGTATGTATTTTTAAAATAATTATTTTTAAAATAAATTAGAGGAAACATGCAATAATACCTATTCTTTTTTGTTTACCTATTCCTTTTTGCCTACCATACATATTGAAAAAATACATTAATATTATATCTATTCATATATTATAACTTTAAACATATAAAGTAAGGATACTTACTTAGATCTTACAACCAACTCATACACTTGCTTTTGGTAGAAACGAATTGAAATGTATTATTATCAGTAAATCTTGTATAGAATGTTATCGCAATCAGTCACGTGATGTTACTAATCTATAGATTAACAATAAGATAATGGACTTGTACTGAAATCATTTCTGGTCTAGTTGCTATACAAGTAGCACGCATGTTTTTTCATGCTGTAGTCATATATTGAAGACGGGATTGCAAGTTTGTGAATAAGGTAAGATTAATTTATGTATATATTCTTAAATGTTAAACGATATACATATTAGATCTAAAAATAAATCATTTTTACATTCAATGATTAATTCTAGTTAAAATTCACGCATTTCAAGCCTGTTGGTTAAATATAACATACACTAATAAGATTCGTTGATGATTCATTTTCTCATATAGGCAATAGTAGCAATCATTTCACATACTACAAGTGTAAAGTATGCAAAATTTATGATTCTGCTTTATAATACCTATTCATTCTGTATTCTACCCTATGCTTTATCCATGACGTCACGATATCCCGTAATTTTAAGAGATAAGCGAACATGTTATACCGTTTAGTTGTTGTAAGGCATGCATGCAGTCGAATTTGGATGAAGTCCACAGTACATTATGGTTTAAATATTTAGGTAAGATAACTTTTTTTTTTCAATATTATAAACAAATTTTTTTTAAATAATACCCTAACTATTTAGTATAATGTGTATTTTATAAAAATAAAGCTTAGTTATTATATTCATTCCTCAAAAGAAATTTTTAAGTTAAAATACTAAAAACACAATTTAGTATAATTTTTCTATACAAAAAAAGCATAGACTAATGTAATTTTAAAATATTTAAAGTTTAATTCATATATCTTATAGGGGACCCTGTATTTTTTTTTACCATAACATGCGTCAAATTCATTTAAACACAGGTACATTTAAACAGGTTCAAATTCATTTAAACATCTGTTTGCCTCAAAATTCTTAAGGGTAACGCTTAATGACTAGTTCTTATTTTTCATTGAAGCATTTTAAAACTTAACAGATTAATAATTATATAGGACTACACGAAATAATTCGTATACATTCACGGTTTTAAATAGCTCATTTACCTACAAAAAATGTGTCAGAAATTACGAGTCTCAGGTATTTCTTATCGCGAGTGATTCACCGTGTCAAAGCAAGATCTTCGCTTATCTGATAATATGAGTCATTATGATTCAGCGATATGCATGTTGAGGGGGTAACACTCAAATCTTAGTTGCAGTTATAAATATGTATTTTAAAGCATAATCATTCGAAAATTCAATTATTTTTCATGAAACGATCTACCCTATTTTACAGACTTGTATGATAAATTTGGTGAAATATGTACTTTTTTTTTTCTAAAATCTATATTTTGAACGTTATACTAAAAATGTATTCGTGTAAAACCTATTTTTTACATTGCATGAATTCATATTCATTTGAGATTAGTACTCTATTTCTTAAAATATCTGTGGAATCATAATATTTTTACAGGGTATATTGTGAAGGGAGGCCTTTTCATTCAAACAGCGGACCTTGCATTTTTATGAAAGGTCAATATCCCTAGTATTTCTGTCGTTGTAATATAATATGAATCTATTGGATTTATTTTGTGAAGGGCCCTGAGATTCGAATAAGGATATATTATTTTGTGGAGGTATCTTAATATCTATAACTTTTCAAGTTTCTTTTCAAGGATTTCTATATTTTGTACATATCGATGCGCAAGTTGTGCTCTTAGCCTAACTTGAATTGAAAAAAAAGGGTAAGGTATAAATTACCTGATTTTAGAAAGGGTTCTTATGCATAATTGGATTTTTGTGAAGGGCGTCTTTTTATTCCAAAAGGGTACCCCTACAGTTTTTGTGAAGGGCTTTTTTTTATTCGAATAGGGCATGTATCTCATTTATTTTATGAAGGGCCCTATAGTCTAATGCGAGTTCACACTTCGAAGGGTATTTTGAACCTATCGATGCGTAAGCTGTACTTTTAGCCTAACTTGAATTGAAAAAAAAAGGTAAGGTGTAAATTATCTGATTTTAGGAAGGGTTCTTATGCATAATTGGATTTTTGTGAAGGACCCCTTTTTTATTAAAAAGGAGATCTGTTCACTATGCACTCGATGGTAAAATTACACTTTGTTCGCATACCATTTCGATCCTGTTGGAAAGTGATTCATGAATTATGACGCTACGCAGGATTTTTCATTTTTGTTTATTTACATATACGTTAAAATTCTTCTTTTTATAGTACTCTATACTTTTGGAAGTGTGTATTGATAGTCTATCGAAGGGCTCCTCTGGGTAGAAAAAAAGGGGGGGGGATGGGGGGGGAGGGGGAGGGGGGGGAGCTATTCAATTGAGTGCAGTATAATTCATACGGAATCCTGTATTTTTTACCCTAACCTGTATCAAATTCCTCAAAACACGACCGTTT
Source organism: Maratus michaelseni (assembly GCA_963931845.1). Classification (NCBI taxonomy): domain Eukaryota; kingdom Metazoa; phylum Arthropoda; class Arachnida; order Araneae; family Salticidae; genus Maratus; species Maratus michaelseni. The sequence goes on from OZ007595.1 coordinate 92,829,877, forward strand.
GCCCCAAAAATATTAAAGTCCGCCCATTAAAATGAATGAATGACCCTTTTTAATTCATATTTTTAAATACAAATTTCATTCACACAGCATATTTCGAAAAATAATTAGCACCCTACTATAGTTGAAAAAAAAAATGGCTTCGAAATTTTCTAAGTTCTCCAATTAAAATTAAAATTGATTAAATTTCTAATTCACTAAAATAAAACCGTTGAAATTCACCTCGTACTCTAGTAGACCAATCTCCGCGAAAAAAAAAAATGGCTTCGAAATTTTCTAAGTTCTCCAATTAAAATTAAAATTGATTAAATTTCTAATTCACTAAAATAAAACCGTTGAAATTCACCTCGTACTCTAGTAGACCAATCTCCGCGAAAAAAAAAATGGCTTCGAAATTTTATAAGTCCCCCCATTAAAACTCATTCAAATAATATTCCTTATCCTGCCATGAGTCACCCCAATCCACCCTCCCAAGTGACGCATGCCTCTTATCACCGCAACCACCCTCCGAGATCCACCCTAATCCACCGGCGCAATCCACCATCCACAATCCACCTTACGCCGACGCCGAAGTGTTTTACTAACAACATTTATACCCTACTAATGTTGTTATTTTGCTTGCTAATAATATGACAATAGATATTTAGTAAATGTTTGAAAAAATTTAATATACAACATAATAATACAATAAGATTAAATAGATATAATACATTTCTTTACTTTCTTCATACATTTTTTTCTTTTTTTCAGAATTTATTGTTCGGAATAGAGTTTTCCATCTGAACCCGAATTTACTCGAATCTGACCGTGTTGATTTGACGCTAATTTTATTAATTGCCGGTCGAGTTGATGTTAAATGTTTCTGTTTCGGGATGAATTTTGACTCTTTAGGGTCGGGGTCAGTTTGATCCGATTTTTCAAGAGAAAGATCTGAATATTTTTTTTTTCAAATAAGAAAATTATATACTTGAATATTAATGGGTGTATATGTTTATACAAAAAATAAAAATAAAATTTATAATAGAAATATAATTGTAGACTACTTTTCCAGAATTCTATTAAAATATGGATTCGTTTTCTTTCACTTCGGCTTCGGGTTTAAATGTGTCAGGTTGTATCCAACACAGATTTTAGTACGGACAAATTTAAGAAATAGAACGCATATTTAAAATAATAGTTTTCTATAAAGCTAGACCTAAATCGGTTAACTTAAGCGTTCTGGTGGGATCCGCTGCTTTATAGCATCGTGTGAGATTCGCATTGACATGATTCCAGTAGGACAATCAGTGGATGAAATAAGTTTGTACTCACTTCGTCGTATGGATTTCAGGAAACCAAATCTTCGAGAATACCAGAAGTCAAGGCAGGTCCTCGCATTAACCTTTTGCACTACACTGACGCCTATACGGTGACATGTAAGTTTAATCCCCATATGTCACAATGGCACTGGAATTTTCGATCAAATTTATTTGAAAATAAGTCAATGCATTTGTTCGTGTACATAATAAACGGAAAATTTCGTTTCAAAATTCCGGTGCCATTGTGACATTTGGGGATTAAGTGGGGGTATAACTTAGTATGTCAGTGCAGTGCAAAAGGTTAATTGTCTTAGAACATTAATGCCTTGAACTCCGTGAATAAACATTATCGATTCGAAGCAAGTGGAATACGAGATAAATCTCGATTTTGACTGAATCACGTGATTGTAGGCTAAGAATATTATACCATCACTTTATAACTAGGAATCAAGTGTGCCAGTTTTGAACTTTACACTATCATGGTGTTTCCGTGACAACCTGATGCATTTACTCTTGGCAATATTTGTAACTTTTGCTACTTATAAGCAGTTGACGTATATAAGACTGTCGAACGTAATCTAGATGAACACTTTTTCCCATATATGCTTTTCTGAGAATACAACGGGAAGAAAATATAGTGAATCAGCTAGACCACTCTTGCCCTATCTCCCAATGGCTACTATTTGGTTTAAGAGGCTTTCAACTAAATTTTTCTTTCTACAGTGGTCACGGATATTGCCACTGAAATATTTTCTATAATAGTATGCACTTAGTCCAAATACCTTCGAGTTCTACAAATTTTTATGGAAAAAATTAGCAGATGTGTCGTATGCCATGCCTTCAGAATCTGTTGAACCCATACCTTTTCATTTGACAGCAGTTATTTATGTCCAGAGAAGCAAAAAATCGTTATTTACATAGTATTCCTTTTACTTACCAATCATACGTAGTATAGGGTAAGTCTTGTAATCGTTTTGAAAATCGAAAAAAAAATTTCGGCGGATTTACACGTTAGACGGATTTACACGTTTCAGACACTGGAGATTCCGAAAAATATATTTTTAGAAAAAAAAATTGCCGTCCGTCTGTGTGTTTGTGTGTCTGTAAACGCTCTATCTCCCGAAAAAATTGAGATAGAGACTTGGAATTTGGTATGTACTTATTATGTAATAATGGAAAGAAGCCTATTTTATTTCAATAACCTCGATTAACCGGAACTATTTTTTTCGGACTCTCGAAATATTCGTTCTGATAAAAGGTATATAAAAATTTTCGAAATTGAGTATTTTAAGAAATGAATATAAAAGACAATAAAAAAACAAATTTTGCATACAGCATGAAGGCGATCGGATAATGAGTTGCCGAGATATTTGTAAACCTATTTTCTACACTCTTCGATTTTTCATGACCCTGTATTTCATCCAAATTTCAATTCAAAGATATATTTCAATTGGAAATGAGACGCTTAATCAGACGCAGTAAACTCTTAGTTAATGGGATTTTTATTTTTGGAGTTATAAGGATGTTTCTTTCAAGCAATTCAGTAATCGAGCCTTCAAAGTTTATGACGTCATCAAGCCACGATTTTATTTGAATTGCAATGCATTTTATAAGTAGTTTACACATTTTTTATTTTAATATTTTACATTATGCATATCCATGATGGGTAAGTATTATGGTGGCCCCCAACGACTAGTTTCAGTGGCACTTGTGCATTTAAATCTCAGTTGTTGTTTTTTATTTTTACGTTATTTTGTATAAAATACACTTTATCATCCCTTAATTCGTATATTTAAAATAAACTAGTGTAATGAACTTCTATTAATTATTATCCACTAATTCTGGGCTTGAAGTAATTCACCAACATTTAAGATAAGTGCTGGATTAGCTATAGTCTAATATATGTGGTGGTAAACTATTAACTAACTAGTATGAATCTCTATAATTAATTAAATAAAACAGCGTAACATATTTCATAAAACCAGTAAAAATTCTCATGTAAATAATTCAAGCATATTTCAGGCAGCTTTCATTTCAAAACGCTACCTATTGCAGCCGTTGGGAGGAAAGCAATTCCAAAAAATTTTGGTATATTTTCACCGATCATGATCCCCAGACCCCCAAAACACCATCCGTACAAATGTTGATCATATATATTATTTCTCCTGTCAACATCCCTTTTTCTCAAAAAATACGAAACGCAGAACGACGAATGAGATAGCATATGAAAGGATTTTGAACTGACTTCTGACATAGCGCACTTAACATTTCGTTAAAACATGTTTTTGATTAAAATTTGCTGAAAATTAAAAATTAAATCGGCATTGTTTTCATAAAAGAAATGAAAGGTTTTCCTCAAATTACTGTTGCCAAAAAAAATAAAACACCACATTATATGATGCTCAGCAATGATTATAAAAAACTTCCGCACGGGTTTATTTTATATTTATGATTAAAAAGCGAAATTGAAATTGAAATGTTTAGATTTATATTTCTATGTCCGATGTTTTTCCCGAAGCGGATGACGTCATTTTCTAATGCAGTTAAAATACGATTGTTAATTTTTTTTTCTCGCGCATGCCTTTTGCAATCTTGGATCAGTTTTTACTCTTACTTTGATGGAATAAATTAGATGATATTCTGGCTTGACTAAAAACTAAATGTTGTTTGCTTATATTTTTATCCTTACTTTTTCTGTAGAAGTTTAAACCTGCATCTAAGAAATATTACATATTGATACAAAATGGTACTTCTCTATTATCCCATCGACCACTTTTCATAATAAAACACTATCGCCAAATAAACGGGAGAACGTTTTCATTGGAATATCAAAATAAATAAATAAATAAAACATAAGAATTTAAGGACACAATTGTTATTTAATGAATGAAATAACTAATAAATCAGTAAAACATAATGAAAAATACACGCAAATGTCGAATTAAAAACCACTTGATGACGTAACAAACACGTATAATGCTTCTGACGTCAAGTAAATGGAACTGCATTTTTGGCGTTTAATCTTACAGCTTGGCGATAGCTTTTTGTTATGAAAAGTGGTCGACGGGATAATAGAGAAGTACCTAAAAAATATTAGATTTCAGTGCGAAATCCTCGCACGGGCCCTCTGGTTTATATATATATATATATATATATATATGTATATATATATCTGGCATATGTCATGATGTAACACCCTTATTTATGAATCGATTTGGATGAGACTGAGTATGTTTATAGGACATACCAAGGTCACCTAGTTCATTGATCAGCTTCATCCGCCATTTTGTTTCAAAATGGCGGCCAGTTAAAATTTTAAAAAAATTTATAAATTTAAAAAGGTGTACAAAAAAAGTATAAATTGAAAAAATTGTTTTGTTAAGTGTTAGAACGTCGTACAAGGATTTTGGAACATTTTTTGTTTTGGCTATATCTTAAAAAATGGTTGAGATATGGCAGTTTGAAATTCTATGGTGGCTGAGATCTTGAAACAAACTGATATTTGTTATGCTGTAACTCTCGTATTTATGAATCAATATGAATGTGACTGATCAGGTGTAAAGAACATACCAAGGTCTCTACCGAGTTCGTTGGCCAGCTTCATGCGACATCTTGTTTCAAAATGGTGGCCAGTTAAATAAAAAAATAATTAAATTAAAAAAGATGTATAAAAAATAAAAATTGATCTTAAAAAATGGCTGAGATATGGCAGTTTGAAATTCTAGGGTTGCTGACATTTTGAAACAATTTGATCTTTGTTATGCTGTAACTCTCATGCTGAAATTCGCATTCAAATTCAGTATTAACGAAATCTGCGATTAACTCTTCTATAATCAAATCGAGTTCCAAGCATTTTAGCTTTGGTTGCTTCAGTAAAATGAATTGAATTTTTAAAAACATGGACTATGAAAGCTACCTTTTTCTCCCAGTACAGGCCGGAAGGACTTTTTATTCTTGCAGTGGTAACAATTTAGATCTTAAAAAAATCTATGAAGTTCTATTCACAATATTAAACGAATGAAAAAGCTTTATCGTGTAACAACATAAAAAATTTTATAAAACGTAAATTAATTCCTTCCAGAGGTGATATTTTAACATAATTCCGTATTTCCATTGTGAAGTAAATAAATAAGAAGTTTATGCTTATTATGATACTGCTTATTTTATTTGGAGAAAACCTGATGCGATTGCAAATTTCTATTACATTTTATATATCAAGTAAATATAAAAAATGAATATTTATGAAAATTGCCTATAGAAAATATTCTAATGTGATTCAATGTGTCTCATACAAAGAAGAAATTTTTATTCAGAGTATAGGATGTTATGATATTAATATTGATGAAATGTAGTGTCGCATGCGTTATTGAAAATTCTTATTCCAGTAAGTTATACTGTTTCGATATAGATAACAAATTTGCTTTGAAAATAATATTAAATTTATTTTCAGATACATATTCTATATACTGTAGAGTGTCTTATTTTAAACAATATCACCTTTTCTATATTTTCATATGTATATAACAATTTTAAACTTAAATTATAAATTAAATTATAAGTTATATATTAATTAATATATAAATTAAAACACATGTGAAAAACAAAGGAGGAGATATTATAAAAAGCAATCGAAAAGATACAGTACGATATAAACTGAATAAAACGAAAAATCAAAAATGGAAAAATACACTCATGTTTGTGAAAATTGCAACACCATGAAGGAATTATCAGAAATTAATGAAATTTAATCCACATATTACTGATAGTGGTACAAATAAACGATTAAATTTACAAGATAAAAAGATAAAAAGAACGTCGGAAATTAGTACTTTGTGTGTCTGCCACGCTGAGCGATGAGAGCCTGTACACGGCATTGAATCATACAGGTTCTGAATGTAATCCTGGGGATTATCAATCCAGATGGCTTCGACTTGAAGCCAAAGTTCAGTCTTACCGTGTGCCCCACTGTCTGTACGAGGGAGCCGTCGACCAATGAAATCCCAGACATGCGCGACGGCAGACATATCCGGAGAATAAGCAGGCCATGGAAGAAGCGAAACCTGTTGTGCACTGAAGAAGGCTTTTGCAATCCGAGAAACATGTGCACGAGCATTATCCAGTTGAAATACAGCACCCGGAATGCGTCAAAGAAGGGGGTGGGCCTCTAGCTCCACAATTTCCCTAATGTAGCGATCACTGTTGAAATTGCCCGCAACGTGCACTAGATGGGATCGACAATTATACCCAATAGCTCCTCGCACCCTGATGCCAGGCGTCTGTGCGGTATGACGCTGGGTGACACACTGTGGGAGTAGACGTTCCCCTCTGTAACGTCTGACGCGTACTCTTCCATCATTGTACTCCAGATTGTAGCGAGATTCATCGGGAAAAGCAACTTGTTACCACTGGACACGCCACGTGCTGTGTTGCTAATCCCATTGAAGTCAGAGTCGTCTGTGATTCAGCGAGAGGGGAATCCTGCGTAGAGGAACCCTTGCACGCGTTCATGCTGCAGCAGACGGTGACGAACTGTGGAGCTGGACAACAAAACACCTGTAGTTGTGCTCCAACGTTGTGCTAATACACGAGAGCACATTGTACGGTCCGTCACAGCCATGCGAATGAGGTGTCTGTCGTCCCGTGCCGTTGTGCTATTGCGTGCTTCACTGCCAGGTTTTCACCTTGATTGATTCTCCTCTGTCCATTTCTTCCAAACACGCATCACTGTTGTGGCATTACACTGTTTGCGGGCTGCGATTTCTCGATACGAAAATCCACCTTCTCGCATACCGACGATGCGGCCTCGTACGAACTCCGTCAGCTTGTGGTATGGCTTCCTCCGTTTTTGACGAGGCATATTGACCACCAATGAAACGTTTACCGCAGACAGAGGAAGATAAACGGATTGCAACGCATCTTTACAGTCCTTTATATACCTGGAACAAACAAATGATAAGGAGCCAATTCTCGTTCCACGCATGCGCAATCGCTTTGTAATTCCAATCATTTGCATGTCTTACTTCACTTTACATTTCTTGTAAGTTTGGTTCAATTTGCATAATTCCTTCATAGTGTTGCAATTTTCACAAACATGAGTGTATGAATATCTTAAGGAATAGTCAGTGAGCTTCATAAGAATATTCCTAGTAAATGTATGTTATTCATAAAATACTGTCAGCGTTATGCCTAAAATCGACAATATTAAGCTCCAAATAACATATATAAGAAACAAAATAAAAATAAAAACCTACTGGAGTTCAAATAACAATACATATATATATATATGTGTGTTAGCTTTTTAGGAAAATGATTTAAAATTTCACGAGAAAATGGCAGTTGGTTACAGATAATGAATTATTGCAGTCGCTCGGTCAAGAATCATGGCGAGGAAGTAAGGCACTGATGGAACACAGTGAGATTTCCTCGAATAATATTCAGCCAGTTTTCAGATACAATGTTTATTCATGAACAGGAGAGATGCCAGTACAGTTCCCACAGGATCAATGTGTAATCTTATAGCCCTCAGGCCTGACGTTAACTCACCACATTATTTAATAGATCTTAAAGGGCTGATTAGAAATTCTAAGTCGCTTAAACACCAGATAACGATTTTGTCAGCACTTCAAAAAACGATAAAAGTCTCTCTCCGAATGCCTGCAGCCAGGTTTTGGTAACCTTGCGGAAAATTACAGAAGCGATGTAACGCATGCACGAGTCAATGAGTGAGAGGCGAAATTAAGCTAAGCGAATGGGGTGCGATGGAGAAGATTTAACAAGAAAGAATCCCGGACACAACGGCGCATTGATTTTGACGTGAAAAACCTCAGGCTCGAGAAGCAATCCGTGGAATAAAAAAAAATGGCTTTTAAAAAACATTCGAAATGACAACTAGCGTCTCTCAGAATATTATAGATTGGAGAGTTGATAAACGTTACGAATGAACTTAAAGTTTTAGATTAAGATTTGGAATAAGATAATTATTAATGTACGTGTTATTAATTTTAAAAGGACATTAAATAGGAATAAATATTATCAAGAAATAAGGAAATAATATATAAAAATTAGTCCCAAGACTTCTTAAAACTTAATAATTAGAAAACTATGTATAATAGAAACATGCAGTTTTCATAAAAAGGTTCAGAAGCATGTGATATTTTTTTATAGTGCAAAAAGTTATAATAATTGAATTTTAGAACAACAGGTAGCGTCATTGTACAATGACATTATTCTAAGAGTCTATACCATGCGTTATATAAGCAGGTGAGTCCATTGCGCAATATCATTCTCACTATATTGCTCAGATTTTACTTTAAAGGTAGTTTCTGTTCAAACGTTTTATTTTCGAATATTAAAGAAATTGCAATTTCAAGGAACTACGATCCAATTTGATCTGTAACTGCGTCATGTTTAGGTATGTTTTCTTTGTTTGATAAAGTTGTCTTAGATAAACTGTTTTTTAAAACGGCAGAATCAGCAAGTTCAGTTTTGCGTTTCTATCTGAATGCCTAAGGGGGGGCACTCGGCCCAGCAAAGCCAGGCCGTAGAGCGTTAGTACCTCCCCCGGGATGTTCCCCGGCACGCGGGGATTCGTTTTGGGTGATTCCAGCCACCGGCGGAAGGGAAGGCACGACGCCGAGACCGCCAGCGCACGCGCAAACGGCCCAAACAACAACAAAAAAGAAAAGAAAGAAAATACAAACTAGGCCAAAGGCCGGCACTGCCAGAACAAGCCCAAGCGCGACAAGGGGCAGGCAAGAAAGCTAAAAACAAAAAAAAAGAAAAAGAAACTGAAAAAAGCCTGAACCGCTGGAGCCTGCACTCCCTCGCGACAGACAGCGGCAGGTGCAGTGATGAAGAACTTGTAGGTGAACAGTCCTTAACGCTCCTGCGTCATGACACACAGTTCGCGGCCAAGGCGGTCCTTGGATAATAATGATGCGCCGGAGTCTGAGAAGCTCAGTTCCCACGCGACAGATGGCGCCACAAGTTGTTGCGTTGGAGAGATGAGGCCGCTTCTAAAGACTGCGAAGGGAGCACAGCAAGGTGCTCAAACACTGACAAGGTTCAGCCAAAATAAGGAAAAGTCAGGAGAAGGAGGGTAGGAAGATCAATTACAGTACTGATTGGTGGTGAAGAATTTAATATGTTTAGTTAAAAATTTGATAAAAGCTAGAGTTGGTTACTTAATTTGTTAAGTTCGATAAATCCATTAAGAAATTAAAAATATTTTTTAATTTTTTTAGTAAGATTGGTCTTGTTAGAATATTGGTTAGCCAAGAGGGTGGGGGAATTTCGGGAGATCTGAGATGCCAGGCAACGGTCAGTGGGCAGTCAAAATAGTAATGAGAAGGCAAGCCCCGCTGGCCACATGGACACACATTGGAGGCTGCACGTTTATAATATTTGAGGTAAGTAGGGAATGGACCATGTCCTGTGAGGAACGCTGAGGTGTGGGGGGCGAGGTTAAGCAGGTTTAGGGAGACAAAAGGGAGCAATTTGTGGGTATGTCGACCTTTATCCGAGTAATCCCAGTGGTCCTGCCACTGAGGAATGATTTTAGACTTTAAAAACCCTCTAATGTAGGATGGGGGAACAGGGAGGGAAAGATCAATATTTGTGCTTCCCGTAGCTTCGTTTGCCAATTTATCAGCTAATTCATTGCCAGCAATGCCAATGTGTGCCTTCACATGGCCCAGGGCTACTCGCCGTGCAAGTTCTTTTAAAAATAGTTTTATTTGGAGTACAATGGGATGTTTTGTGCGGTGAGTAAAGATTGCTTGTAGGCTGGAGAGGCTGTCTGAATATAGCCTGTAAAATTGTACTGTTGGGTTAGAGACAATCCATTCCAATGCCCGCAGAATCGCGAACAGCTCAGCCTGGCAGACAGTGTTGTTATCACCGATTCTACAAGCCCACTTATGGGTCACAACCTCGCCTTTCATGGCACAGAATGCTGCTGCCACGCCAGTCTCCGTGCGTGACCCGTCAGTGAAAATGGTCGGACAGCGGGGAGAGTAGCTGTGTTCAAAACCGTGCCTGGTTGTGTTTATCTGTAAGTGAGATGTCTCTTCTGCGGGATGTATTCTCCAACTGGGAACCTTCCTCTGTAGTTGTATTTATGGAAAAAGTGCTGCACACGTTGGTTCATGTTCTAGGTGTGTGATCCTGTTTTTCTGGTATTCATATTGGAGTGTTATTGTTATGGGAGGAATACCTGTTATTACTGTGAGTGCGTCCGTTGAGATTGTCCTGTATCCTCGAGCAATTTGCAGCAAAAAGAGCCGTTGCATCGAGGTCAATTTGTCCTTCACGGCTTGCGTGAGGTTACCTCCCCAGACGCCCACACAGTAGAAAATTATCCGCTCCACTATTGTGTGGTACCAGATTTTTAACATTGTTGGCTTTATTCCCCAGGATTTTGACGTTAGTTTACGTGCGTTTAAGTGTACTTTAATCCTGAGGGTGTTGATATGTTCCGTCCAGCTTTGGTGTTCATCTATGGTGAGGCCAAGAAGTTTGATGTGTGAGACATGCTCGACACTAACCCCGTTCACTCTTATGATTGGTTTACGTTCAAGTTTGCGTGGTTTGGAAAATGTGACTGCTTGTGATTTTTGGCTTGATAGCTGGAGGTTGAGGTTTGTTAGCAGTTGGCAGAATACGGGGAGGGCTTGAACAGCCATTGCCTCCATGTCCATGCGCCGCCTGCCCGAGAAAATAAAGCTGAAGTCATCAGCGAATGCAAAGAGAATGAAGCCTCTAGATTCTAGCTCTTTTAGAATTATGTTAGCTATGAGTAACCAAAGTATTGGGCCAAGGCAGGAGCCTTGGGGGCAGCCCTTTTCGAGCTGATGTACCGAAGTGCCTGAACCCCAATTTATCATATGCTACGAAGGCTTAAGTAGGATGCGATGGTTACAGCTATATTAGCCGGGCAGCGAATTTCAATTAGTTGCTGGATAATGTCCCTCCATTCTACATTATCGAAAGCACCTTTAATATCTAGTGAAACAAGTGAGGTGTAGTATCCTTTGCTGATGGTTTCATTGAAAGTGGTAAGAATGTCATAAAGGCCCTTGTCACATGACCGACCCTCTCTGAACCCATATTGCCTATGATTCAAGATGCCATTCGTCTCCATGAAGTGCACCAGTCGTGTGACTAGTATTTTTTCTAGCAGCTTCCCCAGAGTTGGTAGGAGACAAATAGGTCTATAGGTTGTGGGTTCTGAGGCATTCTTTCCTTTTTTCAGAAAGTAGACGGCCTCACCTTGCTTCAGTGTTTGAGGGAAGTAATTGTGATTGAGACACAGATTGGCCCATCTGGTGAACAACTTTGAGATGTTGCGTTTCTATCGTACAATGCGAGAAGTTTAAACTAAAAGAAGGACGGATGAATTTTAGAACACTGAAGGCTGTGATAAAAATGTTTAAAGATACAAGCTCATTGAAAGATTAAACAAGAAGAGGAAGTCTGTTACAGTCGTGATCGAAGTGAACACGATCATACAATCGAAAACTTTACCACATAGTAAATGGAATGCACGTGCAATTTCACGACGAACTGGGGATTATTATGGAAGAGTGCGTCTTAAGATCATTCTAAAGCGTTAATCGTATAACACACAACATGTGTAAGAACTATAATCAACTGAATTTACAACACGCTAATATTTGGAAAATTGGTTTTTCATGTAAATGAAAGATGATATCGGTTGGATTTTGAGTGTCTACTGGACAGACAAGGTATACATTTTTCACTAATTGAAGTGTCAACATACAAAACTGTGGCGGGGAGATTTCAAACGGTTTCTGCGACAGGTGAACGATATACAGCGATTTTAAAGAATAAGTAATCTCTCACTTGCAAGAGAGGCAAGCTCTCCATTCCATAACACCCATGCCGGACAGAGCGCATACACCTATTTTTGCTGCTGTCACGAAAGTACCGAGATCCACATTTTGGAACACCCATGACCTGATTCGCTCTTGTCTGCTCGAATGGCTTCCAAGGTCTACTTAAAATCACATGTGTAGAGTGATCTGCCTAAGTCATTGCCCCAGTTGTAAGATGCTATACTTCAGAGATACCTCATGTGTCATAGATACCCCATGAAATGCTCTTCTTCAATTATGTGCATCTGATTTTCGTCCTCTGACGGCTGTACTTATAAGTGATGGGCGTCACATTAAAACGTTATAACATTTAGACACTAATTTGTTCTTCTAAACTGTACCACATCATAGCAAAACTATATTCTAAACTTCAGAGCCACCTGATAGACAAAAATTTAACTATTATGGCATTTTGTTTTACAATATAAACAAAAATCCCACATGTTTATAAGCATTTCTGCGAAAACCGCGTCTTTCTGTTATACATAGTTTACTAATTAGTATGTTTTAAAGTTCGTGGAACTTGTGGATCACATATATATATATATATATATATATATATATATATATATATATATATATATATATATATATATCGGAAAGAGAACCCATCTGAAAATATGTCTTTTTCTTGCAATTAACTTCCAATAAAAATCATTTAAAATTTCTCAAAAGTTGGTAGTAAAAATACCATCTGTTGCACAAACTTGTAGAACAATCAGCCATTGCGTTTTCGTATCACAGTAATATATTTGTTTAAAAAGTGTTGTCTTAAACATTCAAACTTACTCAAATAAAAAAATGAGTTCTAAAAAACTTTATTTTTTAACGATCACTATTATAAAGTGTAGTGGCGTTATTAAGATGAAAATGCGCTCCGTCTTTTTGTTTAGGTTAAAAATATTTTATTTTTCCTAGTTGATTAATGAGATACGTATGAATAAAATATTTGGTGTAGATGGGAACAGTTCAGGAGTGACAAAACTGCAAAAGAAACGTTAGGTTTTAATCCTACTATGTTTTTCAAGAGATTAAAAAAAGTCGTAGGAGAAAATAAATGAGCTTAATGAAATAATAACCACAATTTCATTAGACAATACATTCCGAAATAGGTATGCAGCTAGGTAAATTTTTACAAATCAACACAAAATCCTTCTAGAAAATATTACAGGAATTCTTAAATTCAGTATGAGAGTACATAAAATGCCTTATAAGTGTACTTAAATATATTAAACATACTATTGTCACAACAGGTAAAGCTAATACGGTACAAATGACTTCCCAAAAGACTTTATGAAAGGCTCTAAATATTATTGAGAAAACCTGAAGATATAATTTGAACTCACATTTTTGGTTTAACGAAAAAATTATTAAAGTAAAAATTCAAAATTTGCTTTTATTCAGTTTGAGCATTTTGTATACTCCACACTCTCGAAAATTATTTCGTCCAAAAACGTAAAAAGAACAGGTATCAAGTTACCGGAAAACCACTGTGATTGGAAGAGAGCCTTTTGCTATTTGAAGAAATTTCCGTCTTTTGACAGGAAATTTTCGCGAAAAATTGAGCCTAAGTTTGCGAATTTTCCGTGTCGTGAGGGAAAAAGACATACGTAAAAATTCCGTTTCTAATACGAAAAAGCGCTAAACACAGCAATTAACAGAAATGGACAGAAATGTGGGTTGACGAAAATGCAACTTTAGATTGGAGGATTTCAGGTAATTTTTATGTTATATTGGGGAATGTTCTGTATTTTGGGAAAAACGTGCAAAACAAAGTGGAAGGTTTTGTGTTTTAACGAAATATAACAAACGGAAAAAGCAAGTTCAATTCAGGGATTTTTTTTTTCGTCACCCACACGTGTGAGTGAATTTCTTAACTTTTCCATAAAATAACAGTCGGATGTGTCAATCCCAAAACTTTCTTCTATCTCACACAGGTTTCATATACACTAAAATGAATCAGCACCCATTTATATCAAGGTCTAACTGAAACTCAAGTTTTATTAAATTCGTGCAATATTTCTTGAGATATGACTATCGCTAAAATCGTGTAAATCCTGCAAAATGCTGCATAGCAGCGTCCACAAATTTTTTGTCACATACAGACAGACAGAGTCACAGAGTCACAGACAGAGTCTCAGACAGACAGAGTCACAGGGTCACAGACAGAGTCTCAGACAGACATTTTCTAAAAATAGTCAAATCGTGTTTAGAACCTTCTAAAACGTATAAATCTGTCGAAAACCGGAAGTCGAAAATTTTCATGCAGCCAGTACTCTCTTCTCGTAAAGATAGAAGAAAGTAAAAATATTTTTCATTTGAGGTAAAATATGTACTTAAATGTAAATACTTGATGAAATATTGTTATTTTTTATTGCGAATTTAATTGGAAATGTATACTGCTATTTTGGAAAATGATTATAGCTTTTTTATGCTTTTTTACATGCGTCACTAGCATGTTCATAACTAACCCATCAGTGGTGTACATCTGGACAAATTTAATCTGTTTTTTAAATGATCATAAATCTTAAAAATTCTTCTATAAAGAAAGGTCCTCATGAAAAAAAAAGCGTAAATAATAGTATGACTGATCTTCTTCTTGATTAATTTAAGATGAGAACCAGAAACGACAAAGAAGTAAATAATGTTCATATGTGAACCTTTCCTACCATATATCTATTTCGATATTATCACAAACATGACTATGGTGAAAACATGATATTAAGAGCCTAAATTAGTCGCGCACAGAAATTCGCAAGCTTATGTTAAACCTATCAGAGAATTCTTTTTAAATTTCTCGCTAGTATTTTAAGATTTTAAAAAGACTTTTTAGCATGGGATATCTGAGATCAATGTCCTACGTTATATGTATGTACTTTTTTATTTTAGTTGAAGTTTTATTTTATTTTTTAGGGTTTCGTTCATCTCACGAAATCCTATTCGTTTCACTCATTTGTCTGTCCGTCTCTCACAGAGTCCGTTCTCAGAAACTGTATACGTTAAAGACTTGAAATTTTATGTACTTACAGCTGAATAACTACTGTCACTCTAGGAAATCTTAAAACTTTCAAAAAGTCTTAATTAACGAAATATATTAATAAAAAAACACACATTAATCGAAAATTATTGAAAAAAGAACAATTTTACCGAAACAAAGAAAGAAGTTCAGTTTTGAATGAAATGGTGCCCTGATACGAGGATCGAAACCGACCAATGAGCTTTCGTCTTTCACCTGCGCTTCGAAAATTTTCATTCTCTCTGCGGCAAAGGAATGGACAGAAACTGCATTTCTTTATACTTGCACTGTAAAAAATGACCAATGTTTCTTATTTTATGAAAATATACTATAACCACGAACAAAAATATAATATAATCTTCTGAGTTATCCGAAATTCCGAATAGCGTGTACCATTGTCTTTTGAATCCCCAGAAAATAAAATAATTTTCTAATATTTAAAGAATTATTTATAAAAACGAAGTATTTTTCGCTGCCCGTATTTTTCAGAAACGTTTCCGAAGGGTTTTTATAGTGTATTAATTAGTGTCCTGAGCCTGGAATATACTATTTTTCGAATGTCATCCATTCTCAAGTAAACGTTTTCAGCCGCATAAGTTAATTTATACATGAAAGAGTACAGAAATAATCTTAATTTTAATGCTATTGTTAACGCTGTTAATTTTGCCTGTTTGTCTGTTAAACATATTTTTTGAGTCTGAAAATGTTTACTTGAGAATTGATAGCATTCGAGAAACATGTATTCCAAGCTGAGAACACTAATTAATGTACGATAAAAACCCTTCGGAAACGTTTCTGAAAAATACTTTGTTTTTATAAATAATTCTTTAAATTTTGGAAATGTATTGGTTTCTTGGGATTCAAAAGACAATGGAACACGCTATTCGTAATTTCGGATAACTCAGAAGATTATATTATATTTTCGTTCGTGGTTATAGTATATTTTCATAAAATAAGAAACATTGGTCATTTTTTACAGTGTGCAGAATTCCGGCTCCATTAAATTTTTTTTGAAATATTGCATTTATTGATTTGAAAATTATTCATCCACGCGTATGTCTTCATGTGGAATCTAAATATGTAATTTTCGTAATTATCCGATAATTAGAACTGAAATTACAATTATTTTTTTATTTAATTAGACGGCTTAAAAAGATTTTTTTTAATGCGTCTACTTTCATTTTCGGAACCGGTTCTGAAAGGTAAGATAACGTTTGAAAAACAATCTGAAATCAAAATTCAACAAGAACGAAAAATCATGCGTCAAGCATAGATTATGTAGCACTTTCCAACGTTTCCAAAATAAATTTACAAAACATACCGTTTAATAAGCTAAAAGATAACATCTAAGTAAACAATTTGGAAAACGCATAACATATTTAAAAACATAATTTCAGGAATTTCCAACAGATACAATATTCGGAAAAATATCCGAGTACTTTTATTCAGCCCTGTATATGATCTATAGATTTGTATATGCTAGGATGCTAAATTTTAGTTTAGTTAGGAAACGCGTAGCACAGTTTAAAATTATCTTTCTGGAGTTTCTGTCAATAAACGGAAATGTGTTCGCGAACTTTTGTGCTGCCCTGTATAGGATCTACAGAATATATACACACCACGTAATAGACAAAAAGCGAGTTAAAATTAAAATCGCGTTTAGTAACTTAAAACGCACTTCCAGGAATTAGTGTTAACAGAGAGTAGAGAATTCTTTTGTGTGTCCCTGTAAATGAACGATGACTGCTATACACACACTATTCTGTAGTAAGCCTTTTGTAATGCACCTTAGTGATATATATAAATTTCAATGCGTTTAAAATAGTGAAACATTATTTAAATAAACCGCAGACGATTTTTCTCCATAGACGTCATGTAACGGAATTTTTTTTGACTGTCCCTGTAAAGTAACTATAAGTGCTATGCACACCCTATTCCATATTAAGCTTCTTCTAATACACCTTAGTGATATATATAAATTTCAATGCGTTTAAAATACTGAAACATTATTTAAATAAACCGCAAATGATTTTTCCCCATACACCGCAATGTAACGGAATTCTTTTGAGTGTCCCTGTAATAAAACTATAAGTGCTACACACTTCCGTTGAAATAGGGAACATGCTATAGATAACGACAATAACATATAAAAATTGCAGAGCAATCCGAGCATATTTATGGGAGTTAGAGCACGGACAGACGGCCAGACGACAGACGGCCAGACGGCAGACGGCCAGACGGCAGACGGCCAGACGGCAGACGGCAGACGGCCATACGGCCAGACAAACCGAAGTCATTAGCACTTTTCAACTAGGTTGGAAAGTGCTAAAAAGTAAAAACGTAACCTCTGAGAAATCCATCTCAGCTATCATCAGCACAAAAAACTCATTTAAAAATTTTAAAATGCTTGCGAGAAAATATAAAAGAACGCTCCGAAAGGTTTAATAAAATTTTCGCTTTTCTGCGGGTGATGCGGCTAGGTTCTTAATAATTCCAAAATGCATCGGGTATTCATGTCTTCATATTTATTGTTAAAGATGTTATTCAAAGCTGTTAAGTGCATTTTAAATTAGTATTTTTTGTGAAAAGGTAACATTTTATATCTATACTAGGGGGCCTACCCCCTGCGAGCTACGCTCACCAACCCCCGCTCAGACTTCGAGGCCTCTAAAAGCATGACAGCGTGCTTCGTTTTAAAAATATTGGTAAATCTGTAATTGGGTTGCCATGCTTTTAACGTGTTAATGGGGCATTTTTTTTTATTATCATGGCCTCATACACAGCTGTTGCGATAACTGGCGACTGTTTTAGGGATTGATAAGTAAAATCAATTACACCTTGAAAACCAGCTTGTATAAAATGGTTAGGTTTAAATTGTGGCTACCTTTCGGACTTTTATAACAACGATCTGTATTCTATTCTTCCTTTGCGTTTAAGGATGAGAAAAATTCCATCTGCTTGTGAATAACATTAAGAACCACGGTATTGAAAAGTACTATGTTATAGACATTTTCAGTAACAGGTTTTAATTTTCTCTCTATTTTAGTGCACCATCATGCATATTTTCATGTTATTTTAAATATGTAAATTATTTATTTTAATTAATATGTAGACCCAGAATTTTCTAATAATTATTTATCATACAAAATTAATTAAATATTTTGTGCATGCATGCCTGCATTTATTCGGCATCAATTGATGAGATATTTAAACAAATTTTCTATCCGCGATAATTTTACACCATGTTATGTCACTTGAATATTGTCCATAAGAAAATCGGGTACTTTTCCAGTATAGGATCCTTTGCTTTTAGGTTTGTCGTAATTCGAGTTTCAAAAAGGGGTAGATTCGTTAATGTACAGATATTTGTTGCCAAAAGTTATGAAAGCAAACCCAATGAACTGTTGGTTCTTTTCTATTATAGGGGTCTTGACGCTTTTTTAAAAAGCTTGGCGCAATTCGGGCATCAGAAAGTGAGATTTCGTGCCAAATGACATAAACATGACATAACCATGGAAACAAATTCGACGATTTTTTTTGCTTATATGCGTATTTTAATTATACGTATATTATTATTGTTTTTTTCTATACAAATTACTTCTGATTATATATAAAATAGGATAAATGACATTTTACGCTAAACAAATTGTATAAATATTGAAAAATGCTTCTGTATACGAAATGACAAAGTGAATAGGTTGACAGAAAGTATGTTGCCAAATTTCCTTTTCCGCCAAGGCTTTTTTCTCTGTTTCGTCAAGGCCCCATATACTGGAAAAGCACCGAACTTTTATGCTTGTTTATACATGTATTTATATGTATATATACAATTTATTTATAATTGTCTTTCAATTTACCTCTTTTTGTACATAAAAATAGATAAATGGCTTCTTTATATTAAACAAATTGTATAAACATAAATGACGTATTTACATAAATGACGTCATTTGGACGAATTTATTCAAAATATTTTCAGTTTATAAATTAAATTAAATGCTGACAGACGATTGAATCCTGACGATAGAAATGTGATTTTTTTTTTTCAAAATTTGCGGAAAAACATAATTTAATCACAATCTTGTCTTCATTATCAATTGAAATAAAAGATAAATTCAATTTCAATTTGAAAATGACTAATAAAAAGAAATCAATAATCCCTATCGGGATCCTTTTTGATTTTTTTCCCCTTTTTTGTTACAAAAAAACTAAGTAATTAGTTGCCATCATTACAGAAATGTCATTAAAATTAGAAAAAAATTAATATCTCGAAAACTAATTCCAATTTCAAAATTCTATTACCAGTTTTGACATCCGCGGATTTTTATGGACAATTGGTATTAATTTCACCATCAAGCGTTTAATATTTTATTAAAAATAGCCCTGAAACATAATCAGTCGTTTAATCAGTCGTTTCATAAAATCGTTTCATAAATTCGTTTCATAAAATCGTTTCACAAATTCGTTTCATTAGGATTTTATATATATAGGGTAGATATTTAAAACGCTAAACGATTTCTTTCGACAATCCGTGAGAACAAACTACTTCATCAAATTACATCATTCTTTTTTTAAATGAAAGATATTTGGTCACAGATTTGTTATCGTACATTCGTTTGTTCGAAAATTTAATTAATTAGCCGTAATCTGAAATTAAAAGTTTACTTCTGCTTATGACGTCATAAAGTCGGCAATCGGATTAACGCCCACTGTTGCGACGTACAGAGTTTATTTTCTGAACTCAATGATTGCGAGCATAAAAAATAAATATTAAATATTAAAAGCACGTGACTTTAAAGCCGAATTTTTTTAATTTGAAAGTTAAAATATAGTTAAAACGTTTAAGTATTTCGGTAAAAATATTTATCCGTGTGTTTTATAAGCAAATAAAAATTCATATTTACTGTGACGTCACGGAAATATTGTCCATTGGGTTCATTTTATCATTTAGCATTATAACTTTGTTGATGCCATTTTTTTCATTACAATTAAATGCAAAATATATTTTTATTTGTATGCATGGTGCTTAAGCATAAATGTACGTGTGAAAAGTTTGTACCGGTGAAAATGACGTTATGCTTAGCTTGAAATGCATTTTAACACTGATAAAACTAAAAAGAAAAATTTATATGATTGTGTCAACATGGCTTAATATTAACTGATATTTCAATTTTTAATTTTAAAGATTAGAACTGGAGCCTTTATTGGTTGCTACATTTTGATTGCATACCTTGATTACATGTTATCAATTACTTTTTTTAAATTATAGGATTAAGTTACTTTTTTTATAGAAATTATAGGATTTAAATTATTAAGATTTCCTTTTTTAATAAAAAAATTCACAAAAGTAAAGAATTTCAGGGAAAAAAAACTTGAAATAATGATTGTATTTTTAGCTAGAATAAACAATGTAAGGCTAATATTTTATAGGAATTATTTTGGTAGGTTTGTTATAAGTTCATTTAACAGTTCCTTATTAGCGGCAAAGTCTTATTTCTTTCACTGTGAATTTTTCTTTCGATGTCAAAAAATGGTAGTCTACTTTTGGACGCCAACCAAAACACACAGTGGCAATATTTAGAAATATATAACGGTTGTGACAACAAACGGCACTATCGCTTTAGCTTTCATCGCGCTTACATCACTTCTAAATACTAATTTTTTTTTTATTTTTTTTTTTACTACATTTCACAATTTCAATTCTTACATACTCAATTAGAAAAAAAAATTAGCTTTCGATTGAAATTTGAAATCTGCCGCTTAATTTAACGACTTTTTAAATAATTTTCAAGCATGAAATATTTTTCAATTCTATCTCAACAATGACCATCCGTTTGTTTTAATAATGTAAAATAGCCCCTGGGAAAGTTGCCACAATTGAAAATATATTTCCCTAACCATCATAAAAAGTGAATAATAATAAAAACAGCGATACATCATAAGATCAGACTATCCATAAGATAGAGCATTTTGACGCTAAACGAAAATCATCTTAAAAAAAAAAAAAAAAAAAAAAAAAAAACTATTTTTAGTTATGTTGAACATAAATTTGATATGTTGAATTCCTTGATGTATATCTTGAATCAGAATATGCTAGGAACTGTTATTTATTATCTTTTTAAAGATCCATTGGATATTTAACTGTATAAGAGACCGACTGTGATGGAAAAGAAATAATCATCCTGATTATGTAAAGGGATAGAAGAAACCATACAAATAAATTACAATTGAAAACATTAAAATTCTCCCTCATCTGCATACTAATTTATTATTTTTAACAAAAATTCTTCATTTTTACCTAAAAATTGATTAGCTTAAAACAATGGATGCGTTTTAGAAGATATGGATTTGAAACGAACAATGATTAAAGAGGACATTTTAAAACTTTTAATTTAAACATTTTAAAACTTTTTTTAACGTCGAATTCCAACGGTGCCTTTGGGCAGATGCAATACATATGCGCATAGGAGCTCATTCGATTGCATTATCACAGGGGGGGGTGCTTATACTATGTTCTTTTATTGACTGAATATGAGATGAAAGTAGGAAATTTGTATGATACTTTATGATAGGACTATTTGTATGATACTTTGGAGGTCCATGACTTTTTTTTTTTTTTTTTTTGTCGTGGGGAATATGGTGGTAATGTCAAACTGATTTGCATTACACATTTGTTTATGGAGTGCTCATTTGGCGTTTGCATCGGAAATAGCATTTCACTGGGGGGGGGGGGTGATTTTTAAAATAAAATATTTGAAAGACTTTCATACGAAGCCCTACTTAAATAATAAATAAGCTTATTTTACTGATATTGTTATAATATTTTTTCCGTCACGTTTTGACGGGTTCCATCTAGTAGTTAATTAAAACTACCGTTTGTTTACAAATTTGAAAATAAAAATAAAGAATATACATATATTTGTTTCTGAGATACACTAATTTGAAATGAAAGAAAAAAACCCTGATGCAATTGCAATTCCTTGTTACGTTTCACATTTCGTGTTCATATGATATAAAAATTATTTTCATATTTCTAAAGTATTTCTAAAGTATATTTCTAATATGATTTAAGAGCCTACACTAGTCACGCGAAGAAACGCTCACGCTAATGTTAAGTCTATGGGAAGGTTATCCCGCGATTTCTCGCTCGCATTTTAATATTTTTAAATGATTTTTTTGCGTAGGATAGCTGAGGTCGATCTTCAACGTTGTTAGTTCTTACTTTTTTGATTTTGGTTAAACTTTTTTTATAAGCAGATATTTTAAATTTTGGAACCGGTTGGAACCGGTTCTGAAAATGAAAGTACCCTTATATAAAAAAACTGGAGCCAAAATCAAAAAAGTAAACACTAACAAGGATAGATGTCGACCTCAGCTATCCTATGCAAAAAGAATCATTTAAAAATATTAAAATGCGTTTACTTAATACATTAGCTGAAGCGTTTCTTCGCGTGACTAGCGTAGGCTCTTAATGCTTCTCACAAAAGAATCAATTTTTACTCAGATTATAGAAGAAAAAAGAAATAATACTGATGATATATATGGAATATAAGAGGCACATTCACTCCGTATACATTATTGGAAATTAAATTCCGATAATTTTTTCTACAACCTTACAGATCACAAATTTGTTTTTACAATTTATGTTTTCCGGCGTCTATTCAATACGGTGTAGGACATTTTCTTTTCACCAATGCTACCATAGCTATCTGATTTTATTTAATAAATTTAGGAAACAAGATACATTGCAAAAATATTTTGCCAAAATTAAATGAGGTTTCTTCTAAACACTATGTATTACATACACACTATATATTACATATACATATGGCATAATGTCATATATACTTGTGTGTGTGTGTGTATACAAAGATCAGTAAACATAAGTATAAAAATGCTTATGGTAAAAATGTTAAGTTAATTATTCGTAATCATGTTTAGCATATCGTTTTCGTTTATGCAAAATTATTATTGAAGCTGTAACAACAAACTTTTGACGATGTGTATTGAAAATTTTAACACATTTTATATGAGAAGAATGTCTACAAAATTCCTTATGCATATTAAATTATAAAATATGCACTCTAAAAACGACATTCTCAAAACTGAGCAAAAAAACTCAAACATGAGTATGTCACATAGTAAAAAGGGCTCCGAATCAAAATTACTCTCAAGTTTGAAACATATATATACTCGATTCAGAGAACATGCGCACTCAAGAATAAAACATCATGAGCTCATATTTGAGTATGTACATGTTTCGAAAATGAGTATGAACTGACTTCTATGTGCTCAATTTTGAGTATTTCCATAATTCAAAAATGAGTTTGAAATGATCCTAATCATTTTTTAGTATGTCCATGTTTCAAAAATGAGTATGAACCGACCTATGTGTGCTCAGTTTTGAGTAGGCCGATGTTTCAATATTCTGAGTATTTCTGGTATTTCAGAATACCAGAGAACGACCCAATGCTTTCATCGTTGTATTCGAAACAAAAAGTTTCATAACAAAATGAAAACATCGATTTATTCAGATTTGAAAGTGTTATTTTTCGCAGTATACTGATATTTAAAATAAGAATAATTATATATCTAGGAATATTAATTAATATATTTCATAATCTTTTCACTTTCTGTGAGGAGAAATGTAATCATGAGCTTAACAACTGAATATTTGTTAATAAATAAAACTTTAAATTTCATTACATATCCTTTCAATTTAATTACTATAACCTTTCTAATAGGATTAGCACTTTTCGTTCCAATAAATTTCATTCAAATGTGATTATGCTGCTTCTATTTTAAATATTTCCGTTTGAAGGGTATTAAATAAACAATTATTCAATTCAAAATGCTTTTGAAACAATAAATATGAAGTATTTAGGAAGTGAAAGTTTATTACTTTGAATGTGCATATAGATTTTAATAAAATATCCAGAGGTTGCATACATTATTTTTTTCTATAAAGAAATAATAACAAGTGCATATTGAATTTATTAAATGTGCATACATTTTTGTAAAATGTGGTATCTAATTTATTGCATGTTATTAAAATTATTAAAAAGTTTGTGATAATTTTGTCATTTTTTTTCTATTAAATATGTTTTATTACATGTACCTGATGCTTGCATTTATTTCTAGTGATTTTATAATGTAATCGTTTTGCAATTCTTTTTTTTTTCATAAAATGACAATTGCAATGTGATAGAACTAATCAGTTCTTGCCAGTGCATAACGTATAATTTATTAATAAGTAACAAAAATACATAAATGATTATGACTAAAATCACACATTACTGCACCAAAAAAAAAAAAGAAAGACAAAAACAGAAAAATTGTGTCTGGCGAAATTACTTATGTTATGTTAGAATTTAGTCAATATTGCTTAAATGACTAATTTTTGACCCAATATTTCACCAATGTTGTCTTAGTGGTAAATATTTCAAATAAAGACCAATTTTGATTAACTATTGGATTTAAATTTAAAATTTTTACGATAAAATAGTTTTTATTACAGTAATATTATCGTTACTCTGAAAATACTTGAAGTGAATCACTAATATTGCGGTTACATTGCCTTCATTACCGAAATATTGGCACTTAATTGAAAATTTTATAATGAAAATCTAATATTCCAGATGCATATATTGAATTTATATTGGAAATATTGACAATTAAATGGCAAAATATTTCTTGACTGTATTGCTGCACTATTGACAAAGTATAAACATCTTTCTTTTTGGAACAATACTTCAATCCAATATTGTCTTGCTAATAGATTACTGATGAATACTTACTAGACTAACTATATCCTGAAAGCTACTTTTTGAGAAGGGAAACATACTTTATCAGATAACAATGCTAAAAATTCCAAAATAGAAAATTGTTTAAGCTAAAACTATTATATTTAATTTGGTAGGTTGATTGGTTTTGTACAGTTTTATGAATTTATTGAAAATAGACAATTTCATTCCTTAGAATATACAGTCAGCCAAAAGAAAAAAAAAAGAGAAAAAACATCCCTTGCATTCTAAACACCAAACTGCTCGATGAAAAACAATAATAGTTATTTGGCAGATCTCTTCTTTCAATTTTTGTTTAAAAAAAAATCTCAGGGATTATCTTAAGTTAAAAATTGTACCATACTCTGAAATGATCAATAAGAACATCTAATTTTGTCATCCTATCCAGTGGTTGGAGTATCATAGTTGAGATTTTTTCCAACAGAGTGAAAATATGCCGGGACCAGGACTCGGACCTGGGTACTTTGGTTTGCCGTACCAACGCTCTCCCTACTGAGCTATCCCGACGATATCCTGGACTGGCATATCTCCCTCTTATTTGTTGGTCAAGGCCGCGAACTGCAGCGCTAATTTCATTCATCCGAGCTATAACTATAGCATTTACATGATGAATCTTGAAACAGCACGGAAACTCCTGTATACCATGTAATTAGGTCATAATGAATAGAGGAAAGTATATACAACTAGGTACATTATATCCAGTGGTTGTATATACCTAGTTGTATATGCTTTCTTCTATTCATTTGTCATCCTATTTGGCTTTTCTGGTAAAATTTACAATAGGATTCAAAGTGGAAAGTCATTCGGTTAAGTTGTTCAGGAATTATGGCGGTTTAAAGTTTGTAACAGCTAACGTTAAATTCATTTGTAATCGCTACAAAACACATTGCAATACGGGTATTGTTTTAAAAACTACTGTAATTTTGTATTCGCATATTTGAAGATTCTAGAAATAGATTTCTGTAAAAACAAATATATATATATGAGTTACAATACAAATTTATTTGAAAAATAATAAAAAACTATATACATTTTCGAAACAAATTTTCGAGAAAATATAAATTGTATCCATGAACTTTTAAATAAATAATGATAATAGATTCAAATATGGAGTATACAAGATTTAAATATGGAATCCAAAATAACAGCGTATTCCACCAAGTGGTTTTTTAGTTGTGTTTAAAAACTATTCACATTGCAATCTGTTTTGCATCGATTAAAAATTAATTTAACATTAGGAGTTCATATGATTTTTAATCCATTTGAACTTAATCAATCTTAGGCATACATTTGTTGTCTTCTGTTTTGTATGTTACATTAGAAATAAACGAAAAACCTACAAAATAATTCTTAAAGTTGATAATAGGAATTCTAATAATGCATGTATTTTCGGAAACAAGTTAATTCTTATTGTCGTTATTTTGCATTGTTTTTTGATGATCCTCGTAAAACAAAATGAACAGGTTAGAAAACAATGAAAGTTTGTGTCCGTGGACCTGAATGTAACTATGATATATGGTTTAAAGGTCATACTAAATTGAGTTATATATTCTTATTAGTTTCTTAAAATATTTTTCTAAGTGCAATAAGTATTTATCATTAATTAACATTATCATTATTTTGTTTCTCCGATGACCAGATAACTAAAGGTTTATGTTAGAAAGTAGATCCTGTTTCTTTACATTCCATGCATGCAAGTTTTTGTATTTAAGCTACAAAAAATATGTTAAATACGCGTAGAACCTTATTCGAATGTAAAATTCACTATTAAGGTAAATATAACGCTTTTATTGACCAGTAATGTGAATATATTACATTTTTATGTTATATCCTGTGTCTTTATTCTAACAAAATTTATTATAATCCAGACTACTGAAAATCATTTTAGGAGAAATTATGTAGTCTGTAATATTATGGAAGTTAGTTGCATTTTTAACACTTATTAAAGAACATTTCTGATTTCCTTAAACATTTAATTCAAGCATGGCGAAATTGATTCACAATAAGAATAATCATACTAATATAATAAGAATTTCTCTGAAAGATAAAACAATTTTCAAATCGCCCAATCAATCCTTTAATAAGACTCATAGAAGTTATACTAATTATTGTGACAATAAACAGGTGCATTTTAAATCTCCATAATAAATACATTGCCTTAAAAACATAATGCGTTCTTATTACAAAACCGGGCTATTCATTTTGCATTTTTCAGTCTTTTTATAATCTTTACATTTTAAAGATTGTGTAAAATAAAAAAAAGTAAATATCAGAAGAACGCTCTAGCTTATTCCTCCTTCTAAATATTAAAAATAAAAATAACGGAAAATATTTAAGTAATTATTCAAATTGATCGCATTGTTCCTCTGTTGAAATAAATCGCTTAAAAATTTACTCTTTAATTTTACTTCTTTTAATTTAATCGCATTTTCAAATCGTTCTATTGCATGCCTCTAAAATACAATGCAAATGAAGCATAAAAATAAGTCTGTAGGCTTTCCAAATAATATGATGACATCAAAAACAGACTGTAGCGTTTATTAAATGTAACTTTCCGGAAATAAAAGTGATATTAAAATTACTGATTCATCAGACATGAGTCGCTAATTCCTTAATGATGAAAATTATCATCCAGATAATAAAAAGCATATTGCCACAATAAAAAAAACTGTTTATTTACCAATTTTTCACTTGGAATAGAATATTAGAAACTGTAATTCTGAAAATGATATCACATTGTTATTACAGAGTTGGCTTTAGAATGAGTTACTTAACTTGCTTAACAGTCAGTTAACTTGATGAACACTCATAACTTGATTAACTCTCCCTGATTTGCGACTTGTTTGCATCACTAATGATAATAATAATTTTAATTGGTAATAATAATAATTTTCACAATTGCTTGCATAAAAGTAATTCGTTATATCCAGAAAACATCGCTGTCTTTGCAAAATATTAATTACTTTGTGAAATTATGAACTTTAAACTTTACACTATACTTTCTTAAATTTCTCCAAAATTTCTTCATGATTATAAATAACTTATAACACAAATATGTACAATTTTGAAAGTTATAATGGGTATCCATAATATTTAAAACTCGCTAGGTCTTAAAATACCCAGAACGTTTAGAAGCATAATTCCCTTACTTTACTATTACTATAAATTATTTTCGTTTCGGTACCCTAACTGGTGTATGTAATACACGTTAACTGGTGTATATAATATTGCATAAAATTGAGTTTACATAGTCAACTTCTAATAAACATTTTACCATATTGAAAGCAGAATAGCTATTACATTCCTAAAGATCATAGAGTACCCGAATGTATATCAATATCCCAACGAAGTTGAATTGGATCTTCAAAAAAACGACGACGATGTCAGTGACGATAAATCTGAGTGTTTTCCGTAACATGCTTAAGAGAGGGATATGCTCAGTTAGAATTCGTGATAATTTGTTCTGATCTGATATAGAATATTGTTTATTTTTAGATAAAAATGATTTATAAAAGACAGCCAATTATTGTTTAAAAATAAGTGTAGTTTTGAAAGTTAAAATGACTATCTATGGCACTTATTTTTACAGTCTTGGTATTTCAATAACTTTTAACATATATCATGGTTCCTTTATTCCACTTTACATGTGTACTTTGACTCAAGTTGAAAAACATGTTTTGGTTTCTCAAAGTATAGCGATTTCCAATTGCAAATACCTGATTTATCTACTCAATATTTCACATAAATTGTCATAGCTAATTCTTTATGTGTCTTGTAGACATCGAGATATAAAATAGTGAGCATAATAATTGTTGTATTTGCTATGAGCACGTACATCAGTATAGACGTCAGCAGATATCAGTTGTATATTTCTTTAAATGCGAACAGGTGTAAATTTAGTATATAGTAAAATAACTTTTATTAGATAGTTGACATGTTTCGGCATACCCCGAGCCATTTCCAAAAACAAATGAGAATATTCTATAATTGCACAGTCTTTAAAGTTATTATTTGAAATGGTATAATTTAATTTTCATAGACTTCTTAAAAATTACGCTCGTTATCTTTTAGCAATAAATTTGGCAGCAGCGGAAATTCACCGTAAGATTTGTAAACTCTACGGTGATAATGCTATGAGTGACAGTAGAGTTCGAAAGTGGTAGGGAATGTTAAAAAATGCTCGGGTTAATGTGCATGATGAGCCACGCCCAGGCCGACCTTCTCTGATTTCTGAAGGCTTGGTTCGTGATGTGGAAAAAGAAAATTCGAGACGACCGACGATTGACGATTTCACGGTTATCAATTGATTTACCACAGGTTTCAAGGTTTTGTACACGATTGATAACTGCAGTCGTGGATTGGGCTTCTTCACTTGCAGAAAGTCGGAATTCAAAAATTTGTTGAACGGTATGACAAATATTTGAACAAGTCGGTAAGTGTGATCGAAGATCGCTCAAAGGGTTTCGTTGAATATTCCTTTCAAAACAATTTATCCCTTTTTTAATAATAGCAACCTAAAAAATATAGCAACCTAAAAAAAGAATAGCAACCTAAAAAAAGTCGTGTTTTTTATAAAGTAAAAATTCACCGGTCTATTTTTCAAGTATTTTCGAATATGTAAACCAGCCCGATAGCGGGCGAAGCCCTCTATTATATTCTGTCATAATAATATCTGTCATGTGGACTAAATGCGATACTTAAAAAAAAA
Organism: Maratus michaelseni; assembly: GCA_963931845.1. Taxonomy (NCBI): domain Eukaryota; kingdom Metazoa; phylum Arthropoda; class Arachnida; order Araneae; family Salticidae; genus Maratus; species Maratus michaelseni. The sequence continues at coordinate 92,859,591 of OZ007595.1, forward strand.
TAATTTCAAAACTAAACATGTTGCACACATTCAAAATGTTAAAATATGCGGATATTTCCATAATTGGGCTTTTATCATGATTCAATACGTTCCTGAAACTCATATATTTACTATTCTCTATTACTCATATCGATACTCGCTTTGTATTATTCTGAAACATTTGAAAAATCCGTTAAACTTCCGAAATGACGTCAGATTTTCTTTTTAATTCTCTAATGATGTGATATTAATCTGCTTTGTGTACATACTCTCCTTGTATTATTGAGAAATCTTAGAAATTTTCCGTTTTATTCCCACTATGACGTCAATCAATTTTATTTCGTATTTATCTTTTTTTCAATTGGTGAAACGTTTTATTTCATTTACATTTTTCACGTGGAAATCGTCTGATAGAAAATTAATTATTGTAGAAAGAATTTCATCGTGGGTTTTTAATTTTTGGCATCTGCTATAACGAAAAATGTTTAAATTGAATAGGAAAAGGCTGTTAGAATTTTGGTTTTTTATCGCTATTTATGAAAATAATACGATTTTTTCAAATTTTAATATTTTGAGCTCTTCATAGCTTGTATTCATCTATATACACAAAGTTTAAACCCTGTAAGTTACAAAGTTTTTGAGAATGTCTCTGTGACAGACAGACAATGGAGCGGGAGTAATGGGGTTTCGTGATATAAACGAAACCCTAATAAAAATGAAAATTATGCAGAAAAGTAGATGAAAATATGTAGGATATGGAAAAAATATAGATTTTAATTATATTTGCAGTATTTTTCTTATTATTAAAAAACGGACCTAATTTTTTTTAAAATAACCCTCGTATTATAATGACTATCTTGTGAAATTCAGTTGAAGATTTAAAGCTCTGTAAATTCACATATATATGCGAAACAGTTATATGTCGTAAACGATGACAAGAATACTTTAGTTCAAATATATCAGTTCAAACTTGTTTTTTACATCCTTGTAACGCTAGTACAATTCGATATTATATCTATATAGTTCTTTAGATATTCAACAAAAAGTCTAAAGATGAATATGTCCAGTGGCTAGTACACTCATGTCCAAAATTAAGGTCACAAACATAAAATCTGTGAAAACGGATGAACTATTCACTGTGTTGCAACAAAATTTGGCGCAGAGGTATATTACAATGGGAGAAAGAATATAGCAACATAGCAATATGGAAAGGATTTTAATTGGGAATTAAGATACAGGGTATATTAAAAAGTGTTAAATCATGAATCGGAGATACAGCATTTATCTCGGGAAAAGTATGTCTGATAAGGAGTACGACCACTGTTCACTGCTATACAAGCCTCACAACGAGCTCTCATACTGTTTATGAGGGTGTCAATAAATGTTTGTGGCAACAAAGCCCATTCTTCCAAAAGCGCGGCTTTTAACTCCTGGAGGGTCCTAGGAGTGGGATTACGCTATGCAGTGGCTCTTCCTAGACCATTCCAAACATGATCAATAGAATTGAGCTCCAGAGATCTCGAGGGCCAATTCATACAGCGAATATCCTCCTCTTCAGGAAAATCATTAACAATGTGAGCACTGTGTGACCTCGCATTATCGTCCATAAAAATGAAGACTGGGCCTACAGCACTCCGTAACAACCTCACATAGGCTTCAAGGACCTCATCCCTATAGCGATGTGTATTGACAGTACCCTCCTCGAAGACGTGCAGTGGGGTACGGCAGCCCAACATTAAGCCATCTCAGACAAGGATTCCTTTGCCACCAAATCTGTCGATTTATTTTACGTAGGAGGGATGATATTGAGCTCCACGTTCTCTCCAGATGAAGATTCAACTAGAATCATTTTCCGTGGTGAATCCGGACTCATCACTGAAAAGAACACATTCCTACTCTTGTTGTGTCCATGACTGATGTCTTTGGCTCCACAACAACTGTGCTCTCCTGTTCTATGCAGGGAAAGAGACACACACGTCTGGATGCCGGACGTAAAGTGCCCTCTCTGCTAGTCGTCTATATACTGTTTGCCTGAAAATTCTTATTCCAGACGCAGCAGTAAGGTCACCAGCAACCTGAAGAGTCGTTGCCAGCCTATGTCGTCGTGCGCTTAACGCCAAATAGCTATTCTGTGCAGGTGTCGTTGCTCTGTGGTGGTCTTGGCTGGCCTTCCTGGTGACATTGGGATGGTCTAGGAAGAACCATTGCACAGCGTAACCCCCCCTGTCATGACCCGCCAGGAGTTAAAAGCCGTGCTTTTGGAAGAAATGGCTTTGTTGCCACAAACATTTATTGACACCCTCATAAACAGTATGAGATCTCGTTGTGAGGCTTGTATAGCAGTGCACAGTAGTCACACTCCATATCAGACATACTTTTCCTGAGATAAATGTTTTATCTCATATTCATGATTTAACACTTTTTAATATACCCTGTATTTTAATTCACAATTAAAGTCTTTTCCATATTGTTATGTTGCTATATTCTTTCTTCCATTCTAATATACCTCTGTGCCAAATTTCGTGGCAACACAGTGAATAGTCCATCAGTTTTCACAGATTTTATGTTTGTGACCTTAATTTTGGACATGAGTGTAACATGTAATGTAGATGCGAAGTGAATTCTTCACGACTTATGTCACAAGAGGTAAAATTTAAAATATCTGCCAAAAAATTGAAAAAGAAATACATTTTCTTTCATTTTTACCCCTCAGTGAATTAGTATGAAATAACTTTCATTAAGAGCCTACACTAGTCACAGGAAGAAACGCTCAAGCAAATATTAAGTCTATGGGAAGGTTATTTTAAAATTTCTCGCTCGAATTTTAATATTTTTAAATGTTTTTATGTTATTTTATTTTATTTTATTTTATTTTTATTTTATTTTATTTTTATTTTTTTATTTATTTATTTTTTATTTTTTGCATACAATAGCTGAGGTCGATCTCTAACGTTGTTAGTTTTTACTTTTTTGATTTTGGGTTGCAGTTTTTTTTATAAGCGGGCATTTTAACCCGTTGGGGACGAGCGACACGTATACGTGACGCATAAGATGCTCAGAATCCGTCATTATTCCCACCGGTTAATTTTTATTCTAAGCTTTGCATTATTAAATCTTAGCATTTCTGCGATTCAATTAGGCACAAATTTCTGTTTTGAAAAACCGGTCGCAAAAGATTAAAAATTCTGTAAAGGACGCTCGTCTTTAGGGATTAAATTTTGGAACCGGTTCTGAAAGTGAAAGTACCCTTGAATAAAAAAACTGGAACCAAAATTGAAAAAGTTAAAACTAACAACGTTAGAGATTGACCTCAGCTATTCTATGCAACAATAATAATAATAATAATAATAATAATAATAAGCGAACGAGAAATTTGAAAATAGTCTTATCCATAGACTTAACATTAGCTTGCGCGTTTTATTGTATGACTAGTGTAGGCTCTTAAAGGTAGAAAAAAGCATGCAATAAATGGTTCAGCTTAGATATTTAAAGAAATATCAAAAATATACTGATGACAAACCTCACCGAGTTTATTTATTTTTTATTATACAACTATAATGAAAACGCAAATATAATAGTAAGAAATATAACATTAATAAACAAACTGGAACCAAAATCGAAAAAGTTAAAACAAACAACGTTAGAGATTGACCTCAGCAATTCTATGCAATAATAATAATAATAATAATAATAATAAGCGAACGAGAAATTTGAAAATAGTCTTATCCATAGACTTAACATTAGCTTGCGCGTTTTTTCGTATGACTAGTGTAGGCTCTTAAAGGTAGAAAAAAGCATGCAATAAATGGTTCAGCTTAGATATTTAAAGAAATATAAAAAATATACTGATGACAAACCTCACCGAGTTTATTTATTTTTTATTATACAACTATAATGAAAACGCAAATATAATAGTAAGAAATATAACATTAATAAACAAACTGGAACCAAAATCGAAAAAGTTAAAACAAACAACGTTAGAGATTGACCTCAGCAATTCTATGCAATAATAATAATAATAATAATAATAATAAGCGAACGAGAAATTTGAAAATAGTCTTATCCATAGACTTATCATTAGCTTGCGCGTTTTTTCGTATGACTAGTGTAGGCTCTTAAAGGTAGAAAAAAGCATGCAATAAATGGTTCAGCTTAGATATTTAAAGAAATATAAAAAATATACTGATGACAAATGTCACCGAGTTTATTTATTATTTATTATACAACTATATTGAAAACGCAAATATAATAGTAAGAAATATAACATTAATAAACAAACTGGAACCAAAATCGAAAAAGTTAAAACAAACAACGTTAGAGATTGACCTCAGCAATTCTATGCAATAATAATAATAATAATAATAATAATAAGCGAACGAGAAATTTGAAAATAGTCTTATCCATAGACTTATCATTAGCTTGCGCGTTTTTTCGTATGACTAGTGTAGGCTCTTAAAGGTAGAAAAAAGCATGCAATAAATGGTTCAGCTTAGATATTTAAAGAAATATAAAAAATATACTGATGACAAATGTCACCGAGTTTATTTATTATTTATTATACAACTATATTGAAAACGCAAATATAATAGTAAGAAATATAACATTAATACGTGATCTTTAAATTTAAATGGGTTTCAGAAAAGTTGAAAAGATAAATAAACTTTTCAAACATACTACATGTTTAAGATCAGTTCTTAGACAAAATTTTATATTTATAATGAAACAAAATAAAAATAATACAATAAAAATCCCCCCCCCCCATAACGCTAAATTATATTAGGTTTAAGAATATAATAACCAAAAAAAAAGACGATTCTTTATTATTGAATATACATATATTTAGTTTCAAAGAATGAAAAATAAACAAAAATCAGCTGTTTCATTTAGATGTCGCATACATCAATAAATTATGATAATGCTATTTTAAAAACAAAATAGAAAGTGAAAGTAACAAAATGAAATATGTGAATATATATTGTGATCAAATAGTTGCAGTATTTTCGTATTCTGAAATCTCTATTTAATATTTAAACATGCCTATTTGAACACTTTAAACAAACACTATGATGACAAAAGTCACAGAGGTTCTTTAAGTGCCTACACTAGCCAGGCAATGATATTCGTAAAGTAATGTTAAACGTATGGGAGCGTTCATTTCAAATTTCTCGTTTGCATTCCATTATTTTAAAATGCTTTTTAAAAAAACAGAGTAGCTGAGGTAATCTCTAACGGCATTTTTTTTTTTACTTTTCCACTTTAATTACAGATTTTTTTTCCTATTATTAGGTCACTTTTTTATTAGATTTCTTATTAAGTTTCGAAAGTGAAAGTACCTTAATAAAAAAAAATCCAACCAAAATTGAAAAAGAGAAAATTGGTAAGGTAAGAGATTGACCTCAGCTGTTCTATGTAAAAATTCATTTAAAAAATATTAAAAAGAAAAAGAGAATTTTGAAAAGATTAGGATTAATTTTAGATTCCGAATTATGTCGTATGACTAGCGTAGGCTCTTAATTTTTCTTATAGAGGTTTCCTTTATATATAATATTCTTATATTTGAAATTCACTAGATATATCAAGGCATGTTTAATTTTCAAGACATATATATGAATAAATTTCGATTACGCTAATGCTTGTGGTGTTTTCAAGAAACAAACAAGACAATCTGACAAATATTGTAAATTATTTTCATATTGTAAATCTTCCATTTCATATTTAAGCCTTTCAGGTCAATGTACTTCTCTTCGTAAAGTTCTGAAAGGATTTAATGATATCAAAATTTACAAACCAATTTATTTGCAAATAAGTAAAAGCTTTTCTTCACATACTTAATACAAAGAAAATTTTCATTCCAAAATTCTGGTGCCAATGTGACATTTAGCGATAAAAATGAAGTTGCTGAAAAATGAACCACTACCTTTCAAAGGGCTAAACATACATACATAAACATTTTTAAAATATTATGATGACGTCAAAGTGTATATTTATTCTTTATTATAGAGATGCATTAAAAATTAGCATAGAATAACAAGTTATACATCACTAAATTCGGCTCATATATCCATAAATTACATCACATCTGAATGGATTTCAAAAGATAAATTAACTTAAAAAAAAAACTACATCTTTAAGATCAATTCACAATAGAAAAATTTATTTTCAGGCAACAACATAATAAATAATACTATCATAAATTCTCACATAACGCTTTATAATCCTGGGTTCTAAAAGTGTAAAAACCACAAAAGATGATTCTGTATTGTTCAATATACATATTCAACATTTAAAGGATGAAAATTGCACAAAAGACAACTTTTTCATTTTCAAACCGCATGCATCAATAAATTACGATTATGCTTTGTATTTTTGTATTGTATTATGAATAAACAAGAGTGATAATTTATTCTATGTTTGATTTTATGTTTAGCTTGATACAAATAAAGCTAATTTTATTTAATTAAATTTTTGTAAAAGATTGTTATATAAAATAAATTAGTTTTCAATCAACCATCACTTACAAATCGTTCCTTATTGCTAAAAAAAATCTTCTAAATAAATTAAACCTTTGATTTTAAGTTAAGTGTCAAAAACACATTAAATTAATTTTATTTTATAAATTAATTATCGATTATAAATTAAAATTAGAAATGTTGCTACAACTGAACTTTATCATAAACAAATGAAATGTTTAAGAACCTGCGCTAGTCATTCGCAAAATAATGTTAAACTGATAGAGATATCCTTTACATTTCGTTTGCATTTCAATGTTTTTCAATTATTCATTTTTGCCTAGAATATATAATTTCAATGTGTAATATGTACCTTTCTGCTTTTTAACACTTTCGAAAGTAGATGAAAAGTGTTTATGAATTCGGTTTGTATGTCTCTCTGTCCGGACTCTAACTCACGTAAATATACTCCATAAATATATTATTGAAGTTTACTATGGCATGATTGGTATTGAAAATGAAGTGTAGCATTCATAGTTCCTTTACCAGGACACTCAAAAAATTTCGTTATATTACGGTCTTTAGGGTAATTTTTTTTACAGTGTACTTTAATGATGTTACCCATTTCGAACATATTGAAATTAATATGTATCACTGAGGTGCATTACAAGATTTTTAATGTATAATATGATGAGCATAGCATTCATTGTTCATTTACAGGTACACATAAAATAAATACAGTACTGTCTACTAACAATACTTGCTGGAATTGCGTTTTCCGTTGTGGTAAGGGTTTTCAAATTTAATTAAATTTTTGCCTGTGACTTGATGTGTATAAATTCTATAGATAATATACAGGGCTGCACAAAAGATCATTTTAGTAGATCAGTACATTTTAGTTTATTGGTGGAAATTTCTGAAGAGGTACTTTCAACTGTTCAATGAAGATCAGTACATTTTAGTTTATTGGTGGAAATTTCTGAAGAGGTACTTTCAACTGTTCAATGCATTGGCTTAGCTGAATTAAGTTTTAGTATACTATGTAGTATATATACGAATCTATATATCACATACAGGGCTGAACAAAAAACTATTGATGGTAATTGCTGAAATTTTGTTTTCAAATGTGTTATGAGTTTTCCAAATTGTTTACGTAGACATCCTCTTTCAGATTATTGAACAGTGAAGTTTTTTTAAAGTATTCTGTAGTATTTGATAATCCATGCACGATGCAAGATTTTTCTTACTTGTTCGGTTTTGAATGCAGTTTCATTATGAGAATCCCTTTTTTATTCGAAAAACATTGGTTGTTTGTGTCCAAAATTGAATGTGTAATCCCCAGAATGAAACTGCAATCAAAATCGAAAACTGCAAATGTACAACGCTAAGCATCGACTTCGACTACCCTATGCAAAAAGAATCGTTTGCAAATATTGAAATTCAAACAAGAAATCAATCCTTAGAATACTTTCGATTATTCTTGCAATTTATATTCATTTAAAAATATTGCAAAAACGAGATATTTACAAACAACGCTTCCAGTATTTTAATATTAACTTGCAACTACGACGCTTAACTAAAATAGGCTCTTAAGTCTTGTTATCAGTCAGACCTAAAATCCTCATCTCTGAACAAACCATAGACTTGTAATACATTGGTATTTTTTGAATTTCTCCGAAACCTAAAATGTTTACCTTCTTTTTTCTATATGCTCTTCTTGGAGGATGCTTCTTACTTTTTTGCTTCACAAAATATGTCTAGAACACATAGTCACTTTTATTTCAAATGTTAAAAATTTTATTCACGAAATGGTCTTTTAATAAAGTACAGCAGGCTTAAATTATAAAATTAAACATGTATTTTAGAAATAGTTTGTGAAATAAAAAAGAAAGAAGAGGAAACAGGAAAATGAAGGCAAACATTGTAATTTTCAGAGGAGGAATTTGAAATATATAGATGCATTCCAACCCATAGGTTTAACATTAGAGAAAGGAATTTTATGTCTTACTGATAGTAGCCTTAACAGCAAACACTAGTCACGCGAAAACAATCTCAAGCTAATGTGAATCCTATGGGAGCGTTATTTTTTAATTTATCGCTTGCATTTTATTTTATTTTTTATTCATTTTATTTTTTGAACGGGATACCTGAGGATATCTAACGTTGTGCGTTTGTATTTTTTCGTTTTAGGTTGTAGATTTTTTCTTATAAAATTACTTTCAGTTTCGGAACTGGTTCAAAATCAGGTTCACTGACATTAATAGGAGGATAGCTTATGTTGTCATACTACGGTCGAACCGCAGGGTCTGACTACTGTCGGAGCAAATTTCCACCCGTAAACACGAATAGGTAGTTTTGTTTAAATTATGACACAAATTGTGCATGAATAAGACGTTTGAATAATGTTAAATTCAATTTTTTTTTCAAATTTACACACGGAAGTTTCTCTGGTGGTAATAAGTCCCAGCGGAACCGGTGACAGTTGAAGTTTCACCAGTTTGAGAATATCTTATGACGTAACAAGAAATAAGTTCAGGGTGGCAATTGTAAGTGCTACTATAGTAAGTGCTACTAATAATACTATTTCTTTATTTAAAAAAAAGTAAAAGCACGAATATAAAGCACAGATGTTTTACAAATAATGAAAAACTTGTTGGCAGGAATTTAACTCTGATCGTAGATTCTCCTTTAGTGGGGAATCCGAGTACTAGTTACGTACTCTATTTTAAATAGTTTTTTAAAAAAGACGACTATGGCGCATCCCAATCCAAATTTGCCTGACAAACGAACGCTTTAACAGCGAAGAAAAAACCCTGGTTTGAGTTCGAATGTTGCAAGTTCGAATGTTGAATCCCCATCCAGGGCTCGCTTACCTATATTTATATACTGATCTTTTTTGAGCGGTCTGGAGTGGTTTTGATGGCCGTTGAAGTACTCTAGAATTTATAGGCTCGTATTCGTCTGATATAGTGTCAAACATAAGTATACGGCCAAAATTACGACTTTTATAACGTCAAATGGAATGGTCTAAAGTATAATTGATGGCTAGTCTGAGAGTCGATGTTATGGATTTTTATGAGCTGAGGCATCTCTTTGACTGTGGGTGACTTAGGATTCTTTTAGGAACTCTAGTAACTGTTCTTTAATTAGTAAATGTAATTCTTTTCAATTCCACTTTATTCATAGCTCCATGGCTTTTACTACACAGTGACTAAATATGATAAAAATGTGAATGCTCTTTGATTAAAATGACACTTTATTTGTCGTTATTAACGAAACTAGTAACTTATACAAATAACTGTCACATTGTTAAATTTCATTTTGGGATAATTTGCAAGCAACTAAATTATCTATCATGACGATTTAATGATGGAGCCATTCGTATTATGTATATTTTTGTATATATTTAATTTTAAAGTAATGAATTTTTAATTGTTATGTTTACGCCAAAACGTTTACACCCTATACATAAAAAAGTGTCGAATTTCGCTTCGGAGACTGTCTACATATTGAAATGCTTTACAAAAATGCTTTACCAAAAAACTCGTAACGTTGCATATCTGTATTTCCAAAATGAAAGTTTTTCATGGCTATATCCGTGTTCAGTGGGTCAATTTCATACAGAAATGCACACTTTCACTTCAGAAGCAAGTTTATTGTTGCAAAGTGTAATTAAAGAAGTAACAAAATCATAAAAAAATTCTACGCTACTCAAATAATGATAGTGACAATGCACTCACAAGGAAACCACTTTTGGTGACGCTCGGATCTAGCGTTGAGACCTGTTGCATTTTACAGCTCTATTGCCCAAAGTTTGAGAACCGATAAAATTCATGAATCACATTATGTATATTTTTGCATACATTTAATTTTATAGTAATGCATTTTTTTTTTGTTAAGTTTACGCCAAAAGTGAGTTAAATCTCGAAATATGGTGCTACGAACCCAAACCACCTCCCACACACAGCAGATGACTACGACATTCGGCCATGATTGCCTGGAAAAATTTTACGGTGACGACTAAAGCCAACTTTGCGCTACAAAAAAAATGTAATTATAATGTTGTATTTTTTCAAAATACAATTCGTAGGTTCTTGAAAGAATTTTTAAACTTTTTTGCAATATTTTATTCTTATTATTATTTAATTTGTATTTTAAAGTACCTTTTTCAAAAAACTTCTATGTTAATAGCCCGATAAGTGGTCTCAAAAATTGTATATTCAGAAATTTACATCTCTGTAAAATCAATAAATACACTTTTTGTAGAAAAATTGTATTGGTTCTCTAACTTTGGCCTATAAGTCTATAAAATGCACCAGATCTCAATGCTAGGTTCGAGCTCACCAAAACTGGTTCCCTTGCCAGTATTTTAGATTTTTACAACATTTTATCTTTTACTTTACCGCCATTAAATAGATACTAATTTTAATATTATAAATTAATTTTTTCAAAATGTTCCAAAAAATGTCTCTTGAACTTTTACATTATTGGAGAAAATATATTTCAGTTTGTCATAGACACACAATCTACTTTCATTCAACAAAAAATTACGTGTGTACACAGCTTTTACACGACTTTAAAAATGATCAATTTTGATGGATGAATCAGAGAAATCTTTCGAAACTTTCCAGGAAGATAGACGATGTCTAAAGGATATAAATCTTTAGCTAAGTACACAATTTATCAAAAGATTTATGAATTCAGCAAAGATAAGAACCACCTAAAATTTAGAAATAAAATAAAATTTATAATAATACCCAGCTAAAAAATTAACTGCAGTTTTTCTACAGAAGTGAAGTGTTTTTGAAGTTTCTCTACAGTCAACTGTAGATTTTCTGTAGTGCAATCTCGACTGTAAAAATACTTCAGTTATTTTGTAGCTAATGTGAAGTAATTTTGCAGTGATTTATTTCAAAAATACTCTGAGCTATTATCTGCAAAAATACTGTAGTTTATGTGAAATCATTTTACAACCATCAAGTAAAAAATAATGAGACTTTACATTTGTAGTAAAACTGCAGTAAATTTAAATTATTTTTACAGTTATTAATTCAGAAGTATATTTTCTGATGTATCTGCAGTATAACTGTAGTTACTGTGAGGACCTTACTTTATGGAAAGCTCGTGTTATATTTTCTGTAGTTTATCTGTAGTTTTAAAAGTGATGTTAAAGCTTTCCAGTTTTTAGGTGCGTTCGTAATTATATAAATACGTAGCACCTATTGTCGTCGCTTGGTCCGTCCGTCTGTCCGTCCGTCCGTCCGTCTGTCCGTCCGTCCGTCCGTCTGTCCGTCTGTCTGTCCGTCCGTCCGCATATAACAACGCAAAAACTACCCAACCGAATGGCTTAAAATTTAAGATATATTATCTTTTCAGAATTTTGTCGAGACATTTCAAATTTTATTAAAATCGAATCAAAACTTTAGGAGATATTAATAAAAATATTTATTAAGAAATTTGAATTTTTTTTTTTTTTAATCGGTGCTTTTTTGTTATAGGAGCTTCGGAAGTTTCATCGTCAAGCGACCGAGATACTTATTTTATTACAGAAATGAATCTGCAGACGATATAATTCATTTCACAGAATTAAAAATCGTCTAGGTCTGAATATTTATATAACTAGCTATAGTACGAACGCACCTCGTATGTCACGTTTGACGTACAATTTCCAACTTGTTGTTATTGTTGCATGACTCACTATTTACTTTATTAATAATAACTAATACTGTTTTCAAGACTTTTATTTTAAGGAACTAATTTGAACACCTGTGAAAGTCCTCCCCCCCCCCCCGTCTTTAAGTGAAACAAAACAAATATTCAAAAATATTAAACTTTAAAATGCAAAACAAATATGCATTAAAAATCCATCAATGTTGTTTATCGTTAAAATGTTACAGCTAACCAAGGACCGACTTACAGATTTCGAGGACCCTGGGTAGAAACATAATAGCGCCCCCCTATAACATTTTAAGTGCAAACCAATGCATTAAAACCATATCGTCTATTATACTAATTTACTATTCATACAGTATTATATCATTATCTTACGCATTAATTAAAAAAATGAAAATGCTATGAATCATATACATATGATAATTCATATTATAAAATTCAATTAAAACTTCAAATTATATAAAATAATTAAATATATATACTTAATCGTTTTTAAACTTAATCGTAAAAAGAAAATCAAACTAGTTCGCAAACTAATTCAACTTATTTTTTAAATTACGTATTCATTTACAAAGCAACAACTATTTTTCTTATTTTATTCAAAAAATATTAAGTATTAAAATTAAATTGAAATTATTTTACAAGCTATAACAATATAAACCTGTCTCTTCGCCAAAATAAATAAATAATATATATATATATATAAAACATATATATATATAAAAAACAGAAAAAAAAAAAACTTATTCCGAAATTAATTGAACTTTTTTTTTTTTTTTTTTTTTTTTTTTTTTAAGCACGCATTAATATAAAAAGCAACAACTATTTTTCTTATTTTATTTAAAAGTTATTAATTATTAAGATTAAATTAAAATTCTTTCACAAGCTATAAAAATATAAACAGGTACCTTCACAAAAAAAATATTAATAACCTTATCAATAGTAACTTCACAAAATTACTATTAATAAAACAGTGCCCTACACAAAATTCAATCGATAAGATACGTCTCTTCACAAAACCTATTTTTATAATAACATACTATTTTTTAATAATTTTCATTTTAGAAATTACTATTTATTTTTTTTTCAAGTTAAAATATATAACAAATTAAAAAAATATATATATATCCTAAATTAATTCAGTATATAAATAAATAACCGCCAAGATATGTATTCCACACCTTTAAATAATAAATTAATTTTGAAGTACACACGCACACAGCATTTATAAAAATCCCCTCAAAATCTCATCTTTCACGCCGTCAAATCACCTAGAAACGAAAAATAATCCTTCTTATCTGACCACACTCCCCATAAGACCCCATTCAATCACGCCTTTCATAAGACTCAGTTGCTCGGTCGGTAAGATGCTCGACTTCCAACTGTTACACCCTCGGATCGAATCTCATCTCGGCAAGTGGCGAAAAATGTTCTTTTAAAATATTTGCAAAGAATCTGCTAAGATGACTCATAGATGGCGCCACTAAAAAAGCGAAATATTTGTTTTGCAAAATGACTGCAGTTTATAAACTGTAGTTATTTTGCAGTTGTTTCAACTTAAAAAAAAACTACAGTGATTTGTGCCAAATTACCACAGTTTTCCAACTGCAGTTTTTTTTAAGTTTCACTGCAGTTCATTTTTAACTGGGTACATAAACGTTTCATAAAAATTGAAGTGGTGTAATAAGTGAGTTAGAAAGATTTTTGTACAAAAGCAAAAAAAAAAAATTATGTAAAAAATATGTACTAGGTATAAGGATGTTATTAGAAATTTTTCTGAAGGATTAAAAATGAATCAGTCATTTCAAAAACTGCGTAAGCCATAGATAAATTATGGTTTTTTCATGCTATAGCGGCCCCCACCATTACGATTGCGCCAATGTTACAGTTACGATTTGGTCATGTTCATCGCGAAGCTTACATATACATCATATACTATATACATATATATAGTCCAAACTTTCATATTTTCCCATATACGTCCGTATATGCGTAATGTTTGTGTCTTATATATGCCATACATACTTCATAGACACTTGTCATATATCTACGTCATATATTACTATAGCTTGGACATATACATCATGAAATGTCATATGCATCATATATGATAATAATGCCATATGTATGTCTTATAATTTGACACTACATCTTCATCGCTTGGCCTCGGGGCCGTTATAACAAAGACGTACCTAATTTGTTTTAGGAATCAATAAAGAATATGCTACACACAGATTCTGGAATTTTGTAAGAAATTTTTGGTGCTTACTATATTTCTAAAAACTGTAAATTTGTAAGAGGGTTGTAAGTTATATTTTATAGAAAAAAATAAAATTTGTATAAAGCTTAAAAATAAACTTTTAGATTTATGTTGTTTTTGCAGAAAAATGCCTAGATTTCAGTAACCTAAAAATGATACAAAAATGGTATTAAATATTTTTTCAATTATAAAAATAATTATATTTTTATTAATTAAATTTTTATTAAGTATTTGAAAAAACAGTCATAAAACGTTAACGTCTGCATATTAAGAATTCCCTTTAAGCGCTTAGGTGCCAATTATTAATAATATCTGTCTTCTTAACTCTCAGTATTCTGTAATTAAATAAAGTGAAGCAATTATTATTTGGAATCAGTGTTATTTAAAATCCATAATCATTGACCAGCTATTCATAAGGGACATAGTCATATTTGCAATCAGGTTTGATCCCGTTTTCTTCGTGTTGTGTTGTTGGTTATTGAAATATATCCTGTTATTGTCATTGACTACTGTAGTGTTTGCCATAAAAGGCGATTGTTCCGTGCCTTTTGTGCGACAACAAATAATAAAACGACGTAATTTTCGTTTGTACATTGAACCTACCTTCAAGTGCACGTATGGAATAGTACATTTCGAAAAAAAATGGACTTATGTAGTCTTTAAAATAACCGATTAAAATGTACCATGACTTATTTTGGAGGACTGAAATTAATATCATAGAAAGTACAAAAACAAGTATAGGCCACTACATAGACAGTGACGAAAAATGTAGAACTTTCTCGTGCGAGGGAAGGGTGAAGAAGTAACATATGTTGTTCAAAAGTTTATTTCTTAAAACATCCAGGCATAAAATGAAGTTTAGATTTTATATGAAGAAATGATCAATTTTAATGATATTCTTTAAAAATATATTTAGAGTATAATGTTACGATAAAAATATTACTTATTTGACAATTTTTTATAAGATGGAATCGCCCTTGTGTCCTTTGTGTCAAACACTAAAACAAAATTTTAAATAAAATATGCTAAATTGTATTTCAAAATACAAAAAAAATGTATATACACATGATATATTTTTAAGGCGTATTTTTTATTAGTATGCGTGAAATATATTGGGTATAATATTAAGATGGGTATATGAGAAAGTATGTTCCGTTTTTTGGTAAAAATTACATGTTTATTTAGCAAGTATATACAAGTGGCATATTATTTAAAGTATGCTTCATCAGAAGCCACAACCTTCGCCCATCTTTCAGGAAATTTACGGAATCCCTGTCTGAAGTAGTCGTCTTTTGAAGCGATCCTTTCGTCAAGCCAATTTTTGTTAGTTTCATAATATGTGCATCGTACGTCTTGAAGGTCTGACTGCATCGACCGGAATAAACAGTAATCCGAAGGAGCGATGTCTGGCAAATATGGCGGTTGTTGTAGAACTTAATAGTCCTGGTCTTCTAAGTAGGTTTGAACGACGCTTTCAGTATGTAGTTTTGCATTGTCATGCTGTAAAATCAGCTTATTGTGTGTATTCTCTCATTCTGGTATAATTTCTTGAATAGCTCCCTTCAAACGCATTAGTTGTTGTCGGTAGACTCCGCCATTAACAGTTTCAGAAAGTTTTGCTCATTCAGTAGCTCGTCTATCTTCCCGTTCTACGTCTTCAACATCAAATGAACCTTCTTTAAATTGTCTGAACCACCTTCTACGCACACTATCAGAAAAAGCATGGTCACCGTAAGCTTCTACAAGTAAACGATGACTTTCAGCAGCACTTTTTTTAAATTTATAAAACTATAACAAAACTTCCGCAAATGACGATTATTTCGCACAAAACTATCCATTTTAAATCGAATAATATACTATATCATTTACACTCGTCATATAGTACGTTTTAAAGGTTACGAAGAGACTTTTCAAAAGCATGTATTACGACATTCACACACTACATATTATACCACTTGAACCATCTATTAGAAAAACGGAATTTACTTTTGCATATACCCAATACTTTTGAAGTGTCATTAAAAACATCTCTAATTAAGTATGTAATAATATGAAATGTTTCCAATTTTTATTAAATATTCGAATTAAAAAAATTTTCAGCTCTTTAATAGTCATTTGAAGCAAAGACCATTTAAATTAAAACTGCAGACATTATGATTTTTGCAAATATAAAATTTAATAAGTTACACATGTATTTAATCACTAAGGGAATTTCATAATAAATTTATTTGTTAATAAAAATAATTATTATTGTATATAGTATTTTTTCAAAATATACAGAGCGATTATAATTAAAGTTCAACTTTCAAAAAGCTGTAAAGAGAGAACCAATGGTAGGAATGACCTGAAATTTAACCTGGATTACGTGAAGAAGGGTGAAATGGTATGGCATAAAAAACGTTTCGAAATTTTAGCAATAGATAGCGCTATACTCGTCATAACGTGAATTGGTTCATCTACCATTAACATTGGAATTCTAATGCGACGGATATTGCGTGAGTTGCAGGATAAATCAACTACACTGTTTAATGTGCACGACGATATCGCTTTTCACAGAAAAATGATTTCCAAATCATCCAGAAATTGTGGCACTCTTGATGGAAAGTACATCCACCACGAGAAGGTTTTGTCACATTAGATGGGGAAATTCGGTTTTTAATTGTCCTAAGGCCAAAATCGCAGAAAAAGCAACAAAGAAATCGGTTTTTAAGTATCGCTAGACACGCGTATGAAATGTTCAATATGCTGTCCACTGTTTTCTGTTGAAACCGAGAAACAGCATGTTCCACAGATCGGAGTGTATCAGCGGTGACGTTGTGGATCTGTTGTGCACTGCGTCTTCAATTTAGCTAAGATAAATTGGGCAACTGATAAAACATTTTTCAGATAACTCCACAGCCAGAAATCACAAGGATTAAGATCAGGTGATCTTGGCAACCAGACTGCTGGAAAGGACGAGTGATAATTATCTCATTTCCGAAATGCAGTTACTTCACTGGCTTTGCAATGTGTGGAGGAGTGCCATCTTGCATAAAAATTGTTCTACCCACAAATGCATGCTGTTGAAGTTCTGGAAAGACGTAGTTGTGCAAAGCAGTCTCATAGCGATCACCATTGACGATACGGGTAACAGGACCCACAAGACTTATCCTCTCGAAAAAGAATGGCTCTACAATAAACAATGCCGTACACACACATCACACAATAACCTTTACAAAGTGAACAGGTACTTGTTCAAGTCGGAATGGATTTTTCGTTGCCCATATTCTGGAATTCTGAGTTTTGACATACCCTTAGAGAAGGAAATGAGCTTTTCCTACCTACAAAATGTTCTATGGTCATTCATTGTCACCTACCATGACAGCAAGAAAGTCTAGAGCAAAAGTTTGTCGTATTAGCAAGTCAACATGATGCAACTCCTGAACATGGATAACTTTGAAGAGATAGCGATGCAGGATGCTTCATAAATTTTTGTGCGGTGTGCTCACAGGCATATCTAATGATCGGGCAATTCCCCCTGCACTGCAGCTTCCATATCACTTCTCTTCTTTTCCTGTAATGACGAAGCCACATCTTATGTTATCGTCGAAGCAAGTTGTTTCCTCTCCCGCCAAATTTCACTTCAAATAAATCAGTGTCTTCGAATTTCTTATTCATTTCCTCCATACCGCTGGCAGACATCGGACCACATCCTTTTTTCATATCCTTTACGGTCTGAAACTTCTTCATACATACTGCCACACAGCCAACATTCTTGTAAAACAGCTTCACAAGCTGACCATGATCCTTCGTTGAGAGAGTCATGACTAGCTTCTCAGACACAATATGAGGGAAACGGCTGTTGCCCCGCGTTTTTATAAGAAATAAAATGTGTAGTGCGCATGACACGTTTTTTTTTATTTTGCATATTATGAAGAGTAAAGCGTCATCTATTGCTAAAAATTTTACATGTTTTTTTTTTTCTTATGCCATACCATTACTCCCTTCTTATCGTATATTGAGATCAACTGTCAAATCATTCTGACCAGTTGTTCATTCTTTACAGTTGTTGAAAGTTGAACTTGAAAGTTGAAAGATGAATTGCGTTTTAAAAATTATAATCTCTCTCACATGAATTACACCACAGTTGTACTCAATCAAAGAAATAAATAAATCTTCAAACAAATTATAGAAGAAATATTTCACATCATCAAGGCAACAATCCTCCTACGCATTTGAATAAAACAAAAGTAATCAAAATGATTTAATAGACTTTTTCCCACCAACCTATAATTAAAGAACTAATAAGTGGTTTCAAGAACAATTACACTACGAAGAACATTTAAAAGACTTTCTGAATAATCTAAAACTCTATAAACAGTGTTATAAAGATCCTGATTGCATCTTGTTTCAGAAATAATGTGAAATAAGTTTTTCCCGTTCTCACCTCACAAGATAAATGAACATCGAACTCTTTATTAATAGAACTCTAATATTTCGTCTGTTCTATGCAGTATGTAACGCATGCAACAAAAGCAAAATAACGTTAAATAATATTAATAATACGTTTAATATAGTAGTTTGCAGAAACAATACTTTTAAAAATTAAATTTTATAATATAATCTTAAAAGGAACCATGCGTCTTTTCTTTTTAAACGTATAATTAAGCATCAAAACTAGTTTTACTTCTAGTTAATAAAATTAGCAGTTGCTGTGACAGACCCCATATGGGATCTACAATTTCTCGGACATAGAAGTAGGTTGCGCCGCAGGCTCCCTAAGGGAGCACCCTGCGCGTCAGACGACCACCGAACCCAAGTATATCGCGCCAGCAGGATTATCTCCCTGCGGCGCTTCGGCCGGTCAGAGGACCGCCACCTGCGGACCCTCTAACCTTGAACCTACGTGTCGACGATGTAGGCCGTTGCGATACGCGGTGAAACCACGGGGAGTCACCGCGAGACACTTGGAGACGGGCCGGCGTCCCCCAACAGCTTTGGTTTTGGAAACCCAAAAGGGAACCAGGCCCTAGACCTTAAGTCGGGATGTTCCAACCCGTACTTGCTCTACCACAACTCGAGGGATGTGAAAACCTACAGAGGTAGTCACGGATATCGAACGACCCATTAATAGATAAATTTTCCTATCTTACCTTATTTCATCGTATTTTGTTTAATATGTTGTGAGATTCCGCTCGTATGACCACTTCCTTCATGGCAGTTGTAAAATTAGACGTGATTTTTAAGTAAAACAATGAAAGCTTATAAAAAGTGTTTTTAAAAAGAAAACTATTTTTACTTGTATTTATCTCTTGCTAAAGAAATTTACACACTTGATAAATCTTATGCAGTAAACCACACTCCAATACGAAAATAAGTGAATTTTTTATAAATTGTAAAAAAGGCAAACGTACTAAAAGTCTCTTTAAACATTTTTTCTTATTGCTCAAAAATAGTCCGATTCTTTGACAAGCCTTTATGACGCAAACAGCACTCCTATTAATATTTATGCATTGTTCCAACGTGAACAATCTTATTGGAAACTCTGTGTTACCACCCTCATTTCTTCTATTTAAATCAATAGCAAAATATTAACTCTTAACGTCATAAAAAGATTTTTGTGTTTAATATTATTTATAAAGCTTTAACTGTTGTCCTTGAAAAAAATAATATTTTTTTGTATTTATCAAAAATATTTCTAAACCTTTATTTAGTAAAGAAAACTTCATTTCCCTAAATCCTTTCATATTCTCTATGATAACCATTGTTTGAAACAACATAAAATGATTTACAGTCGTATAGTGAATAATGTTAAGATGACAATATTAGATAAACATAAAGGATTTATCGTATCCTTAGAAATAAATCCTAAAATAAATTTAATTTTAAAATAAATTACATTTAAAGATTCCACATTTCAAAGGATGTTTTATATACAATTTGAGAAACATGCTTTAGAAACTCAAAATCCTTTGAAAGTGAGTAAAGGGGATTTATTCAAAGGCATTTCCTTAATGCATTGCTTTTGCAATAAAGATATTATATGCTTTAATGGACGATTTTTAAAATAAGCTGTATTTGATAATATTCCTACTGCAATATTATAAAAATACTTTTTTATAAAAGTCCTTCAAACAGAACATATATATTTTTATTAACAATATAGGATTTATTAAATTGGCTACTAAACTTTTGCATCATAATTGGGTATTTTTATTTACGTTATTGTTAGAGAAAAAATAAACGTTATTTATGGTTATGAATAAATTGAAATAAGATTTCATTTGTCTTTTTCTTATTTGGAAAAAATATCTTTATTTGGATCATCAGTCATTCTTATTTCAAAATTTTATTCGGTGTGTTTACTAAAATAATGAATGAAGTTTTAGATGCACTAACCAAGAGAACCCTTTTTTTAGGTGCGTTCGTAATTACATAAATATGTAGCATCTATAGTCGTCGTCTGATCCGTCCGTCCGTCTGTCTGCATATAACAGCGCAAAAACTACCCAACCAAACGGTTTAAAATTTAAGATATATTATCTTTGCAGAATTTTGTCGAAACATTTCAAATTTTATGAAAATTGAACAAAACTTTAGAAGATATTCATAAAAGTATTTATTAAGAAATTTGATTTAAAAAAAAATCGGTGTTTTCTTGTTACAGGTGCTTCCGAGGTTTAATCGTCAAGCAACCGAGATATTTATTTTATTACAGAAATTAATCTTCAGAAGATATAATTCATTTCACAGAATTAAAAATCATCCAGATCTGAATATTTAAATAGCTAGCTATAGTACGAACGCACCTCGTTTGTCACATTTGACGTACAATTTCCAATTTGTTTTGTTTGTTTGTATCTAGGACCGTTTTCCCCTGTATATTTCCCTAATGTCTCACACTTCAGAGATTTGTAGGGAGCGACACATTTGTCTATTATGTTAACATTAAACAAGTATAAAAGTACAGTATATAAGTATAAAAATTTAAATACCACAATTTTTTCAATATAAACATTATTTTGTTAATGTAGACATTGTGCTGTTCAATAACAAATAGTTAATTTATTTATGAGAATAAGTATAAAAGAAAAAGTATTTTTTTTATTACACTCATTTATGAGCATTCAATGTTTATATTGAAAATTACGCCTAATTTCATGACGGCAAGTGATGATTTTTTCAAAAAAAGATCCGTTACAATACATTAATCTGACGTTGGCACCGAACCGGATTATGCAAAATTAATCGCTTTTTTTACGCTGGGTAGAAAATCAAGCATATCAGTTTATTAAAAATACATATTTTTTGTTCTTTTTTAAGATTTTTGTCCTTTTTCAAAAGGAAAAAAAAGCATCATTTAAACTATCTATTCGGGATTTGTAAATTGTTTTCTCAAAGGACAACCACAATTTAATTAATATTAAATTAATATATATTTTTTTATTATTATTAAGTTCTTTTATTTTTATTTTTATTTCATTTTCTACTTCTTAGTGTTTAAAAAAATTGCACAGTTGCAGTTTCACAGTTAGTTGGTCTCGTTTGGCGAGCGTAGTTTGGCACATAATTAAATCCATTTTTCGTTGTAACTGGTATGCAGCTGTAATTATAAAAAAAATACTTGGCGATTTATCTTCTGTGGCTAATAATACAAAATGTCAACCACTAATGTAAAGCCTCGATCAGTCTGTCACTTGCTTGCGATTAGAGAATTACTGGCAGGGCTGGCCGTAGACCGATTTACTTTTATACTTGTATTTATGTAATTGCCACCCATTGTCGCGTTTTCTGGAGGCTTCATCTACAGCTGAACTTTTTAAAGACCTTAATAAAGGGACTGGGAGGGATATTATGCTCTACAGACTTGGTTTCCTTGTCTGAACAGTCCCTCTTAGGCAATCAAATCAAATACAAAATGCCTTAAACTTAAGTTATTAATTTATATTAAAATTCTAAAACTTTTAAATGTTGTATTGTCGTCGGAAATATACCTTTGTATATAATTTTTATAATTTTAGCATATCAGGATGTGAGATAAAAATCAATTACAAATTTTTATTCTTACATACAAAGAAAAGAATTAAATAACAAATAATAATAATAATAACAAAAAATAATTAAAAAAAAACTGTTCACACATTTTCGGTATTTTTGACTGCTAAAGGATAGATTAAGATTGATAGGCCATATGATTCCCATCCATAGTTGAACCTTATCGGCCGTGCAATGCACAAACCTGATTTTTGACCGTCACGACAGCAACCCAAACCATGTGTACTGGACGGGCCGGAACAATTTCGGGCCCCAGAAAGTAGTTCATGACATCATCATCCCCGGGGTTTTCCTGGAAATCCATTGTGAATGACCAAGACCCAGAGATTAGTCAGGAGCCCTCCTGAGATTTGCTATATCCCCGGTCGAGATCAAGGAAATCCTATGAAGGAGACCTCTAGTTCTCTTCCTGGGAATAGACATCACACAAATACAAAAATATTAGTAAATACAAAAGATAGAAACAAAAAACAGGAAAGTTATTCCAATCCCCGCCACACGTCTAGTTGACTAGGCTGACAGTGCCGTTGGGTTAGGGGAGAAGTTAGAAAGCAAAAAAGTGGTCCGGCCAGACCTTGGAGTTGCCGGAGGCCGTTTGCTCATCCGCTCTAGACATGTCCACCAGCTTCTCATGTCTATAACCGGCCCCGTGCCTGAAACCAGCTGTCTCCGGCGACCGCCGCCAGGGGCCCTGAACCTGGCCAAGAGAAGCACTCATCTTATCTCGGCTCTGGAGTGCCAGAGTCAGACCGAGTGAGACTCAGTTCGCTCGATGATTTGCCCGGATTGGAATCCCCAGACTGTACTTAGAGCTGACAAGTTGACCGACAAAAGCCGACCAACCTGAAGCTCCGGAAGTGGGCTACGTCGAACTCCTGCCCCTTCAGGGAATCCTGCTTTGACCAAATCTCGAAATTGAAACCGGCCGCCACAGCGTCCTTGGCCGGGTTCCCGGTCATCCGCCCGCACCACGAAGTGGCCGGATTGATTCAGGAACATCCGGAAGGGCATCCGTCCAACATAGATTAATGTCAGCTAGTCATATGATAAATAAAAACTATAATTAATAAGCTGTTTTATTAGTTTTTATATAAATAAATGTAAAACTAAAAAGGTATTTTAAAATTTTTCATTTCATGCCCGCAGTTCATGTAGTTCCAAGAAGATTCTCTTACATTATATTAATTTGACGTGGGCTGCTTGATTTGCGCGTGATAGAAAGTGTGATCTATTTTTTGTATGGAAATTCTTTAAATATATATAAGTTTTGCTCTTGTTTTATAGAAAGACAAGACAAGAAGAAAGAAAAAAAAGCATTATTTAAACTATTTATTTAGTTTTGAAGTAAACAAAAATATTACGACTGAACATATTTATATTTATATTAAAATCATTAAAATTACAGACATTACATTACAATTAAATAAAACATTAAAAACATATTAAAAATGGACGTTTCGGAGTTATATGAAAATCCCTCATCAACAAACATTTTTCTTAAAGTAAGTCACAGTTCAAAAATATCAACACATAGAAAATGCAACGTATCAAAATGTCGAGGCCAAAGTTACAGTTATAATAACAAGGAATATTCACGGAGTAGTTTGCAGTATATTTATTTAGTATTTCTAAATAAGTTTCTCAGTCTAAAATCATAATTGAATTAAAATTAAACTAATAAATGATAAAAAGTTAAGTATATAAATATATACATATATATATTGCACTTGTGATTTTTTATTTATATTTTCTATTTTTTTGTGTTTAAAATATTTCGTTGTTGCAGTTTTGCACAACCATTTGGCATATTTCGGCGAGTGTGGTTTGGCTCATAATTAACTCCATTGTTTTTGTACCTCGTAAATAGTTGTAACGTTGTAATCATAAAGATTAGTTGGCAATTTATCAGGTGCGTCTGGCTAACGGAAAAATGCCTGATAATTAATTTATTTATTTATATTTAAGTTCTAAAAATATGAAAATGCTGTATTGTCATCAAAAACACCACTGTGTACATATTTTTTTATAATTCTAGCCCATCAGGAAGTGAGTAAATCTCGATTTCAAAATTCCATCTTTACATACAAAAACCAAGCTAAGTTAAACAAGTTGGAAATTGTACGTCAAACATTACAAATGAGGTGCGTTCGTACTATAACTAGTTTCTGTGAAATGAATTATATTTTCTGTCATTATGATATGATTAATTTCCGCATTAAAATAAGTACATTTTAAGTTGGCAACATTTTATCTTTTGTTGACATTTAGTGAAAATTTCAATGGCAAACTTAATCCTAGCTTTGAAAATTGCAGAACTTGAAATCCATATTTAGACACTTTTTCTATTTAATAGCTATTTCTCCGGAAACATCTATCCAAAAAACTGTCGGTAGATTATATGATTGCTATAATTTTAGTATACAAATTCGGTTTCTAAATTCAGTAATATGGAAATAATATGACTCCATCTTAAATAGGAGTTAATCACCATGACAACCTAGAATCATTACCTATCAAGGGATATCATTGAATTAATTATGGGATATGATTTAATAGAATGAAGAATGTGACCATAACTTGGTCATAGAGGTTATAAAATGTCATATACGTCATATATGATCGATTTTCATAAAATTTGAATCACACTCGACAAAATTATGCGACGTTTATGTATTTTAAAGTTCAAACCATTCGGTTGGGTAGTTTTTGCAACGTTATATGCGGACTGACGGACGGACCGGACGACGACTATACATGCTATGTATTTATATAATTATGAATGCACCTTAAAAGGTAATATGTAACTTGAAAACAAGTGTATAAACATAATTACATTTATGTGCAGAAAAATAACAAAATCAGTTTCTTCTATTCAAATTTTAATTGCTTAATAGCCGTATAGCCAACATAGTGAAAAAGCACCCAAGCCGGGACTCGAACCCGGGTCATCAGATTAGCACACTGACGTTCTACCAACTGAACCACTTGGGAACGATACTCAGCCTGGAACTTTTTCCGCAGCACAAGATGGAATATTTTCCGTGAGCCGCCAACACTGGGGCAGGCAAACACGAAACCAAAGAAAATCCAGCATCGACACATGAATAAATTCATATTTAATACTTGGAAATTTTTCCAGAGAAAATTTCTCACGCCTTGCATTCATAATATTCAAATTTTAGTTGCTTAATAGGCGTATAGCCAACATGGTGAAAAAGATTACGGAAAATATTCCATCTTGTGCTGCGTTTGTAGCCTTGCCAACATGTTATGGTGAAAAAGTTCCAGGCTGAGTATCGTTCCCAAGTGGTTCAGTTGGTAGAACGTCAGTGCGCTAATCTGATGACCCGAGTTCGAGTCCCGGCTGGGGTACATTTTCACTATGTTGGCTATATGCCTATTAAGCAATTAAAATTTGAATATTATGAATGCAGGACGTGAGAATATTTCCAAGTATTAAATATGATTTTATTCAGTTTCTTCTGTTATAATACGTAATAAAATATTAAATATGACATTAGAAGAAAATATGTAATTTATTTGCCTTTAGAGTTATTTAAAACGCACCAGTTAATGTTTTTGCTATAAGAAAAATAATAATGTTATTTTATATTCATCACTAATATTAACGAATTTTGTTTAGAAGTCAAACACATATTTAAAAAATATACCTCAAGAGTTCAATCCATTCTGTAAGTGAGTAAGAAAAATTTATTTAAAAAAAAAAGTCCTTAATGCGTGGCTTTTGCAATAAAGATATTATAGGCTTTAATAAAAGACTTTTAAAATATGCTTAAGTTGTACTAAATATTATTACAGCTGCGATATTATAAATTATTTTTTATAAACGCCATCCAATGTTATTTATTTACAAAATGTGAATTATTAACCCGGGAGTCTTTTTTTTAGAACGCTAGTAATCGTACTTGGTCCATTTTCCGGCGTTATCAGTAAATCGAAAACAGTTGGGAAATCTGCCGGTGTTCCCGAATGATCGAAAGGATGATAGAACATGTGGGGAAATGTTGATTTAATTTTAAAAGCTATTATTATTTATTTTATTTAAGTATATATTCAGATAAAATTTAAATAAATGTTTTAATAACTCTTTTTTTTTACAAAATATATTAAAATAATAAAATTTAATAGATAATTTAATTGATTTTAAGAAGATACAACGAGTTACTAATTAGAATAAATTTTCAATTATAAATTTGAAATCGTGATAAGGATAATTTTTTTAAAAGACAGCACCTCAGTTATCTAAGTTTTGTCAGGGCCCCGGAACTAGTAGCCAACGGGAGTTGAAAACATATATATTACCTCACTCATTTATGAAATTGAAATAAACATTCAATTGTATATTTCAGGATATGTTATTTATAACCAGGGGCAGGCAGAATTTTAGGCCTATTTATTGTCTTTTCACAAAAATCCCTGTAATAAAAAATGGCCGCTGCACTAATTTCCTCTTAAATTAGCTACTAAACATAAAACATAGATGCAGCAACTACTGATGAAATATATCCATGTGCGTATTTAAAGGTAAAGTATGAGTACATGATAGTTTTAAACAAAATGCATATAAATACTAACTTATACATTTATTTTAATTCTACTTACAGTTTTGTTTTAAATGTTTCAAATATTAATTTATAGGAAATGTTAAGTATTAAATTCAAATTGGTTAAAATTAATTCTTAGTGTGTCTTAAATTCTACAGTACATACTTAATTTCAATTATGCATTTTAAAAGTTCGAAAATATTTTCCTTCGGGATGTAATATAATGGAACAATATAATTTGATAAAGATATATTAAACATTCGGGACATGCACAAATCTGCGCTACGTGAGTTAATTTGCAAACACTCATTTAATGTCGTAAATAACATTGATGATAAGTTGTAATTTTAAAATTTATTAAATTTCAAAAAAATATAATTTTTGCTCAGTTTTTTTAAGATATGGCACAAAGGAAAGAATAAACATTATATACGGTATCTATTTCGGATTTATAAATTGTTTGCTTAACGTAAAATCATAAATTAATAAATATATTTAAACTGTAAAATGATAAAACAGTATTTTATTAAAACAAATTTTTAATTTTTAAAATTTTTATTTAGGTTTTCTACTTGATACTGTTTGAATATTTCGTTGTTGCAATTTCACAGCTATTTGACACATTTTGGAGAGGATCATTTGGCGCATAAATAACTCCATTGTTTTTGTAACTCGTAAACATTTGTAAAACAATAAAGATTATTTGGTGATTTATCACCTGTCTCTGACTAATTAAAAAATACATTAAAATTAATTTATTAAACTTCAATTATATTCCAACAAAAATTTAATGTTGTAATGTCATCGAAAAAAACCCTGTGTATATAAATATTATAAGTCTAGTACATCAGGAAGTGAGTAAAAAAACGAAAACAAAATTGCATATTTGCATAAAAAAAAATTAATTAAAGTAAATAAAAAAGACTCTTAAAAGCTTTGTTTGCTTGCTTCGATGGCTCAACGCAATAAACGGTACAGTTTTACGCAAAAAATATTAATAAATATATAAAAAATTAAATAAATATAAATAAATAGTAGTAACATCCAGAGTTTCTTTAGTTTAAATCTGAAAAAAATATATATATGATGCTAGAAAAAAATATTTAATTATTATTATTTTTTTAACCTTTGGTGGTTAAAAAACCATCGCCTAATGTTTTTACAAAAAAACAATAGTATAATACATTTATATTTATCCTAAATATTAAAAGAGCTTTACATGGAGAACAAAAACATCATCATTTTAATAAATCCATTTATATTCTTACTGATAAATTCTCTTTGAAATGTCCTAAATGTTTTACAGTCGTAAACTGGTTAATGTAAAAGATAGCATATTAAATCAACTTAAACCATTCATCTTATTCCCAGGAATTTAATTCTAAATTAAAGTGTATATAAAGATCCAAAATTTCAAAGGATGATCCAGGGAATTTTAAAAACATACAACAGAAAATTCCAAATCCTTTTAACTCGAGAAAAGAGTGTTTATTCAAAGGAATTTCCTTATTGTATGCCTTTTCAAATAAATATATTATATTCTTTAGTGCACTGGTTTTAAAATAGGCTGCGATATGTATTTGATAAAACTACATCTGTAAAACTATAAAAACACATTTTAAACCCATTCCGAAAGATCTTATATTATTTATTCGCAATTTAGGGATTACTAAATTGGCTACTAAACTATGATAATGCATCTATTGATGAAATAAATGCATATTTTGTTTAAAGAATAAGCTATGTAATGTAGTTTTATTTTTATTTAGAGAAAAATATACCTATATTATAGTTAGAAACACATTACATAAGAATTTACTTACCATTTTTTTAACTTGAAAAGAGTATTTATTTTCAATTGAAGTTAATAAATTGTGTTTATTTTAAGCGTTTAAAAACTTGATTTATAAGAAATGTTAAACCAAATTTTTTTAAATAGGGAAAATCAAATTCTTTATTTGTCTTTAATTCTATTACACATACATCTTTTAAGTTTTGTTTTTAAGAAGTTCCAGAAATATATTTTTAGTTAAGGCGTAATAAAAAAGAAGAACGTTGAAAAAATTGCATAAATATAACAACAGATTTTGGTAAAAAAATAACAACTTCAGTTCTTTGTGTTAAAATAAGCAATATATGTTAAATATATAATGTTAGACAAAAACTTAATTTATTTGACTTTAGCGTTGTTTAAAAAGCTTTAGGTAATGTTCTTGGAATAATAATAACATTAATGTGTTTTTATATTTATCACAAACTTTTAAAAAGCTTTATATGGAAAATAAAAACACCATCATTTCCATCAATCATTTTTCAGGGTGTCCCAAAAATGTTCTGACGGATTTTAAAATTAAGTAACAAGTAAAAGGTGACAGTTATTGAAATTATTCTTTCAGGAGAATAAAGCGCCAAGTCAAAAAATGTCTTTTACATGCTTTATAGCTCCGGTTCTAATCATCACATCTAGTTCTCAGTGCACTGTCAGTGACTGCAACAATCTATATAATAAAAGCGCAAAGCATTTGACTGTTATCAACAGTTCCGGTACACCCACTTCATTTTTTCATATGCTAGGCATTTGTGCTTTTTTACACCATTGTTGAGTCCATTGTGATTGTTAATTTGTATTGTTGCAATTTACAGACATCATTATAAACAATGTTAACACTTCTGAAGATTTTCTAACAGAAAAGATTCATTCAGCTTGAACGTTTAAAACATTAAACTACGGAGGTAATCGTTCACGATGTAGCCTGGTGTAAGAAAAAGTGAATGAAATCGGCAGGGAAGAGTGGCGTGCGTGACATCAAACGGTCATGCCACGACCGTCTAGACGGGCGAAACCCGGCTAGTGCTCAAAATAAGATTGCAATTTGAAAACACCAACTATTTTTTTTTCACTTTTCAACAGGAAAATAGAAAGGAGAGTAAAACCCGAATGAACTTCTATTCATTTTAATAAGTTAGTTTGAGCTTTTTAATAGTTTAATGCGGTACAGCTCCACCTATCGTTGATATTTAAAACTAAAAAAAGAAAGTGTAGTGAAATTGTCATTTTTTGGCGTTTCAATAGCTAAACAGATAGAAGAGGAGTACCTGGAGGAACGATGATCCATTTTATTAAGCTAGATTAGCTTTCTAACAATTTGATACAGTGTAATGCCATCTATCAATAATATTTGAAACAAAATCCAGGAAGCGTTGTAATTTGTTTACTTTTGAGGCGTTTTAACAGCTAAACAGAATGATGAGTAAAACGTGAATGAACTTTGATTCATATTAAAGAGTTAATTTGAGTGTTGTAATAGTTAGATACTGTACAATGCCATCTATCGTTGATATATGAAACTGTACCAGAAAAGTGTAGTCATATTTCTATTTTGTGACGTTTCTAAAGCAACACAGAATGGAAAGTAAAACAATTGAATGAGCTTTGCTCCATTTAATATGTTGGTTTGAGCGTTATAATAGTTTGAGACAGTAAAACACCATCTATGAATGATATGTGAAACTGAAGAAAGAAATATGAAGAAAAGAAATATAAAGAAAGAAATATGTGAAATCAATGTTGTGTACTAAAATATTCCCGAAATCGCACGTCACTCTCTTACCAAATTAAATTCAATTGATGTCCATAACTGTTATGCAATTTTTTTAATCGCGCATCCATTTTAGGATACCTTCTACCTTCTTAACACTTAATTTTATTTAAAATATGTCAAAATTATTTACAATTGAACAAAATATCTTTTAAACTTTATAATATTTTCTTCTATATTATTCTAATATATTAATTTAAATGGCGTTGTTACACAACCTCAGTTAACAAGCAGGGTGCATTAAATTAAATTGGGGCTTGCAGTGATCACCTAATAAAAAAACACTCTTACGGCGCCCCCTGTATTCAGAATCAAAATTGGAAATATATATATTATTTAATTAATAACTGCAAATATAAAATTTTGTGCATTTTTACCAAGAGAAACTAGAATATAGCTATAATGTTCTTCGGGCAAATAGCATAGGATGAGTTCCGTTGTGTGAACAAAACTAAAACTGAATCAACATAATTTTAATAAATATGAGGGTTATATTTTAAATAAAGTCTGTTTGCGAATGAGTGAGAAGGACTCGTAATCGCCTCAGAGCACATGCGCCTCTTCTCTCATCATGACAGGCACGCGTTTAGGCGTCATTTGCAGCCGTACCGTCTGTTTGTGTGCTGAGCTATAGACGTTTATAATGTTTAAGGAAATTAGTTAGCCCTCCGACTGTGAAATACGATCTGTAATTGTAATCTTGAGTGCAAAAATCTTAGCAGCAGTGAAAATTAACCGTCAGATTTGTGAAGTATACTGCGATAATGCTATGAGTGATAGTAAAGTTCGAAAGTGGGTGAGAATGTTTAAGGACGGGTGAGTTAATGTGCGTGATGAGCCATGCGCAAGCTAACCTTCTCTGATTTTTGAAGATTTGGTGCGTGATGTGAGCAACAAAATTTGAGAGGACCGACGATTCACGATTTCACAGCGATCAATTGATTTTCCACATGTTTCAAGGTCTCATTTGTACACCATTATTTCGGCAGCAAATTTCTTTGATATCGGAATTCAAAAGTTGTTAAACGGTATGACAAATGTTTGAACAAAAAATTATGTAGAAAAGTTGATGAAAGTAGTTAGAAAATGGAAATAAATATACTTTAATCATATTTACAGTAGTTTGCTTTTATTAAAAAACAGACCTTATTTAAATATAACCCTCTTATTTTACATATAAAATTTGCAGATATGCTATCCCATAGATGCCGAGATATAGCTATCAAGAAAATCGTGAATAACGAGAATAACAGCGCCACCTTTTGGGAAACAAAACCTTATCAGCACCTATAAATACAAAGTTCTAACGGAATATCCAGTTTAATGAAATTCCATACCAAAAATGCCAAAATATAGTTATCATGAGAATCGTGAATAACACAGCACACCAACGCCCTCTGTTTAAAAGAAAGCAAAAATTAAATTAACAAAATTTTTAATAAATAATTTATATACTAAATTTGGTGAAATTTCATACCATAGATGCTGCGAAACAGCTATTACATACATCATGAAAAGCACAGCAAAGCAACACCACCTTTCGAGCTATATACATCCAAACTAAATCAGCACCAGTTTTTGGTAGGTGTCTAATAAAATACGAAGTTCGACGAAATTCTGCTTAATTCGAATCACTGGTGCACCTTCGTATACTAATGTATTATTGACACAAATCTGTCACATATAATCTTATATCGTGCTCAGATATTGACAAACATCTTATATAATATATTTTCCATCTTTTATATTTAACCATGTACCTCAAGTGCATATAATATGACATTATACGCCTAACTTCATTGTCATACCAAGCATAACCTGTATCACGAAAATGTCATTTGTCGATCAAAGAAACAAAACGGTTATAGTATTATTTTTTTCGAAGGCCCTGAATTTATTAACATATATTCCGTACCATTTGCATGTCTATCATCATTATTTTTCAAATTATTATTCTTTTACATATTTCATGACTTTTCGTTCGCTTGGTATATAACTCCATGCATCTATATTTAATTCGACTAACAGAAGATATAAGTTATTTCTGTTAAAAACATATTTGATACACCTAAACAAACAAAATTTAGCATCCCAATATAAGGCTAATAAAATTGTTCTGTAAGGCAATCATATATTTTGACTTTATTACAATAATTTTCACATACTTCAGCATTCTATCAGCATATCTAAAGCGCGTGAATGGCTGATTGAATTAGATCCGCTAAAACCTAACGCAAAAGATTACGTCTTCCTTTATGGATTATGGGATTTGCTCGTTGATGCAAAGATATCACAAATTTAGTACAATGTTTATATGAGGGTTTATGGGATTTAACTAGATTGCATGAAGAAGCAATTTATTCACATGAAATTTTCGCAAATATATGATGTTACGATTTGATACTGGGATTTGCTTACAAAATATTGAAGCTGATCTTAAATGAAAGTTTATTAGACCACAAAAGGGCAAAATGTAATATATATATATATATATATATATATATATATATATATATATATTAATTTAACAATATATGTATTGACAGACGATATATAATATATATTTTTAACCTGTAATAAGATCACGTTAAAATGGTTAAAGTAAATTGGAGATAAAAGTTATTCAACAAGTGTGCTCGAAGCATCTGTACATTCTTAGAAACACACTACAAAAGAATGAAATATATATTCACATTCAGTGACGAAAGTACCAATTGTTTAGACAATGTTTAAAAACTCTTTGCTGCGTACACGCCTTTAGTTACACATAACATAACGATTTAATACGAACACAACTACATAACTAATTGCGCTGTTCTGGAAAGACTTGGTATGCATGTCGAGATGTTTTTGAGATGTTTTTTCTTTGCTGCCAAATCTTGTTGTACCAATATTTTTAAAATTAATCTAATCTTATCTAATCGCAGAATTTCTGTCATCAAATAAGAAGAAGATTACTATTAACAAATAGTGGTCCGAAACTTGGAATATGAGACTTGACATTATTTAATGTGAAATAGTTTAATAATTAAATCACAGACCTTTTTGTTGCGCATGTTGAAGCCACTATAACCTCACAAATTCTCACAAATCACCTACCCAAAATGGTGACTGAAAGGTGTAACTTCTATAGTACATTATATTTTAACTGTGGATTTACCTCACTTTTGAACTCAACTGCAAAATCATTCGTGATCGATTTCTTAGTCATTTTTATACCGTCACAAAATTGACATATTGACGCCACAGTGGTTAGAGACGTTTCATTTATACGTCACGTGAAGGCAACAGTAACAAGAAAAGTTACATTTAAGTTAAGGTGCATTCACATTTTTAGCATATTTGCATTATGTTGCTAAAAAGAAAAATTCAAAACAGATTAGATAAAACAATGGAGAGTCTGAATAATTTCTGTAATTTCTGTAATTTGACTTCTCAGATTATCAGTGGTATCAATGCGTTTTGATGCTTATATTTCCATATATATATATATATATATATATACTTTTGTAAATAATAGCCCTTAAACCACATAAATAATCGACAATAGATAAACCGATAATTACAATATAATACATAAATATAGCCAAAAATTTAAGATTCTCAAAATTAAAATAAGTGGGATAAATGCTTAAAAATATGTAGAGAAAAAATCCAATATGCAGTATACATATATATATATATATATACTAGCTGTTACCCGTGACTTCGTTCACGCAACTTTAAAAGAAGAATAAATACATTAATTAAGCAAAATATTTCACTCCCGATAAGAAAAAACGTAAATAATTAACTAACTGTTTATCACATTTCATAGGAGACAATCCGGTATTTTTTGTTACAGGGACCTTTTGGCATAACTCAGACTTAAAAATTTGAAATTTTGTGCCAAACAATCGCGAAAATAAAATTGCAACCAATGCAAAAATGAGGGCCAAATAAAATCGTGGAAATAGACGAATTGGGTAAATCAAATGTCAATTTTACCTCATAAAATATTTTACTTTTAACGCCTTTGTGAAACGTTTTAACAGCCATCCTTCAAAAAAAAAACATTTATTGGAAATAGTATATGCTTTTTCTTTAAATTCAATTCTGCCTCCTTGGTTTAATGTATAGCTGAAACAAATCTTGTTTTCTAAATGACAATATGTTGACAGACAATTTTTGTTCTTCAGAATAAATTGATTCACAAAGTTTGAATACGTGAAAATATGTTTTCATTTTTCGGATAATTTACTGAAATCAATATTTTGTTTTCACTATCTATTCAAAGTGAAAATAAATTATGTTTTTCATTTTTAATGAGAAAATGGCGTACAAAATATACTGATCTGTTTTATTTCTCCTTTTTGATCCACAAATATAGAGTAATTTACTTTCCGTTTTGAGAAAAACTTCGTTAAAATTTACAAAAAAAAAGGCTTTATTTGAAATATTTAATTCAATTTTTTAAATCCTGAGAGTTTGTGTGACATCCTCGGATCAATGATAACCGGTATTAAGTAAATCGCGTTGCGTTCGATAGTCTAGGAGTAGTTGCGAAATAGAACCACACGGTCAGATTTTAATATAATAGATTCGTGTTCATTTTCCTTTTCTTAAAATTATGATGTGATTTTTAGCAGAAAACTCTCATCTGTATATAACTGATACTCGTGCTTTAATAATCAGTATAGATACAAAAAACATTTAAATTTTCGTAATAAATATGGCGCGGAACTCATCTACTTTCTATACATACTGATCCTTGTATTATTAAGGTACAAAATTGATTCATACTTCTTTTAAAACATATTGGAAAATTCCCGTTTTATTTAAAATATGACGTCTCTTTTTCCTCAGAGAAATCCCTTTTTAATGACAAAATTCTTGTTAATTTTGTTTTCCAGGCAATTAATTTCCATACTGGCATAGGGAAAATTATGTTAGTTTAACGAAATAATATTAAATATTTATATTTTTTCAACAAAAATGGAACTATTAACATTCGTCATTTTTTTTTTCAGTTAATCGAGTTATTTCTTTTAGTTTTAAGAATGAAAATAACTATTTCTCACTATCCATGACATCATTTTCGACATGGATAATTTTACGGAGCATATTATTGACATTTGCTAACCATTTTCTTTTCAAACTTCTTTTTACGTTTCAAAAATTTAAATTAAAAATACGGAATAGTTATATTAGCTGTGCAAGGACGGCAAAATGCCAAGTATTGTTGCCATACAAAAGAAAAAAAGTAAAGAAAAAAACCCAATATCATTTTATTTCAACATCAAAGCATATCCGTTTTATTTTAGATGTATGACGTCATATTCGCCTGTTTCCCATAGTTAAGTATATTGAAACCTTGCATGATTATCAAAAACTAAAAAAAGTACGTATTATTTCTAATAATGTTATTTAATCTTCTTTTTAATTCTTATTTTTTTTTCATTATCATTTTTCACGTGAAATTTTTTCAATTGAAACTAAATTGTTGAGTAAAAATGATTATTCTGGGTTTTGATTTTGTGGCAACGATAAAGTATTAGCAACGGTAAAGGGAATTTTACCATTTTAAAATTTTATACGAAAAAATGCCCATTTATTCTTTATGAAAATAATGAAATTTTGAAGTATGAAGAAAAATATTTGAATAACATAAACAAAAACCAGCCTATGTTCATTTCCGAGTTATAATCAACCTAAATGCAACGATACAGGGTTATTCAATTCTCCATTTTAACGCTGGCTTCAGCCAAACATTTGCACACAGTCGAATTTATAATATTACTAGCTGTTACCCGTGACTTCGTTCACGTATCATTAAAAGAAGTATAAATCACTCAAAAATAAAACTCACTGCTCGTGTAGTCCTTCTGTGATGTATATTCCCTGATGATTTAATATTTTTAAAAGTATTTCTTGAAAATTAACGTGTGTAAACAACAGTTTCACTATCGACTGACATTTGTACTGATATGGAGCTTGTAGTAAGTTCGAAACATCTACCAATTTTATTTTATTACATAATTTTAATGTGATGATGTTTAATTTTACTAAATATCTGCTTCTAAGTGTATTTATAATTTAAGAAAAAATCAATTTTTCATTCAACTATTTTTTGCTACAAAAAATCATTTGCTAAATTTTATGATGCAAATCGTACACTTATACGACGATTTACTAAATTCGTATGAGTGTTTGAACAGTGAACGGTCTTGTGGTGCTCTTTGAACTCATTTTTAACTCTTGTTGCAGAAAATGACACATTTTAAAAAGAATAATATGCTACCGCGCATGCGCGGTAGCGTACAGGCGTGGTAGCATGCCTCATACGAACTTGAGCGTATTACTGCTTATTTTACTGTTTATTACTGTTAATTTTACGGTGTAATACTGGCAGCTGGGATGCCAGTATTACACCGTTTATGCCAGTATTATTAAAATCAACACTTTTTTTACAGCGTATGCTTTGTTGAAAAGTGAAATATTTTGAAAACCTGTGTTACCACTCTCATTTCCGCTATTTAAATCAATAACAAAATATTAACTTTTAACATTATACAAATATTTTTGTGTTCAATACCATTTATAAAATTTGAACTAATGTATTTAAAAATATATATGTTTTTTATTCATCATAAATAATTTTCAAATCGTTATTTAGGAAAGAAAACATCATCATTTCCTGATATCCTTTTATATTATTTATGCTACATAATTTTTGAAACAATATAAAGTGATTTACAGTCGTATAGTGGATGATCTTAAAGATGACAATATTAGATAAACATAAAAATGTATCGTATCCTATATCTAAATTCTAAAATAAATTATATTTTGAGTTTTCAAATTTCAAATGATATTATATAAATTTTAAAAACATACTTTAGGGACACAAATTCCTTTAGAAGTGAGTAAAGAGGATTTATTCAAAGGAATTTCCTTAATACCTGGCTTTTGGAATAAAGATATTATATGCTTTAGTGAACAATTTTTAAAATAAGCTGTATTTGATAATATTCCTGCTGTAATATTATAAAATTATTTGTTATAAAAGTCCTTCAAACAGAACTTATATTTTTTTATAAACAGTATAGGATTTATTAAATTGGCAACTAAGTAGTTATTGAAGAAGAAATTGGATGTTTTTATTGAATTTGTTTAAGTTACTGTTAGAGAAAAAAATATGCGTATATTAGGGTTATAAATAAATTTCTGAAGAATTTCTTTATAATTTTTTTATTTGAAAAAACTGTTTATTTGGGTAATCAAACATTCCTAATTGAAAACGTTATTAGGTATGTTTGTTATATTAACTGGTACGTTGTGCCAATCATAAAAAGTGTTTCTGTATAAATCAAGTCCTTTAAATAGTACAAGAAAGTACAAGAAATTGTCGTATTAATAAATTATCTGTTCTACAGTTTTTCCTTACATCCTTTAATATAAATAACAAAAATATAATTTAGACGATTCCAACTTATGTTTATTCATGAAAAATCGTGTGCTCCACAATTTTTCCTCACATAGCTCGAATAATATTGCTATGTACGCTCTCTAAATTGTGTCGATTGATTGTGAACTCAATTAGAAATCTTTTCCTAAGCCTAGGATAGAAGAGCTCTCTCTTGAGTGATCAAGACAAAATAAGATTAGCGTCAATTTATGTCAAGGCGCATCAGAATCTGAAGTTTTATGAAATTCCGTGCAATAACTCTTGAGATACAACTATTCCAGAAATCGTAAATAAACAGCACAGTTGCACCACTTGTTGGGCCGTACACACTAGAGATGAGACGGGCTCGGGCTCGATTTTTATACCAGTCTTCGGGCAAGGGCGTGCCCGAGCGGGCTCGGGTTCATTCTTTCTGAAACTGACAATTTTATTTATTCTCATATAGAAAAAATAAAAATGGCTTTCTTTTTCTTCTAAAAAATTACATAATCTTTTTCAAGTAATTTTAATGCTATTTTGATCAAAATGAATAGAAGAAATGTTTCTAGTATTAAAATGCTACTTTAAAAGAAAATTTGCGATATTTGCAAATTTAAGTGTGGCATTGACGCGACAACGCAATGACTGGGTGATATAGCACCAGTGGGAAGAAGCGCAAATAATTTGTTGTTCGATTTTTGTTTGTGACAGTAGGATATTTTTTAATTGGAACATTTATTTTATTTTATTTTTTCAGAGATCTAACGCGAAATGAATTTTTTATTTCTTTTTAGTCAATCAGTATTAGCTTAAGTTTTTCAAATTTTTAGTCTTCTATTGTGTTTGAGTTATAATCGCTCTTCATATGAAAATAACGTTAGTAAATCCATTTATCATAATGAACTCTGTTCTTGCTAAAGCTCTGCTCTGCATATTTCCGAAGTCACGTCCATTCGTAAGTAGATATAATTGCCGTGTACTGTTATTCCGATAGAAAGCAATCGAGCAGTGTTTCCACTTTAAATCATGGGATCTTTCAGAAAACGGTGTAAAATTTTCAAGAACACGAAATTTTGTTTTTATTATGGAATCAATTATAATTTACGATATACATATTTTATAAGAAGTAGAGAAACGTTGTTCAATTCTTCTGCATAGAAATAGTAATTTCTGCAAATTTCATACATTTACTCATAAAACTCACTTCGTTAATGTGTCCATCATGTTTGCTTGTTGGGAGAGAAAAATGTGAGAGTCCTTTTAAAGAAGTATATTTTTATTTGCTTGAAAACTTCTCTTTTGATAAAACTAAATGTAAATTTCCAAAAAATTCATTGTGTGCTGGGAATTAACAGTTATTTTCATGTACAAAGTTTTAAACAAGGAGATATTACTTTTAAAACAATTTTTAAACATTATCCATTTTTTTTTCAGTATCGGTCTCGAACGGGCTCGGGCTCTGATGACACAAAATGTTTCGGGCTCGGGCGGATGCGGGCTCCGAAAAGAGAGACCGAAATCATCTCTAGTACACACCCAAACCTAATCAGCGTCTCTTTATGATAAGGTATAACAGAATAGGAAGTTTCATGAAATTCTGTCCATTAGTTCTTGAGATACAATCATTGCAGAAATCGAGGAAAACCCAAGACAGCACAGCCTCCTGTTGGGTGATATACACTAAAAAATAATCGAAACCAGTTTAGTTTAAGGTTTAACTGATTCTAAAATCTGATTAAATCCCCAACATTAGCTCGTGAGTGACAGCGTCCACAAGATTTTTGTCACGAACAAACCGACACACAGACTCGCGGACAGACATTTTCTAAAACAACCAAATCTTGTTCAGGATATTTTAAATCGTATATATCGATCGAAAATATGAAGTCGAAATTTTTCAGAAGCAAATACTTTCTTCTATTTTAGATAGAAGAATTTAATAAATTAAGTTTTATTGGGTTCCATTTTCCGGTTCATATTTATATCCTATTTTACTAAATTCGTGTATTTGTATGGCGCGGCACATTTATCATCTATTTTAACAATAAAAAACAAAGATATTCACAATTACTTTGAAATTTTGAAATGCTAAAGAATAGGTTAATGTTCAGATCTTCTTCGGATAAATAAAAACTGCAATTAATATATTAAAAGCTCTTTTATCATTTTTTAAATACATAAGTAATTAAAAAAAAAAAACACTCTTTTCTTAAATATTCAATGTTTATTTTATGAAATTTCCCTTACACTATGTTAATTTGGCGTGGACCCGTTTATTGAAAATTCACCGCTTGCTTTACGCTTGATAGAAAATGCGAGCTTTTTTTTTTATAGGATCAAGGATCAAGGATGATTATTTGAGCGTGCCTACGTGGGGCGTAATGCCCACGTTTATCACGTATCTACAAGGTGTTGATAGAAGCAGAAGTCATCATCGATCGAAGCAATGTCATTTGCATATCTGCAAATTTTCAACTAAACATCCGTATAATGCCAGTTAATTTGATCCAGGTTAAAGACATTTCTAACGAGAAAATATATCTGAAAATATATATATATATATGTGTGTGTGTGTGTGTGTGTTGTGTGTGTGTGTGTGGGTTCGTGTTTCAGGGAAAGCGCGGACGAAAACAGGTTAACACGCCCGCTGACTGAGGACGCATAGGGAACCGAGGACGTCCTCGGATAGAAAAAAGTCATTTTCCTTCGTTTTTAAGCATTTTTATGATTTGTACAAATTGTTATTGGTTTTTAAAATTTGTCCTCAGTTGGAGGGTTTTGCTGTTTTCTGCTTGTGTGTCGGTGTATAATTGTGTATTAGGGAGAAAAAATGGTCCACTGAACCATGGTAATAAAACTTACTAAATGTGTGTCCTTAGATTACCTTAAAATCAAGTGTTGTGTGTATGAGTCCTCTCCTCTGAATCCTTTAAAATTTAGTGCTCTGTGTATGGGTCCTCTGAATCCTTTAAAATTTAGTGCTCTGTGTATAGGTCCTCAGAATACTTTAAAATCAAGTGTTGTGTGTATGAGTCCTCTGAATCCTTTAAAATTTAGTGCTCTGTGTATGGGTCCTCAGAATACTTTAAAATAAAGTGTTCTGTGTATTAGTCCTCTGACTCCTTTAAAATAAAGTGTTCTACGTTTAGGGTCTTTGTTCTCATTAAAAAATGCCATTTCTAAATATTTCTCTATTTTTTAGCAAAACTTCTTATTTCTTTATAAGGGATAATAAGTACTAATACATTTTTTTTAATATCTTCCAGCAATAAGTTATAAATATAAAAGTTTTAATTACTCATATTTTTATTCTTAAAACCCGTAAACCCGTAAACATTGTTAAATTTGTGAACATACAAATGAAATTTTGAAATTTGGGATTGTTTCACAATTTAAATAATTTCATTATATCGGAAATTGAGCGCCTTTTAATTGAGAGTCACGATATGTTCCATTGGCCATCTTGTTAATGTGTAGCTATTTTTAAGTTTGCAAAAAATGACTCCTTAAAAAATATGCAATTTTGGACAACTAAATACATTGTAAACCTTTTTCTCCATTTCTAATTAAGATACAGAAATGATTCTTCTTTTTTCCGAAGGCAAATAATGCAATATAATTTCTATACCTCCTAAAACGGAAACCTGATTAAACAAAATAACTCTTTTTCGTCTTTTGTGATTCTGCTTTAATGAATTTAGGTAAAAAAAAAGGCAACGCTACAAAAAAATAATAATTATAAATACTTCATTGAACCTAAAATTGAGATATGTTAGTTATTAGGGTACATATATGTTCAGTTATAGAAAAACGTTATAAGCTCAAAATTGTAGAATACCGCGGCACTCATATATACAGCAGGTTTCATATCAAAGAAAACGCAAAAAAACGCCTAACAATAAATCAGCAAATGAATGATATATTGTTCTGATTTTTTTCAAAACAGAGCGTCCCCCCCCCACACACACACACGTACACCACCTTCACCTCCCCAGAGCCAAGACAAAAAGTACAGTAATCTCCGTATTTATAAATTAAATGAAGTAAAACAAAGCTAAAATCAATATTGTTTTTATTTTGTTCAAAATCCGCCAATATACTGAATCAAATTCTGTTCAAAAACTTTATTGATTTAAACGGTTATTGTACATTAAAAAGGGAGGGAAAACCCGTGCTAGCCGTTTCCGAACCATGTTTTCCCACCATTTTTAATGTACAATAACCGTTATAGTGTAATTATTATTGTTAACAATTTAATTGTAGTTATTATTAGTAACAATCTCTCCTACTCATGTGCGCAATCACACCAACCCTGTACGGACAGATTGCGGAAAATAACTTTCTTGGTTTTATTACAACTGTTCTATTAAATTACAACATAACAACAAAATAGCAATGGAAATGCATAAAAAACAAATGAAGTAAATATTATTCATGGATAGTTTAGCAAAAAATTAATATTTAGATTTTTTATTGTTATTCTTTTGAATTGTGCGCAGACTCTCCTAGCTTTACCTTACTTTTTATAGCCAAAGTTATCGCTAATGCGGCATTTAGCAAACACATTAACGCTTAATTACTATTCCAAGTTCTATCTTGAAGTTCTATCTGGTAGATGGTCTTGAAGGATGACTTGAAGAAAATTTTTCGTCCAAAAATAAATTGAGATATTGTTTACAATGGTTGGCGACTCAGTTGATCTATACAGAGCCTGTGTTACTATTTTGGAGGATGAGATAGTAGGCGGCATTAATATAAGATTATTAAAACTCGATTGCATTTTAAAACAAAAATTTGTTAAATCATGCGCCATTTATCGTTCTTATATAGATATCGATAAATTACAATTCTAAAAACTGTGAATATAAATTTCACATTTATTTATTTTAAAATCCCATGTATATGTGGCATGTAATAAATCACATATACATCGATTAAAAGAGTGGTGAATGAATGTATTTAGTAATTTGCAAATAAGTACAGACGTTATACCAATCGTACTGCGGGAAAATACTAGAGAAGCTTTTAACTAAAATGCAATTTTAATTAAAATGCAATGATATCGGCAAATACCCCAAAACTGATCCTATGTATTACCAAATAGCGGTAACCGAAAAAAAAGTGACA
This sequence comes from Maratus michaelseni, assembly GCA_963931845.1. NCBI lineage: Eukaryota > Metazoa > Arthropoda > Arachnida > Araneae > Salticidae > Maratus > Maratus michaelseni. The sequence goes on from OZ007595.1 coordinate 92,902,703, forward strand.
GAAAAAACAAGAGCGGGAAAAAAAAGTGACCGGAAAAAAAGTAACCGGAAAAAAAGTGACAAGGAATTGATAAATATTTAACTTATTGATAAATATGTGTTAAAAACTAACGAGGTAACAAATGTCAGATTTATATAATTCTATTAGACGATTATTTGCTGTAAATATTTGTAAATGGTATTACCAATAGTGTAAAAAAGTGGGAATATTCGCGTACGAGAATGCTCATATTCATCACTATTTGATTTTTGACCTTCGCATTCGCTAATACTGAAAAGTGGTGTTAATATTCGCGGAGACATCAACGCAAAATACTCGTATTCGCTTTCACGAATGTCAAAAATTAAGTAGTGATTACAATGCGTATTCTCTTATGCAAATATTCACACCACTTTTCAATATTCGCATTCGTAGACATCGACGAGAAATATTCGCTTTTGCGAATGTCAAAAATCAAGTAGTGATGAATACGAGCATTCTCGTACGCGAATAGTCTCACCTTTTTTACACTGTTTTTACTGGACTTTACTATGTTTTTACTGGAAAGTCTGGCACAGTTTCTGCATAAATTTACGTCATTATCAACATTATTCAACAATTAAAATTCTTTTATAAAGGATGTTGAAAACATTTTTATAGAAAAACTAGCAGAACCACCCGGCTTTGCCCGGGTTAACATAAATTAAAATACAATAATACGACAATAACAATGACGGAGCTTTGTGCATTATCGACCATAAATCGATAAAAAAGGCAATTAGAAAAAAATAGCATTACTTTGACTCAACCACAGTAAAATTTCTCAACTTTATAAATGAGAATGCGCGTTTTCTTTGCGCATACAATAAAAAAATATTCGACTTTCCTGACAATTAAAAAAAAAAAAAAGCAACCAAATGTCGTTTGCGAAATACGCTTTATCCACTTTATATGTCCAAACATAAGAAAAAAGAGAGATAACATTTTTTTCTTATAATAAAAATACGGAGTACATTGCATGTAATTACAGTCAAAAGTGTTGCATTTAATTACAATGAAAGAATTCCGGTTACAATGTTTTAGTTCACTTTAGTAAATTTTGTTCTCGACGATTTTTGAATTATTAGTGATTTTTGACGAGATTTTTAGCATTCTCTTGCGATTAGCGGTGATTTTTTTTATATCCGTTAAAGGAATTTTGATTCAGAATTTTAGCCTAATATAGTAAATTTTGCTCTCCGCGATTTTTGAAATTTTAGCTGTATTTAATGCGATTTTCAATGCGATTCTCAGCGATTTTTCTGCTGCGTTTTTTTTTTTTTTTTTTTTTTTTTTTTTTTTTTTTTACATTCGTAAAAAAATTCTGTTTAAAACTTTTTTAACCTAATTTAACAAATTTTATCTTCCGCGATTTTTGAAGTTCTTGAGATTTTCAATACAATTTTTAGCATTTCCTCGCATTCCATGGCGATTTCTTCACATTCTTAAAAGAAATTCGGTTTCAAATATTTAGTCTCAAAATTTAAATATTTAGCCTTAAAAGGGTTACTGTAATTAGTATTATAGGCGTCATTTTTGCCGCCGTGTATTTACTTGGCCCGGATAATACGTACGTAGCATATTTAGAGGTAGAAACATAATCTTCGTTTTAAAAGCTTTTTATATTTTACTGTGTGTACTATTTCACTGTGTACTACTCTCCCAAAAATAATATTCAAATATTTAGCTAATATATTAAATTTTGTTTTCCACGATTTTTAGCGTTTTCTCGAGCCGATTTTTTTATATTCGGAAAATATTTCTTTTTAAAATATTTTAGAAAACTCTAGTAAATTTTTTCCTCGGAGATGTTTTAATTTTAATTTTTAGCAATTTTTGTGCAATTTCTAGCGTCTTTTTATTTTGTTTTGTTTTTGGGCGATTTTTCTAACTTAGTAAAAGGATTCCAGCTGTAAAATTTTAGCCCAATATAGTAAATTTTGTCCTGTTTTCAATCGTTTATTCGGAATTTGTACAACGATTTTTGAATTTTTCTATGCGATTTTTAGAGTTTTTTACCGTTTTGCGGCAATTTTTTGATGTTGTTAAAAGGAATTCGGTTTCAAACCTTATTCTAATATAGTAAATTTTGTCCTCCTCTATTTTTGAAATTTAGAAATTTTTCGCGTTCTGCGGCGATTTTTTTACATTCGTAAGAGACATTTGGCTTCAAACTTTTAGCTTAATGCAGTAAATTTTGTCCTCCGCAATTTTTGAATTTTTTATGTGATTTTCAACTCTTTTTCTTCGCGTTCCGTGGCGATTTTTTGACATTCGTAAAATGAATTCTGTTTCGAACTTTTAGCCTAATATAGTAAATTTTCACACCTATGAGTTTTGAATTTTTAGCGATATTTAGTGTTTTTTCGCGTTCCGCGGTAATTTTTCTGACATTCGTGAAATAATTCCTGTTACAATGTTTCAGTCCATTATTAGTAAATTTTGTTTTCTACGATTTGTTTTATTTTTAGCGATTTTTAGCGTTTTGAGGCGATTTTTTGACATTCGTAAACGGAATTCGGTTTCAAACTTTTAGCCTTACGTAGTAAATTTTGTTCACCGATATTTTTTAATTTTTAGTGATTTTTAATGCGATTCTTAGAGTTTTTTCGAGTCTTCGCTTTTCACATTGAATTTTTTGACATTCGTAAAAAAAAAAAAAATCCGTTTCAAACTTAGCTTATCATATTAAATTTTGTTCTCCACGATTTTTGAAATTTTTGTGATTTTTATTGCGATTTTCAATGCAATTTTTTGCGTTTTGTGGCGATTTTTTTTTATATTCATAAAAGGAATTCTGTTTCAAACATTTAGCGCAATATATTACATTTTGTATTCAGCGATTTTCAATGCTTTTTTTTCGCTTTTTTTCACTCTGATGATTGATTTTCGGGAAAGAATTACGTTAGAATGTATTAGAATACAGTAGTAAATTTTGTCCTCTGCTATATTTTTAAATTTTTAGCGAGTTTGTTTTTGCGTTTCGCGGCGATTTTTCCACATTAGTAAAAGGAATGAGGTTTTAATCTTTTAACCAATATAGTAAATTTTGTCCTTTTTTCAATAAAGTTTATTGGGAATTCGTTCAGCGATTTTTTAATTTTTTGTTCGATTTTTAGAGTTTTTAGGAGATTTTTGGACATCCGTAAAATATTTTTCTTTTATTTCTTACCACAATACGGTAAATTTTGTCCTCTGCGATTTTTGTATGCAATTTTTAGCGTTTTTCCGCAATTCGCTGTGATTTTTCCACATTGGTAAAAGGAATCTGGCATCAATCTTCTGCCCAATGTAGTAATTTTGTTCTCTTTACAATAAAGTTTATTCGGAATTCATAGAGAGATTTTTATATTTTTCGCGATTTTATATTACATTTTTTAGTTTTTTCGCGCTTTGTACAATTTTTTTATGTGGCCGGGCAACGCCGGTCGGGTCAATTAGTCTAGCGAATGAAAATACAATTATTTTTTAATATTAGGGTGATATAGTAAATGATTTTGACAAAAAAAAATTCAAGACGAATAAGTATAGAATTATTTATTTCACTGTTGATAGTTGTGTTTTTGTAAATATTACAGATATAAAATTAAATCTTCGTGTATACAATTTCAAATAAACATATGTAATTTTCTATTCAGATCATAATTTTTCTTTTTAATTTCAAGAATATAATGCGTAGTTTGTGTTAGTATGTTTATCTATTTTTTCTTGATAATGTGATTGCTTTATGATATTGATTTCCGTATAATAATAAATGACTTCACCAAAGAAAAATCAAGGAAAATTAGATCTTTGTGTTTTATTTTTAATAATTATTTTCTTTTAAATACTACTAACAGGGGATTTTATTTTTGTGCATATTTCAAAAAGATATAACTTGTTATTGATATAATTATTTTGCTATTTGAAATTCTATACAAATTTTTAATGTAATTGGATTGGTTTTAAATGTTTGACATATTTTGGCTTAAAAATGTATATTTTAAACTCAGCTTGACCTGATGCAACTGTTTTTTTTTTATTTCCTAATATTCATAACGTCGATACAATAAATGCATTTTCAAATGGAAAAGCAAGGCGAATGAGATTTTGAAGTGTAGCGTCAGTTTAATTCTTGATATGATGCTTTCTTGTAAATACTACTTGAGTAATAACATTTTTATTCATTTAATAATTTCAAGCTAACTGTTGTTATTTTTTCAAAATAACGGTAAAATTTCTTAAGTAATTAGATTATTTTAAATTTCTTAAATGTAAATATATATATATATATATATATATATATATATATATACTAAGGGGCCTACCCCCTGCGAGCTACGCTCGCCAACCCCCGCTAAGACTTCGAAGCCTCTAAAAACATGACAGCGTGCTTTGTTTTAAAAATATTGGTAAATCTGTAATTGGGTTGCCGTGCTTTTAACGTTTTAATGGGGCATTTTTTGATTACCATGGCCTCATACACAGCTGTTGCGACAACTGACGACTGTTTTCGGGATTGATAAGTAAAATCAATTACAACTTGAAAACCAGCTTGTATAAAATGGTTAGGTTTAAATTGTGGCTACCTCTCGGACTTTTATAACAACGATCTGTATTATATTCTTCCTTTGCGTTTAAGGATGAGAAAAAAACCATCTGCTTGTGAATAACATAACCACGGTACTGAAAAGTACTGTTATAGACATTTTCAGTAACAGGTTTTAATTTTCTCTCTATTTTAGTACACCATCATGCATATTTTCATGTTATTTTAAATATGTCAATTATTTATTTTAATTAATATGTATATACGAATTTTCTAATAATTATTTATCATACAAAATTAATTAAATATTTTGTGCATGCATGCTTGCATTTATTCGGCATCAATTGATGACATATTTAAACAAATTTGCTATCCGCGATAATTTTACACCATGTTATGTCACTTGAATATTGTCCATAAGAAAATCGGGTACTTTTCCAGTATAAGATCCTTTGCTTTTAGGTTTGCCGTAATTCGAGCTACGAAAAGGGATAGATTCGTTAATATACATACATTTGTTGCCAAAAGTTATGAAAACAAACCCAATGAGCTTTTGGTGCTTTTCTATTATAGGGGTCTTGAAGCTTATTTAAAAAGCTTGGCGCAATTCGGGCATCAGAAAGTGAGATTTGGTGCCAAATGACATAAACAGCCATGGAAACAAATTCGACGATTTTTTTGTTTATATGCGTATTTTAATTATACGTATATTATTATTGTTTTTTCTATACAAATTACTTCTGATTATATATAAAATAGGATAAATGACATTTTACGCTACACAAATTGTATAAATATTTTTTTGCTCCTTTCTTTTGCGTTTACATAAATGACGTCATTTGGACGAATTTATTCAAAATATTTTCAGTTTATAAATTAAATTAAATGCTGACAGACGATTGAATCCTGACGATAGAAATGTGATTTTTTTTTTCAAATTTTCCTGAAAAACATAATTTAATCACAATCTTGTCTTAATTATCGATTGAAATAAAAGATAAATTCAATTTCAATTTGAAAATGACGAATAAAAAGAAATCAATAATCCCTATAGGGATCCTTTTCAATTTTTTCCCCTTTTTTGTCACAAAAAAATGAGTAATTAGTTGCCATCATTACAGAAATGTCATTAAAATTAGAAAAAAAAATTAATATCTCGAAAACTAATTACAATTTCAAAATTCTATTACCAGTTTTGACATCCGCGGATTTTTGTGGACAATTGGTATTACTTTCACTATCAAGCTTTTAATATTTTATTAAAAATAGCCCTGAAACATAATCAGACGTTTAATCAGTCGTTTCATAAAATCGTTTCAAAAATTCGTTTCATAAAATCGTTTCACAAATTCGTTTCATTACGATTTTATATATATAGGGTAGATATATATATATATATATATATATATATATATTAATAAATTATAGTTAGCAAAATTAATTTACTTATTCTTAAAAAAAAGTTTGAGAAGTGGTGAAAAAACAATCACGGCATAGGGGCGGCAAAATAATGCTCGCCTCAGGCAGTAAAATGTCTAGCGCCGGCAATGGATACTATCAATAACATTCGGAAGTATCCGAAGTTGGAGAGTGTGGGGGGTCCTCTTTACTAATTTCTCAGAAAACATATGCAGTGCACCTGTTTGTTGAGATTGCAAGGGAAAGGTTAGAATTAGAATAAAGGGGTTTTCCCGCTTTCGGTTCTCAGGCAAAAGAGGGTAAAAATACTGAAAGAATAGCGTAGCAACAGAGCGTTATATTGGACTTGCAACGTTTTAAAACTGCAAAAGGAAAAAATGATGCATGTTGACACTTGAACATGACTTTTTTCTCATCATTTGAGAGTATTGTTACTATTTTAGAGACAAAATTATTTATTATTATTCTTTTTTTAATAGAAATTAAGTATGTTTTAAACGAAATTTTGATACAACTTAAGTCATTGCCGAGGGCCGCTGAATCAATGATGCCCCCCCTACACCCCACCACCTTATCCGGCTATGAATAAAACAAAATCTGTTTGCAAGTCAGTAATTAGCGAAACAGCTTACACATGAATTATTTTGGGTTGAAACTGAAACTCTATTTATATGGATTTTTCGATATTATCAAAATAATGCAAACTTTTTATATACATTCAAGATATAAATTTCTGTAATGAGAATAATTAACTGTGAATCATATGAATTATATGAAACTACAAATTAATTTTAGAAAATTGATTTTTTTCCCCTGTTTTCTGTATTTTCTTATCTTTTTTCTCGCTAGTATCTAAAACTTTAGGTTTAAAAGATGCATCAATTATTAAATGTATTTTTAAATACAATATGACACAGATAAAACGAAACATCACTATAAAGTAACAATATATTTTTAATTATAATTATTTTTAATTATAATTATTTTTAATTATAAAATTAAACTTTCACATAATTTTCTGCGAAAGAAAAAAAGTAAGAAAGTATTTAAAAATATCGTATTTGCAGTAAAAGAGTTGAGTAATATCAAAGATTATCTGAACGGAACATACGCATGACCCACCAGCATGAAAACCATTAATTTATTTCCATTTCTTATTTATGTAAGCAACGAACCAGATCGGCTGTCTTTTGAAATGTGTAATCAAATACAGACAGAGTGGCTGCCTTAGAGGGTTGTCCACCATGACGACAGTAACAGCACTTTTTAATTTTATTTCATTTTCATGCTAACTGCATTTTGGCCTGACAACCTTTTAAATGTACAAGTTTTATTTTTCAATCAATATATGCCATAATATTCAGACATATGAATTTTAAAAGCGAAAACTCCGTAAATTCAATAAAATAAAATCTATCATTCAAAATATACTGCACATAAGTTAACTGAGGATACAGTCTTTAACAAATCAGCTTTTTTACAGGAAGGAATCTAATCAGGATGCTCGTAAAACAATTAAAATTAAGGAAATAAAAAATTAGGGAAATAAAACAATACGTCATACTCTTTATTCATTATTTTTATTTATTAATATGCGTGTTTCCGAAAAATCTGGAACTAAGTTAAGGATATAGTCTAACTTTTTGAAGAAACACTTTTTTCAATGATTGTGTACCACAAATGCTTTTCACATTATCAAGTTTACACCTTTTCCCTTCGTTTTGGCTGCAGATTGCAAGTCGTTTCTATGTGCTTCTTTTTCTTCTTACCTGAATTATATACACATTTTGTAATTCGTTTTTCTTTATGACAAATTTATACAGTAACAAGTTGGAAATTGTACGTTAAACGAGACATATGATTTTTATACGTTCATTTTATAACTAGTTTCACAATGTAAAAAATCATCCTTATTATTTCAGTGAAATGAATTATATCGTCTGCGATGAGCGAAATTAGCATGCCTTTTTCTTCTTTTTTTATTACGTATGCCACGTTTACAAATGCGATTTTTTAATTTATTTGTTTATTTATTTTTATTTTTTTACACCAAACAGCACTGTAAAATTCACCATGGAGAGTTTGCTTTGCAAATGATTACATCCATGGTTTAATAATTTTATGACTCATAAGGAACGAATCTCCTGTGTTTATTTACTCTAACAGATTGAGATATTCGACTGTTAACGTAATTTCCATTGAGGTTATCCCAGAATGTATACATTTTTTAATGTAACTCATATCTCAAACAAACAATTTTTTTCAAAGATTTTTCGAAAAATGTAACTTTTATGCGATTTTATTCGAAAAAATAATTTGAATAAAAATGACCGCCTGGCAAAAAGAAGTGGTTTTCCCGTATTTGTTTTCCTCAGTCACATGACTTACGCTTTTATTATATATATTACGTACGATAGGATTTAATAGAATAAAGAAAAGTTTCATTAATATATTTTTATGTTTTGATTCGATTTTCATAAAATTTGAAATGACTCGACAAAATTCTGCAACGATAATATATATTAAATTTCAAGCCATTCGGTTAGGTAGTTTTTGCGCTGTTATATGCGGACATACGGACGGACCAGACGAGGACTATAGGTGCTACGTATTTATATAATTACGAACACACCTAAAAAGGGGGTGATACAGAAAGAAAGAAGTAAGCTATCCATAGAAGAGTTTGAGTCCTGACTAAAGAATAATTTTAAACTATTTTGTACAGAAATTAATATAAAACTTACTAAAAAATAACAAAAATAACCATTTGTTTAGTCTAGAAATGTAACTACATCAACCATAAAGTATCTTAAAATATCTCTAGAAAAAAAAATGCATATGTGAAACTTAATACCTGCTTATTTTAAAAAATAAAAATGACATTTTATGGAAACCTATTCAATAGAAAAATAGAAAATAAATTCATGTTTAAATAAATTTCAACTTCTTAATTTTTTATCCGATACCATATGATGCCCCATCTGATTTCTAACAATCTATACAATTTTTTGTTTAGTAACTAGAAAAAGGTTTTTCAAACAATTTTCCAATTTTTTCAGACACGTTAAACTCTAAAAAACTAATAATAAAGAAATCTAAATTGTTAAATTAAAGCCAAAAATTAATAGAATGAATGGTTAGATTCGTTTTTGTGTCTCAACAAACAACTGATAAAAAATATTTTAAAAATTTGGAAACATTTCTAATAAGTTGTCACCACAGGCAGCTCGTAAGATTTTTCCTTTTTTGGTGGGGGGACAGGTGTTTAAAATTGCTGTCTCTCAGAAGAAAAAAAAAAACGAAAAATCATACGTCAAGTACACATTATGTAAAATTTTCCAACACTTCCAAAATGCTTTTAGAAATATTTACTGTTTAAGAATTTGGAAAAAGTGTAACACATTTAAAAATCCAATTTTAGAAATTTTCAACAATAAAAGAAAAATATCCTAATTATTTTATGTAGCCCAGTATAAGATCTATTGATTTTTATATATACTACATAGAATGCAAAAACGTAGTTCAGTTAGGATACGCATAGCACAGTTGAAAATACCCCATTGGCAATTTCCGTTAATTAACGCAAATGCACTCGAGATGTTTTGTGCTACCCTGTATATGACCTATAAGGATTTATACACACCAAGTAATAGGAAAGAAATAGGAAAATAATTAGTTAAATTTAAAAACGCAAATGGAAACGCAAACCCAGCCATTATTATTAACAGACAGTACTTTAACAGAATACTTTTATGTGTCCCTGTAAATGAACGATGAATGCTATACACGCAAAATTCTATAGTAAGCCTCTTGTAATGCACCTCAGTGATCTATATCAATTTCAGTATGTTTCAAATATTGAAACATTATTAAAATAAACCGCGATCGATTTCCCCCCCATAGACCGCATTGTAAATGAAATTATTTTGAGTGTCCCTGTAAAGGAACTATAAGTGCTAGACTCATATTCTGTAGTAAACTTCTTTTGGTGCACCACAATGATATACATCAATTTCAATGTTTCGAATAGTGTAACATCATTAAAATAAACTGCAAATGATTTTTCCCCATAGACCGTAATGTAACGGAATTATTTTGAGTATCCTGGTGAAGGAACTATAAGTGCTACACACTTCATTTCCAGTGCCGAACATAGTAAACCTCAATCACACATATCAATTGCATGACAATCCGCGTACATTTATGCGAGTTATTACAGCACAGACAAACAAACGGCAGACAGGTAGACAGAGATACAAATTAGATTCATAAACACTTTTCAACTATGTTGGAAAGTGTTAACTTGTAAGAACTCGTTTTTTGATCATTAGAAAAACATAGGCGGGTTTAGCTATCAATGTAGTATTTTCTAAAGAAACTATATGAAGCAGTTCTCAAATCCAAATGAGCTACTTTCTGACTCATTTTCTAATTCATTTTTTTTCGCAAATGTATCAAATTGATAGGTGTTGTTATTCAGAACATTTGTAATCGAAAGGAGTTTTCCATTTTTCTGGTAAAGGCAGAAAATCTTTCAGAAAATACTGTCAAAGTCGGAGTTTTGAACCAAATTACTGACACTGCAGCACGAGAAAAGGGAAAAACTGTCGTCGCGTGACACGAATCTAACTCGATAAGTAATTTATTTATCAACAAATGGAAAACTCGTTTCGATTCCAAATCACTTCAATAATCAGGCCTGCTAATTTTATGCATTTAAAATTAAGTCAGAAAGTTTCGCGTTGTTGAGCAGGTCTTTTGAAAACCACCTTAAGGATTAACCAATCATTTAGTGCATTTTCCGTCTTATTTAGTTTTTAGCATCTTGCGCGTCTCTCTCCACCCTCCAGGTCCATAGCCAGATGGAGGCTGGGGGGATTGAGCTCCCCATAGGTAATAACTAAAACCATTTACCTTTTTTTTGTTTTGTTTTGTTTTATCAACAAAATGTATATTTTAACTTACCTCAAAAAAAAAAAAAAAAAGCTATTTCGGCGAGAAAGCATTTATATCTTTTAACTGCCTTTGAATGCAATGGTACATCTAAAAACTTTCTATTCAAAACCATTTTAGTTGTGTTATATGATCTAGTAGCACAATTCTCAAAATTCATGTTATAAATAGGAGCATTTCCTTCACCAGAAAAAATTACGTCCAGCTGCGCCGAACTAGCTACAAGTTGTGATAGATCGTGAGATTTTGAACTACCCAGATTGAGCTAAAATCTCCCGTGGTGTAAATCTCTCCATCATTATCAATCAAGTACTTAATATATCCCTAAGGAACTAATTTCCTTCTATTTATTTTAGTTTTAAAAAACCAAACCGCCATTTTGATGCTTAGAATCTTTACTACTTGAAACCGGTGATCATTGAAACCGACCCCCCGTAATCATAACCGATTAGTGAATGCAAACAGGAAATGAACAGCCATTAAATAGATCTTTTCTCCTTTTTTTTTTTTTTTTTTTTTTTTTTTGTTCTTCCTGTAAAAAGGACTTCGAATTTCTCTAACTATTTATATAAAGAATAAAAAAAAGGCTGAAACTGGTTTGTTTTGTTTTTGAAGTAAAATGCAGTTAAGAATTTTTAACATAAATATAGTCAATTACATAAAATAAAATAACGTTTTATTTATTACAAATATTTTTCCCTCTTAACAAAGCTAAATTTTCTGATTTGTTCACTGTTTTCGTTTTTATAAGTAAAAGCATGAAATTTGCGGACATAACTAATGCAAGTGATTTGGAATCAAATAGCTATTTTCTGTTACCAATAAATTTATTCCATCTTGAGTTATAATCGATCAAAAATCGACTTTCATGCTATTTTGTGAAAGGAAATTTGTCTTTATATAAAAAAGAAAAAACGGTATTAGCATATCATAACTGGGCTTTAAAACTTGGGGGAGGGAGGGGGGGAGTCTCGAGACATTTTTGTAAAAAATTATAGCTCTCTCCTTAAATAAAAATTTGTCAAAGTCCAAGGCTTTCGAGGAATTTTTAAAATGGTGGGGAAGTGGTTGAGATAAATATGTTCAAAGCCTTCATTCAAGCCATTCAGTCAGGATGGCAACAAATGATGGAAGTTTGTAAAAAATAAAAAACTCTAGCTAGTGTGCTGATTGGAAATGTCTGAGAAATTTTGCTGTGATTCATTTTAGGATACACAGTATAATTTTAGCTTAAAAATTTATATTGTCCTTTAATTTAAAAAAATTTGAACTGTACCTCTTTACACCATTTCAAGGGAAGAAAAACTGGAACGAAAATTCGTACATCGGTTATAGATTATGAAACATTTTCCAACATTATTTGAATACTGTTAAGAAATTTCCTTCTTTCATACAATGCAATGATACATCTAAATAAACAATTTAAAACACAGAACGCAGTTAAAAATCCATTTTTAAGAATTGTTACCCATAGCAGATAATGTATGAGAATCATTTTGTGCAACCCAGTATATAATCTATAGAGCTTTAAACATACTACATAATGAAACTAAAATTTCAATGAGCTGGAAAAAGTTTAAAACAACTAAAAAAGTTTTTTCTAGGGAAATGCTACTTATACAACATGATGACACTACATTCATGTATCAGTATCCTTTAGAGCAACAATGTATATGAATAATGCAGCAAAATTTGGTTGAGCTAAACAACGTGTAAACCGGTTAAAAGTGCATTTTCAGGAAACCCTTCTATAGATGTTAATATGATTTATTTATTTTTTTGTGTGAGGGGGGGGGGGGGAGGCGCTGATGGAGTCTATATCTCATACGCTTTATACACATCACGTAGTATATACTAACATTAAATTCAGCTTGAAAACTCAAAACTAAAAATGCACTTACAGCACTTACCATCCACAGGTGGCAATATATCTAAATTTCTTTTACGCAGCCATATGAATTTATTTCTATTCTACAAGAATCTCTTAGAATAATAAAATATATTTTAGCTGAAAATGCCTAGCACAGTTAAAAACACGCTTTAGGAATTCACTCCCGTCAGGCAGTGAATTCCGTTCATCCCGTTCATCCCGTTCCCACTAACAGGTCCTTATTACCGCACAGGCCAAGTTGACCACGGCCTTGGGCCCATTGGAGACGGATGCTCCAAAATGAGTAAAATTATTTAGGAAAAAATTCTCCTAGAAGAAATTTTATTTCAATTTTCGATATCTCAGAAACAGATATACGTCTAAATAGATACAAATGCCTTGCCTGTACTTTTCTGTTCTCTACAAACAGTTTAAATAGAAATGCTGTTGACAAATATTTTTATGGGGAACTTTTTTAAAGAAATATTTAAAGTATTATAGTATCAAGCAGCAAAAGAAAATTTATATTAACCCGAGTTTCATGGCCATTTTCATAAATTGCAGAATATACACTGCAAAAATTCATTTCTAGCTACTATTTTGGTTAGAGGGGGACCCTGAAAATCTGCTAGGCCTTGGGCAATGGACAATCTTAATCGGGCTCTGCCCATAAAGTGAAATGCTTATGATTTCTTTCGTAAAGCTCTGTATATGATCTATAGAATTCCTATATTTATCACGTAATGCGTTAAAATTTAGTTACATTTAAAAACACGTACTGCAACTGAAAACGCACTTCCAGCAATTAGTGTTCATAGTTTTATAAACGAACTACATATATGCTACTTACTTCATACTGTATAGAATGTATACTGTAGCCCACCTCAGGGACATATACCAATTCCATCATATTTGCTGTTTCATAAGATCACTAAAATGTACTGCAAATGATTTTTTCCCCACTGACCATAATGTAAACGAAAACTTTTGTCTATCCCTGTAAACGAGCTATAACTATCTACTTCATTTTGAATATCAATAGGGAATATATAGCCTCGATAACGTATATTTAAATCGTGGAAATTCAAGTATATTTACGAAAGTTAGAGCGGGGACAAACTGTCAAAAAGACGGGGGGACAAAGAGGAGGCACAAATACTTTTAAGCTATGTTGGAAAATGTTAAAAACTATATGGATTATATTTCTTTTTAAAACTTTATATTATTAAGCATTACCTATTGGTTCTTGAAACACAATATTATGAGTTTTATCAACAAGATAAGTTAATTTTTCATAAAACAGCTTAATTTGGTTTCCAAAAACATAATAGTAAAAAAAAATATAGTAATAATCCTTATATATTATTTCTCCTGTCAACATCCCTTTTTCTGAGAAAATATGAAACGCAGAACAACGAATGAGATACCATATGAAAGGTTTTAGAACCGGCTTCTGACATAGCCCACTTAACAATTCGTTAAAACATGTTTTTGATTAAAATTTGCTGAAAAATAAAAATTAAATCGGCATTGCTTTCATAAAAGAAATGAAAGATTTTTCTGAAATTATTGTTGCCAAAAAATAAAATACCACATTATATGATGCTCATAGCAATTATTATAAAAAACACCGCACGGGTTTATTTTATACTTATGATTAAAAAGAGAAATTAAAATTGAAATGTTTAGATTTATATTTCTAAGTCCCATGGTTTTCCCGAAGCGGATGACGTCATCCTCTAATACAGTCAAAATACGATTGTTAATTTTTTTTTCGCGCGCGTGCCTTTAGCAATCTTGGATCAGCTTTTAGTCTAACTTTGATGGAATAAATGAGATGATATTCTGGCTTGACTAACAACTAAATGTTGTTTGCAGATATTTTTAGCCTTGCTTTTTCTTTAGAAGTTTAAACCTGCATCTAATAAATATTACATATTGATAAAAAAATGATACTTTTCTATTATCCCGTCGACCACTTTTCATAACAAAAAAACTATCGCCAAATAAACGGGAGAACGTTGCCATTGGAATATCAAAAAAAAAAAAAAATAAAATATAAGAATTTAAGGACACAATTGTTATTTTAATTAATAAAATAACTACTAAATCAGTAAAACATAATGAAAAATACACGCAAATGTTGAATGTAAAACCACTAGATGACGTAACAAACACGCATAATGATTCTGACATCAAGTAAATGGGACTGCCTTTTTGGCGTTTAATCTTACAGTTTGGCGATAGTTTTTTTTTATGAAAAGTGGTCGACGGGATAATAGAGAAGTACCTAAAAAATATTAGATTTCAGTGCGAAATCTTCGCACGGGCCCTCTGGTAATAAATTATTTTTTTACAAATTTTCCATAAAATTTCTAAATAATTTAAAATTAATTATTATTATAAGGCGGTTCTCAAGAAAATATTTTCCCCGCTCAACAAGGAGAAACTTCTGACATACCTAATGTCTTATTTTACATACTTGCATAATGATATTTGCAAGTATGATTATTAATAAAGTTTGTAATCAAACAGTTTTTTAATTTTACGATAAATGAATTACATCTTGAGTTATAAGCTATTATTGTCTTAGGACGGTAGATTTATTTTTCATTCCTGCGCTGTCACGTGCCGATATTCGGTTCAAAATGACAACTTTGACAGCATTTTCTGAAAAATCTTCTTCTTTTATCGAAAAATGAAAAAAATACAGTTCGATTACATAGTTTTTTAATAAGAGCACTTGCCAATTTGATATGTTTGCGAATAAAAATAAATTTTAAAATGCTTCCGAAAGAATCTCGTTTGGATTTGAGAACAGCCTTAATAAAAACCATTCTCCTAAAAGTACACATATATATGTATTCATTTTCATTTATATCAATTATTACTTAGAATTATAGATAAGTTTTCCGTAGATTGAACAACATTTCTTGATATTTGCCCTTAATATTGCTGTGTTTCATATTCCTTGTGTTTCATATAGATACCCATTTATTAAAAAAAATAATAATAATAAAAAGTTAACATATTTGAGAAATATGGAAGGAGTTGAGGGAAAAATAATCCATAAGGAACACTTTACTCATTGTTGATATTTTATAACTATATAAAATTAGTAACATTTAGTTGATAATTGGATCATATTTAAATCCTACTCATACAGGTTAAGATGAATCCAGATAATTTATGAATACAAAAAAATATAAATCAAACACTGATTTTAATTTGTTTATTTTAATGTTACACATTTTCAAGGTTGTCCCCCCCTTTAAAGACCCAATAAAAATATTATTAATACTTTTGAAATATTAAATACAAATTTCTATACAATTTGTAGTATCTTGATGAAAGAATGAAGAAAAAATTGTCATGTTTCAGGTACATTTGTCTCGATTTCTCTAATATTATCGGATTCTATATAAATAATAAAACTTCATCTGAAATTAATTTAAAGTAAATAATTGCAGTTCGTTCTGTAGAAAATTTAAATTATTTATAATTTAAGCATCATTAGTAAGAGCTATGTCTTATGTTAAAAAATAAATAAACTGCTCTACTCAATGAATTCTTGACTATCTTTATCAAGAATCTTTTAATTTACAATAATAAATAAATATTCAATGCAGTTTCATTAATATGATTTATTTTCCCACAGCTATTCAAAACATTTTTCTTGAAATCCTTAGTGTCTGCAATATCTCATTTTTCTGTCAATGCTGTAAATTAGAAATTGTGTTATTTTCCGATTAAATCGAAAATTTCAAAAGAAAACTTTTTATATAGATTTTCTGGAATGATTTGACATTTGATTTTACTTTTAATATTGCTGTTTTCTATATATTAACTCTCGTTCTGCATTTGTCTGTCACACATCTCCAGTATTCTGTATTTTGATACTTTCTATTAAATCGGAATAGGTAATTTTCGTAATTTAGAAGCAAAGCTCATGCTCACTTTTAATATAACTAATTTCGGCCATTCTTGAACTAGAAACACGTACTTCACTTGAGGGTTCCAGTACAATAACTAACTGGATGGCATGCTTTATACTGTACAGAGGACATTTCAACGATTTTTATCAGTTCGCGAGCATTAAGTATAATTAATGACAAAAAAAAGCTCCTTCTTTGATCAGTTAAATGGTTTCAGAAATGCCATATGCATCTGTTAACCATTTGTGATTATAGAAAAAACATGTTTACAGAAAAATTCTAAATACTCTGAGAGAAGAAAAATAATAAATAATATGTAAATTCTGATGCTTTTAAAATGGCTATACAGTATATGCCGTTTATAGAAATAGCTGTTAAAAACAAGCACTTATACTTAAAAAAAAAAATCCATGACGGCTCGGCCTGCAGGCACAGGTAGATTTCGAAGACGCAGACCGTGGGGCGCCTGTTTGTTGGGAATTGCGGAAGAAATGACCTTTTTGCCATGATGCGGTAGTTGAAACCGCCCACTTCGAAACCTAACTTTTTTGCAGGCGGAGCCGACAGGGATTTATTTATTTATTTATTTATTTTCTATAAAAAAAACTTGTCAGTATAAAAGTTTTAGATAATATTAAGAGGATTTATACTAAATTTAAGCGGATTTGATATCTTGTAAATTGACGAAGTTATGAATTTTTTTCTTCTAAAAACCCCTCCCCCCCCCTTGGTACCATTTTTGATTATATGAAAAATCTGTCATATATAAATTTTCGGCCCTTTTCCTAGAAGTAATAATAACTTTAAACGGATTCGATACGTATCATAATTAAGAAAGTATGGTTTTTGCTGTTTTCACAAAAAGCCCCCATTTCCCTCCCCCCCTTGGTTTGATTTTGCCCATTAACGAACTTGACC
Source organism: Maratus michaelseni (assembly GCA_963931845.1). NCBI lineage: Eukaryota > Metazoa > Arthropoda > Arachnida > Araneae > Salticidae > Maratus > Maratus michaelseni. The sequence goes on from OZ007595.1 coordinate 92,920,344, forward strand.
GTGATTTTATGTCCCTTAATTTTATGTATCCGTTTGGAAGAGATTTATGCAGAATTATTGACGTTATCGTGTCCATAAAAAGGTGACATAGATAGATAGATAAAGTTTTGAAGAGGGGGGGGGGGGGGTTCTGGCAGTCATGATAGGCGTAGATCTGCAAAATTTTTTCAAAAATTCCAACTTAGAGGAGAATGTAATAGGTAGTATTTCTTACGAAATCTACCTAAAAGGCAGAATACAATGAAAATCTTCATGCGATTTTTGCTTTTAACTAAAATATTTAAAAAAAAAAAATTCCTTTTCACAGAAACAGTTATTAATGAACAATAAATCTATTGTATATATGAATAAATATATTTCGTAAAAGAATGAACATTAAGATCAGACAACTGCAAAATGTTGTAACTGAAGAACAAGAAAAAAAATTCATGCTTCACGCACAGATTAAACTATTTCCAAAACTTCCAGAATATTTAAACGCAATTCATCTTTTGATACGATGAAAGAAGAAAACTCATAATAGAGTTGAAAAAACAATTTTAAGTTTTACCACCCATATGCGGTTTTGTATTCAAATTTATTTGTGCAACCCTTATATTTTTATATAGGACCACAATGCTAGAATTTAATTCCGAGAAAATGCATAACACTGTTTAAAATTAAATTTCAGAAATTTCCGTCCATCGACCGTAATACATTCGTATTGTTTTCTGCAGCCCTGTGTATGATCTATAAATATTTATATATACGAGACAATATGCTAAAATTTATTTCAGCTATAAGACGTATAGCATAGCTAAAAACGTACTTCCGACAATCACCATCCATAGACAGTAATATGTCCAATTTATTTAGAGCAAGCATAATATATATATATATGAGTTTATTTAGATTTTACAAACATTTCTTAGAATAATCTAATACAGTTTAGCAGAAAAGTAAATAACACAGTTCAAAATACCATTTAAGCAACGCACGTCCACAAACGGCAATATCTACAATTTTTTTGTACAGCCTATATGCTGTAAGCTGCAGATTTTTTTTTTTTTTTTTTTTTTTTTTTTTTTTTAACTATGTAATATACTATAATTTAGTTAAGTTTAAAAAAGCATCACACAGCTGAAAACCTATTTGCAGCAATCAACGCTCTTGGATAGTACTGTAATCGAATTATTTTCTGTCCTTTTAAATGACCGATAAATCTTATACAGACCATGTTCTTTAAGCATGTTGTAGTACGCAAATCAAATTTATTATGTTTGAAGTAGTGTAATATCATTAAGTTATACTGCAAACATTCCATAATGTTACGGAATTTGTTTGCGTGTCCCTGTTTACAATCTGTAAATGCTACAAGCTGCATTTTCAATTGAGAATGTCCCATATTAGACCTCAATATCATATACCAATTACACGAAAATACAAATAAAGTATATTTGCGAATATTAGAGAACGGACGGATAATACACAGAGATTAACTGAAATGAATGTAAAAAATGCCCTTTGCAATCGTTTTTTTCCCCTTTAAAAATTGTTTGTTTAGAACAATTTCCAGATTCAGTTTTTCTTTCTTTCTTTTTCTTTTCTTTTCTTTCCTTTTTTTTTTTTTTTTTTTCTCTTGTACTTGCTTGAACTTGAAGGTAGTTTAAATAACTTTTTTTCTCTATTCCTGCTGCTATATCTTAAAAAAAGAAAAAAATTATAATTTTTTTTAATAAATTCACTAGATCGCACTTTCTGCCATGCTTAAAAAAGCTGTGAGTTTTCTATAATCGGGTTCGGTGCTCATGGCAAAGTAACGTATTGTAAAGTGATTTCTTTTTTTTTTTTGGAAAAATCATGAATTGAAGTCATGAAAACTACTTTATCGGAAATGTAGCTAACTGCAACTACAACTACTTTATTTAAAAAGTAGCGACTACAAACTACTTTTCAAAAGTAGTCACTACTTCGTTACTTTCAGATTTTGCCAAAATATTCAATACTCGAAATTAAAGACACGGATTAAATAATACAGACTCCTCGTTATATCGCGTCTGCCCGGTACAATTAAATAAGTGCGATATAAACGGGTCAATTAAAGTTTTAAGAAATATAACATGCAAAAAAAAAAAAAAAATTGTGTTTGTCTCCAAAATGTTAGCTTATACACCTATTATAAATTTCTAAGTGAAATTTTGAGAGATGCATAATACAATCAATACAATACAGTTACTTAAAAAAATCCGGAGTGGTTCCACTCGACTTTTCGAATATTTTACAGAATACTGTGAGTTCAAATAAATAGTAATATAACAATAAATAAATTAAAAAAAATCCTAATTTTACAAAGGTGAGAGCTTTGGGAACCAGAAAAAGCGAGAAAATTTTAATATACACGCAATCATCCACACATACATATGAAATTTTGTGGGAAAATTTCACCTATGTTTTGCTAAAGTATCTTATTTTTTAAAAGGAACGTAACGCTTTTTTGCTGAAAAAGTACAATTTCCGGAAATAATAACAGATTGGGAGCCATAAATAAATGATAAGAAACTGTTTCTCTTTTATCAGTTAATGGTTTTAGAAATGTCAATCGGACATCGTTAAATGTAATTAACGGTCAGTTAATCGTTTTTGAGGGATAATCTTTTTTTTTTTTCATATAAACAGCTCAAAAATGGCGTAATTTTGGAGATCAGTTTTTGGGATCAATGTTTAGCGTTCACCCTACTTGTCAACCTTGTCACATTGATTATCTACCGTTGGTTAGTAGGGGTCACAGCGGGAGATTTTAGCTGAATCAGGATTCTACCGATTTTGAAAGGGTGAATGGGGCCAGGCTGAAAGGAAATACAGATCTCCCTAGTAAATACACATGTTTTGCTAATCGGTAATTAGTGAAGAAATAGTCAAACGTATTCAAGTTAGTCTCTAAAACCACGTTTTTCTAAATTATAATAATGGTTTGTCTGTGGCTGTGGGCAATATGTGTTTGTAGTAGATTTATTTAATAATGCAATATCTCTTGAAAACGACAATGTTTGAGGAAGGAAATTAGAAAAAATATTGGCAAATCATATAAATAAAAGAAGAAGAAGAAGAAGAAAAACATTGTTTGACCGCCATTACTTGTTTCAGCCATGTGTGTAGGCAGGGATATATGAAAGCGAGGGAAGGTCTCGTACTTGTTTGGTTCTTGAAATTTTATAAAAAAATTTATCATATGTTTCATGACTTTTCAATTTTTCTTATAACAATTGAACATTAGGTGAAAAAGCATGAATAAGTTTAAGTTTATTATAAGGTTATGACCAAAATATTTTCAATTATTTGGTGAATATTAAATCTGTTTTCAAGTTTGAATCTACTACTTTCTGACACATATCTGAAATACTTTTATTGATAAAGACATATTATTTGCAAGTAATCATAATCAGGTTCTTGGAAATCGAACAGTGTTCCTACAAAAGTAAACACACTAATGTATCAGAAAATGACGGCACATTTGACGCTTTAGGCAGACTTATATAACATGAAATGACGAAATGATAGTCATCGGGGAGCGATTGACTATAAATTCACGATATATGGCATTTAAAGGAAAATAGAGAATGACATTTAAAAATTAAGCGCATGACTATGAGAACGTGAAATTTTTAGGGAAATGGAGAGAAAATCACTGTTTGAATGTGTCAGGAAAAATTGTGTTGTTTAATGAAAGAAAAATATTTTTTAGGACCCTTACAAATGGGGGGAATGCGTAATAATTAATCGCCACCTATATTTAAGCTGCAAATAGACTACAGTTGGCAACTGCTGCTACTTTCATGTGGTCAGTCTCTTTCTGATATGCGGCAAGTCTCCTATAACTCGGCAGCAGGTCAGTGGTCAGTGGAGGTGATCCCCGACATGTTTATCACCATGCCTCTCTTTTGTTGAGACATCTTTTTTGTTGATAATCACAAGGCCGTTGGAAAAGAAAGCTTAGAGAAATAATTTATGATTTTTTGTAGCAAGTGTTGTTTGAACGCAACTTTAATGAAAACTGTTCAATTGTTTTGAAAATGGGCTTTCACGCTTTTGTGCTGTTATTTCGAAATGAGATTGGATCCTCCGATTTCAGAAAACGTGTAAAACGCTTGCTTTTCAAACATATTATTATTATTTTTCTTTTTACCTTTAAAAAAACTTTGTTATCCTTAAATCCAACTTGTTTTCTCTGATAAAATTATCGAATAATAGGACATTCAAATTACAATATTTTTTCATAAATTCAGATATGTTTCGAAAATATGTAATTAATTTACATTTATAATAATTGTTTCATATTTGAAATGATTTAATCATATGCAGAATTTTAAATTTAATTATTTTTGCGAATTGTTATAAATGGTTAATTTTATAAATCATGTTATAATCTAAAATAAACTCATATATAAAATAAACTCATATATAGTAAGTATAGTTAGTTTAAAAGACAAACAGCATTACTAAATTTAATCATATATGAAACAGTTGTGACTTTAAAACGATCTAATAATTTAGAAGGAAACAAAATATTAATAAAACTAAATACCTTACAAATAACTATTAGTTAATATTATTAAAACGTGTATGGAATTAAGATATTACAGCATTTTTTAAAATGATAATAGTAAGTTTGGAATAATTCAATTTAATAACTTAAGGGCACATATAACCAAAAAATTTCTTATTTTTATAATTTTCCTTCGTCGATTTTATGCTGCTGTTTTGACAAAAAATTCGTCTCATTCATAAAGGCACCAATAAATAAAAAAAACTGAGAAATTTTCTTCTCCTCCGTTTTCTAGCTTCAAGAGCTTTTCTTCTTTCTAGCACTTTTAAACATAGTTGTGAAATGTTAATTAGGTTACCGTCTGTCTGTCTGTCTAACAGTCTGCCCGTGTTCTAACTTTCATAAATATACTCGGATTTCCATGTAATTTTTATATGTTATTTAGATTAACTATATAACGTTCAGTATTGAAAATGCAGTGTATAGCATATATAGTGCGTTTAAAGGGACACACAAAATAATTCGGTTACATTCAGTTGTAATATGGAAGAAAATCGTTTGAGTTTTTTTATTGATGTTACGATATTACAAACATAATGAGATTGATATTCATCACTGAGATGGTCTGCATCACGCTTTGTGTGGTGTGTAGAATAAGTAGCATTTATAGTTCATTTACAAGTTCCCACAGAAAATTTCGTTTATAGAACGGACAATGATCAATAATAAGTGCTGGAAGTATGGATTCAGTTGGTAAATAATTTTGAAATTAACTAATTTATAGTATATTAATTGGTGTGTTTAAATTCTGCACATGACATACAGGACTGCAGAAAAGGTGACACAATACCGCATATGGACAGCAATTGCAAAAAATTAATATTTACTGCATTATGTGTTTTTTTATATTCCTTAACAATATTCTTTAAGTGTTGGAAAGTGTGTCTTAAAAAGTGTCTTAAAAATGAATGACTAAAAAAAAGTTATTAATACGATGCAGTATTCACATATTCCAGAAGATGACTTAACATTAGTAGCAATAGTGCTGTACAAAAAAGCAAAGAAAATGAATAACAGAGATAGAGCACAATAACATAATGTTTGTTTGTAAGGTCTACATTGGAGTCCTGCGCGAGTAGGCTTATTCCCGAACAGAAATCGAGAATTCTGCTTCAAGTCAACCTGAAACCAGACACACTTCAACCCGAATCGAACTCGAACCCAGAATGAAAGTAAAATTTATTCTTATTTTAATACAATAATAGAAAGGTAGTCTACAATTATATCTCTAATATAAATTTTATCTCTTTTGTATTAAAATGAACATATAATTCATTTTCAAAGATATAGTTTTTACGTGCGTTCGTAATTATGTAAATACGTAGCACCTATAATCGTCGTCTGGTCCGTCCGTCTGTCCGCATATAACAGCGCAAAAACGACCCAACCGAATGATCTGAAATTTAATATATATAATCGTTGCAGAATTTTGTCGAGTCACTTCAAATATCATGAAAATCCAATCAAAGCTCTAAAAGTTATTAATGAAAGTTTTCTTTATTCTGTTAAATCCTATCATACGTATAATCTATATAATAAAAGTGCAAGTCATGTGACTGAGGAAAAGAAATACAAGCTAACCACATCTTTTTTCATATGCCAAGTGGATTCAAAATTATTTTTTCGAATAAAATTGCAGAAAAGTTACATTTTTAGAAAAGTCGTTAAAAAAATGGTTTGCTTGAGAGCATTAAACAATGTATACATTCTGAGATAACTTCAGTAGAAATTAGGTTACCTCCGAATATCTCAATCCATTACACTAAATAAACAAAATAGATTCATTCATTGTGAGTCATAGAAATATTAAACCACATGGAGGTAATCATTCGCAAAACAAGATGTCCATGGTGAATTTTGCAGTGCTGCCTGGTGTCGAAAAAAAAAATTCGCATTTGTAAACATGGCATATGTAAAAAGAAAAAAAAAAGGCGTGCGCATTTCGCCATAACAGATGATATAATTCATTTAACTGAAATAATAACAACTAGTTACACCCATCGAAATTCGACGCAACAGAATATATTAAATAAATATATTACAATTTAAACTTATGAATAAAATAATAATGTAATGAAAAAAGAAAATGACTCTGAAAATTTAAAGCATGATATTCACCCAAACATACTCAAAACTTTGCACATGAACACCACATTCCATTGAAGATCTGATCTCAGTAAAAATCTAGACATTTACGTCATTTAGCTTTGTTAAAATTGAAATTTTGTGTTTGAAAATGCAAGTTTTAAAAATGATATCATTTTCATAAGTAGACGATTTAGCTTTTAATTTCAGAGTATGTGGAATATAAAATTTGGAATATAAAATCAGTTTTATGAAATTATATAGGAAATTATTACCGTAAGAGTCATTTAACCAATTGTTTAAAATTTTTCATTAAATATTTATTATAATTAAATAGAAATGATTTACTTTTCAGAAATATTTTATTTTGTGCATGCCAAGGAAGTAAAAAAATAGCAGAAGTTCTGTCTATTTAGATGCAGTTTTAAGGGTCGGTTAATATGGCGTCACACTGACTCGAGACTAGTAAAATACTTTATATTCATGGAGGAGAATTCATTTTTTTGTTTTCCGAATGACATCATTTTCTTCATCGGAAACATTTCGTTTTTCATATTACTTCTTATGATAGATTATTTACTGTTGTTTTATTTACATAGATTACTTAATATTATTTCTCAACAATAATCTGTATTCTGCTCTTCTGTGATTACTGCATAATTGACCGCAATCACTTTACTATGCTTAAATTTTATGAAAAACCATTGAGATTCTTTTTTTAATATGACGATATATACACTGATTGAATCCCGCTTCTGATTGGTGGAAAGTGATGGCAAATTAATCTTATGTTGTAGAGATAAAATCTTAACACAATTACCAACATTTTACAGAAATATCATAAAAACTTTTAAAATTAGAATATAAAAATGGGAATATTTAAAAAAATAGCTAGTGCTGGCACATCTGCCAATGAACAGATTTCATTAAAAAAATACTAATAATTATCAAAATTAATTCAGTAGAAATTTCAGGGCAGATGACTAAAAAAACAGTCTTCTGTTTTAAGTATATAGATGATTTTTTAACATTGTAAAACAAGTTATAGTGCGAACGCACCTCATTTGTAACTTTTAACGTACAATTCCCAACTTGTTTAAATTGAAAAATATTCAGGACTTTCTTTTGAAAAATTGGTTCAATCCGAACCCGAAAGAATCAAAACTGAACCCGAAACATTCAAAGTCAACTCTACTCGCAGCGAACATAATTAGCTTCCACCTTTTTTATACCAGTGCTAAGCGACTCCCATTTACGATTCACTCCCTATAACTTTTGCACAGTTCTGCACAAAAATAAAAAAATTTCAATTCCCTGAAATTCGATATTATATTTTTCCTATACTCCAAAGTTGAAACACACAAAATCATAGAATTTATTAATTGACACTTTTGTTTAGAACCTCCGGTTTGTACACCGTTTGTATGCCCCTCCTTCCCGTAAGCAATCTGTGCACAAAATTACTTTCCAGAAGCAAGTGCGTACAAACTCAGAGTCGCTAGTCCCAGTAGATTAGCTTTAGTACACACACACTGCACAATACCCTTTAAATAGATTTCAATTTTTTTTCCTACTCAATATCTACTCAATATCGGGATATCTAAAATGGCAGAAACTATTTTTTGGTACTTTTGTCTAAATTTTCGGACAAGAAAAACTGAAAATCTCAATGAAAACCTAACTCATAAATCTGTCGTCTAGGATTTTTTTAGGTCTTACGTTTTCTGTTAATCGAATTTTAAATACGAATAAGGGAACTAGAAAATCATCGCACGTTTAGTACCTTAAAAATTTAAATATCATCTGCCATGCGTATATCCATTGTCATATAAGTACGTCCACTGTTAGATACATGCAGGGCTCGGAAGTAGCGCGCTACAAGTAGCGAAACTACAGTAGCCGCTACTTTTTCTAGTAGTTTGTAGTGTAGCGCGCTACATTTAAAAAAGTGTAGTGTAGCGAGTAGCACGATACAAAATATCAGTAGTCTGTAGCGAGCATCAACGCTACTTTTGACGCTACTTTAGGAGGGAGGAAAAAAGTGCCAATCTTGTGATCATAACTCGTTTCATTTGTGCGAAATATATTATCGGAAACAATTTGCGAATGTCAGCGAAAAATCTCAGTTGCGGTATCATAGATTTTTCCACAGACGACGGCCACGGCACAAATTAACTATCATTTTCACAGTTTGGGTGTCAGAAACTTCGTGTATTGTCATTTAAATCCATAGAAATCTTCTCAATATAATGTATTTTTATACGACTACGATTGTTTTTTATCAAAATATAGTCGTCTGGCTATGTTAAGTCTTTATCTGACTATTTTCTTCTCCCTTTTTCCTCCCACCCCCAGCAAGCAAAAAATGTAAAATCTTTATTTAAAAAAAGGAACGGATTTATCTAAACATAAATTATCTAAATTGTCCCTTAACCTCCCATAATTTACTCTTCTTCCCCCCCCCCAGGCATACAAATAAATCTAAAATCTTTAAGTTATTTTTTTTTTATATAAAAAAAATCTCTGCCCTAAATAGTGCTCTGTAGTGACGATAAATAATCAGTAATATAAATTATCCCCCTTCCCCTAAAATTTCCTCCACCTCTCCATATACAAATTTAAAACTCTTCTTTTTTTTTAAGTTCCGTATTCTTTGCTGTCCAGTAACATTAAATAAATAAGCAATCATCTAAAATATTCCCTTCGAACAAAATTTCTGCTCGGTTTTGCCAGTTTAAAATCGTTGGAACTCTAATTAAAGTATATTCGAAAAAGCACAGAAAAAGAACAAGTACAGCATTTTATTATTAGAGAAAAGTGCACTAGGAAGAAATGATTTCTGCTTTCAAACAAACTAGCAGCTGAAACGTAAAGCGTCAGCTTGCCCGTTAGCTATTATTTGCTGGATTTGCTAATAAAACCGCAAAGTATTCATTCATAAAAAAAAAAATAATTTTCTTGCTGCCAACCCTTTGTCTTCTTACTCATTATTAGATCTTGTTTTTTTTTTTTAATGTGGGGATTCTTCTTTTGAGATTGGTGTAATAGAATGGCAGACAAAAATAGTATAGAATTGCCCTGGTCGGCATATAATGAATATTTTGAAGTTATAGAACAAGAAAGTAGTAATTATTCTGTAGCATGTAAACTTTGTCCAATTAATAAGAAGTTATCAGTATCAAAATCATCTGCTTACATTCTGAAGTTGCACATCTAGGTGAGTTAGCATTTTCTTTATTAATAATAATTACTGGATCGCATCTCACACCGAATATCTAAATTATTAAAATTATTATTCAATTGTACTAAATTACTTTGTAACTGAAAGACGTTTTCCATTATTCTTTATTATATATATATATTTTTTTGTAACGACAGAAGAATTTTCAGAAAACACTGTCAAAGTCAGCGTTTTCAACCGAATTTCCGACGCCGCAGCAGAGGAAAAGGGAAAAACGTGACACGAATCGCTTATAACCTGATAAGTAATTTATTTATCAAAAAATGGAAAACTCATTTCGATTGCAAATCGCTTCCATAGTCAGGCTTGCCTGTTTTATGCCTTTGTGTTTAAAAATGAATCAGATAATGTATCAGAAAGTTTCGCGTTGTTGAGCAAAGAATTTGAGAATCATCTTAAGGGCTACTGTGCTATATTACTCTCATAAATTTGTAAGATTATTACAATTTTTGTTTTCAAATCTCCTCTTTTTAACACTTTCCAACATAATTAAAAAGTGTCTATGAATTCACTTTGTCTGTCTGGCCGTGCTCTAACTCTCGTAAATATACTCGGAATGCAGTGAAAGTTTTATATGTTATTGAAGTTTACCATAAAATGTTCAGTATAGAAAATGAACTGTGTAGCATTTATATATCGCTTACAGGGACATTCAAAAGAATTCAGTTACATTATATGGTCTATGGGGAAAAATTGTTTGCGGTGCATTTAATTAGCGATGGTAACTAAAGTAGCGAAGTAGTGACTACTTTTGAAAAGTAGTTTGTAGTCGCTACTTTTTAAAATAAGTAGTTGTAGTTGTAGTTAACTACATTTTTCACAAAGTAGTTGTAGTTGTAGTTCGCTACAAACAAAAAGTAGTTTTTCCGACCCCTGGATACATGTATATGAATGTCCCCGGACAGATGTATGTATACATATGTCCACGGATACATGTATGTATAGGTATGTCCACGGATACATGTATGTATAGGTATGTCCACGGATAGATGTATGTATGGGTATGTCCACAGATAGATGTATGTATGGGTATGTCCACAGATAGATGTATGTATGGGTACGTCCACAGATAGATGTGTGTATGGGTATGTCCTCGGATACATTGGGAAAAAAAGCGTATCTAAAATAATTAAAATTTCTAAATTTCTAAAACAAATACGTATTGTTAAACATATATTTATTTAAAAAATATAAAAAACATAGCTAAATACACATTTCGTGTGATGTCCTCAGTGAACCGGATTCTGACCGTGTCCGCACTCACCATGTTACACGAGACTGTGTGTGTGTGTGTGTGTGTGAACTTTTTACGAAGATGATTTATATATTCCACGAGAAAATGGCAGTTTGTTAAAGATGTAGAATGATTGCAGTCAGTATCAAGAATCATGGCGAGGAGGTTAGGCAATGATGAGACACCACAAGAGTTTCTTCAATAAGGAGCAGCCAATTTCCAGATAAATCGTTTATTAATGAACAGGAGCGATGTCAGTAACAGTTCCCACAGTATCCAGTATAAACTTATAGCCCCCAGGCTTGACGATGGCTCACTACATCATTTAATAGATCTTAAAGAGCTGTTATGAAATTCGAAGTCAGTTAAACACCAGATAACCATTTGGGCAGCACTTCCAAACACGACAAAAATCTGCTCTCCAAAAGTTTGCAAGTCAATTTTGTTCACGACGCGTAGAGTTACTGAAAACGACGTAACGAGCGCACGATCCAATGAGTGAGAGGCGAATTTAAGCTAAGCGAATGAGGTGCGAGGGAGAAGATTTAACACGAAAGAATCCCCATCGTAGCTGCGCATTGATTTTGAAGTGTAAAATACCCAGCGCACGAAGCAAAGCATGGAATAAAAAAAATGGCTTTTTAAAAACATTTGAAATGACACAAGCGTCTCTCAGAATTTTATAGATTGGGGAGTTGATAAAAGCCACGAATGAACTTAAAGTTTTAGATTAAGTTTTGGAATAAGATAAATATTAATATACATGTTATTACTTTTAAAAGGACATTAAATAGGAATAAATATTATTAAGAATTAAGGAAATAATGACTATGTCAGAAGTTAGATTAATTTAAAGGAATAATGCGAAATAAATGCGAAGGCTATGCGAAGGAAATAAATTTTTTATATAACATATATATATTTAGATTCATGTTCTTACGTAGAACTTATGTGATGGCATTTCTTTTAAAAAATTCTGTTTTGAAACTTGATTAACCTCGGTTAAATTAACTTACATTGTACGGAAACTTAGTGCGATTTTGGCAAGTATGCATTTGGCATATTTTGTGTCGACGACTACGATATTAAGTGGACTGTAAATTAATCTACTATCAATAAAATTTCAACTTTGTTTTTATCAACGAACCATTTTATTTATTTACTTCGGAGCTCCCCATGGAGACATCCGAACGAAGCAAGAACAAAACAACAACTGGTTACATTTATCGCCAAGCGATATTAGAAGCCAAGAGTGGCGCCAACATACCGGCCACCACTGAAATATTTATTTCAGCAACATATCTTAAATGTCCTTCGTTGTGAACAATTAATTTTTTCTTTTTAACAATAAATCTTCAATTATAATACAAGTTTCAATTCAATCAATAATACAAATATACAATTCAATTCAACTATAATATCAAAATACAAAGTTACTGCAAAAAATTTTCAAATATAAATGCACAGAAATACAAAAAAAATAAATATTTACATTATAATAAAGGATCATTTATGGGCAAAATACTAACATTAGAAATTGCACGTTTGAATATACCATTAGGGGTTTTTACAAGCACAACACTAATTTTATCATCGCTCCCATAAATAACGTCTTGAATGCGACCGACTGACCAAGTACACATGGACAAATTACTATCCTTTAATAAGACCATAGTTCCAATTTTAATATTTTCTTTTTCAAATAACCATTTTGTTCGCTGTTGAAGATTATTTAAATAATCTCTACTCCATTTTTTCCAAATTAATTGATTAATTTTTGTAATTTGCTGCCAATGACTAAGTTTATTATTGGCAAGGTCAGTCAAGTTTGGTTCACAGATTCTATTTATAGGGCGGCCGATTAAAAAATGTCCTGGGGTTAACGTTTCATAGTCATTTGGGTCCGAAGATAAAGGTATTAGAGGCCTACTGTTTAAAATACCTTCGATTTGATTAACGACAGTTAAAAATTCCTCAAAAGTTAGTTTTAAATCTCCAATAGTTCTTTTTAAATGGTGCTTAAAGGATTTTACTCCTGCCTCCCACAAGCCACCAAAATTAGGGGATCTAGGAGGAAGGAATTTCCAAGAAATTGAATTAGCCAATAAGTAAGCAGCCAATTCCTCGGATTGATTTTTTACAATTTTATGCAATTTTTTCAATTCTGAATTCGCACCAACAAAATTAGAGGCATTATCGGAAAAGATGGTGGCACAAATTCCGCGCCTAGCTACAAATCTTTTTAAAGTAGCTATTAAGGCTTCAGAAGTTAAATCTGTTATTATTTCTAAGTGAATTGCACGAGTAGCAAAATAGACGAAAATTGCGACATAAATTTTACTAAAAACTCCTTTACGTTGGTTTTTGTATTTTATAAAAAATGGGCCACATAAATCAATCCCTGAATTTGTAAAAGGGGGGTTGATATTTACCCTTTCTTTAGGTAACGAGGCCATGATTTGTTCTGCAATTTTAGGTTTGTTTTTAAAACAAACAATGCAATTATGCACGATTTTTCTAGCGATGTTTCTGCCATTTAAAGGCCAGAATTCTTGTCTCACAAAATGAAGCAAGGTTTGAGCACCAACATGCAAATTTTTTAAGTGAAAATACTGGAAAATTATAAGGGTAAGCCTATGATCTTTCGGTAAAAGAATAGGATGTTTTTTATCATAAGATAAATTTGATTTATCTAAACGACCACCAATCCTAATAATTTCATCCCTATCAAGAAAAGGATTTAAATTACTTACTCGACTATCCTTTAGTTTCTCACCTTTCGTGAGCGCCTTCATTTCTCTGTCGAAATACATTACCTGCACGAGTTTAACCAATTTTATTTTTGCCTGGTGAAATTCCTGCTTTTTAATAGGCCCTACAATCCTTTCTTTGTGCTTGCAATTATAAATAAATCTATAAATATAAACTAAAATACAAATTAACTTAAAATAACTGTTACTTAAATTACAAAGTTTGTTAAGAAAATGATTAAAGTCCTGAGAAATAAGATGCAAATTAATAGTATTGTTCGATTTAAGTTCGTCTAAATATGCATCATCATTTGGAAAGTCAGTTTTTTCCTCTTTTTCTGTCAAGTCCAAAATATTATTAGTTAATAATGGACCTTTCCACCACAGTTCCATATCTGAGAGTTTCTGAGGAAATGTTCCACGAGATATTATATCAGCTGGATTATCACTAGAAGGAATGTGTTTCCATAAAAATTGTTCAGTGAGAGACTGAATCTTTGAGACTCTATTCGCTACGAAAGTTTTTAATAGATGAGCAGAGGTTTTTATCCATGCCAATGCTATAGTTGAGTCTGAGAATAAAATTACTCCTTGAATGTCTAGTTGTAAGGAAGGGAGAATTTTGGCGACAAGTTGAGAAAGAAGCAAACAGGAACATAGTTCCAACCTTGGCACAGAAATGGTCTTTAGAGGTGACACTCTTGATTTGCTTGCAATGAGGTTTGATGTGGTCGATTTGGATGGATTTAAACAATATATATAAACTGCAGCACCATAAGCTGTTATGGAAGCGTCAGCGAAACCAAGAACAAATATTGCTTCTGTGGAAGGAGTTAAAATGTATCGATTAATTGTTATATTTTCTATAGTTTTTAGTTGACTTACGAAGTTACACCAATCACTAGCAAGAGGTTCCGGAATGTTCTCGTCCCATCCGAGTTTACACAACCACAATTTTTGAAGATAACACTTAGCCTTTGAAATAATTGGGCCAATGAGCCCAAGCGGATCATACAATTTTGCTATGACAGAAAGAACCTGTCTTTTGGTGTATGATACTTGCTCTTTCACCGAAACTCTAAACGCAAATTGGTCCTTGTTGGATTGCCAAACCATACCTAGAGTTTTAGCTGAAGTGTCAGACTTAGTGCAAAAGGAGACATCTTCGATTTCGTCATGATTTAAAAGCTCATTCAAATTTGAGTTGCATTTGTGCAAAGACATTCCACAAGAACGAAATATGTCAATTAATTGATTTTTCAGGGCTATTGCCGAGTCTGAATCTGGGGATCCAGTCACAATATCGTCCATATAGCTATCAGAAAGAATAGCTTTTGCCGCAAGAGGAAATTTATCCTTCTCATCTAAAGCCAATTGTTTGATGCACCTTATGGCCAAAAAAGGGGCGCATTTAGTTCCATAAGTGACCGTGTTCAATTTAAAGGCAATTGTGGAATTATTTTCGTAATCCTTCCAAAGAATGCGTAGAAGGTCCCTTTGCGAAGAATCTATCAAAATCTGCCGAAACATTTTTTTAATGTCCGCAGTTAAAGCAATCTTATATTTTCGAAATCTTAACAAAATATCAAAAAGATCTTCCTTAACTTCACCGGTAAGCAAAATATCATTCAAGCTTTTTCCGGTTGTGGTAGGTGCAGAGGCATTAAAGACAACCCTTAATTTTGTAGAGGATTTATCTGGTTTAAAAATGCCATGATGAGGCATGTAATAAACTACTGAGCGAGAGTCTTCGACTGAAATTCACTCCATATGCTCCAATGTTTCATATTCATTTAAAAATTCGCAATAAAGTTTTTTCATAGCACTATTATTTTCCAATCTCTTTACTGTTTCATGTAAATGCCTTTCTGCTAATTTTCTCGAATTTCCCAATGAATTTAATTGATCAGTTTGAATCGGCATTTCAACAATAAACCTTCCGGTATCATCTCTTTTGTGCGTTTTTTGAAAATGAGATTCACAGAATTCTTCTTCTTTACTTAGAAAACGGTCAGGTGAAATATTTTCTATTTCCCAAAATTTTTTAAGATTAGATTCAATGTTCTCAATTTCATAATTAAATGTCAATCCACAATATGAATTAGAACTCTTGATTTTAACAGTTCCAGTAGCAATAAGGCCAAACACCGAATTTTGAAACATTAAATTTGGTGAAATGCGATTTTTTCCTTCTTTTATTATCTCATAAAAGAGTTCTGCGCCAATTATTAAATGAATTTTTCCCGGTATGTCGAAAGTAGGATCAGCTAACAATACCCTATTTGGTAACAATGCTTTATCAATTTTAATATTTGAAGAAGGTACACAATCAGTAATTTTCGAAACAACAAAAAATTCACTAGGTGAAGAGAATCAAGCATTTTTATTACGAATCATCGTCTTAACTTTCCCTTTAACATTAAAGGCATTTCCACCTAATCCACTAACGGAAACATTTATTTTTTTCTTTTTTAAAGCCCAAATAAGAGGACATCTCTTGCGTAATATAGTTTGCTTGGCTCCCGCAGTCCAGAATTCCCCTGGCCTGCACGAAACATTTATGCAACGGACTATAAATATAAATACTATATGCCGTAGACAAAAGAACTGCTTTTTTACTTTCATTATTATGCGATGAAAAACTCTGAGATACTTCCGATAAATTTTGTTTATTTGTTTCATCATTTTCTGTACCAGAACGACGGTCTGGCGCCAAAGACATTTCAATTTCAGAATCGGGGCTTTTTAATGACGTTTTATTTTGAAATGATTTATTTTTATCACGATGAAGTAACACGTTAGGTTTGAGAAAACATCGTTGACAGCTATATTTTGAACCGCATTTCGAAAGCATATGGGAATCATTTAAACAATTTATACAAAGTTTATTCCTTTTTACTTCATCAAATCTTTGAATTGGAGTCATTTTTAGAAAAACAGGGCACTGGTGAATTGCATGAAATTTTTTACAAACAGGGCATGAATTAGAATTCAGAATAAAAGTTTTTTGTTTGTTCTGGGTTTTAAATTTTTGCGAATTTATTTGTGTTCCTTGAAGGTTTTCCAATATTTGAACACGATTTTGCAAGAATTCGATAAAGTTATCCCAACTGGGTAGATCTGTCGTTGTTAATGTCATTTCGAATTCCTTACATGTTGTTCTATCCAATTTTGTCAAAATAATATTAATCAATAAATTTTCACTAAAATTGTTCATTTCGACATTTAAAACTTTTAAAGCTCTTACATGCTTTAAAATACAATCAAGCAGCATTCTTAATTTTTCAGCTGAATCAGTACAAATATTATCTAACATTAATAAAGATTTAATATGACTGTTAACTATTAATCTTTTATTGTCAAATCTTTTTTTAAGTGCTTCAAATAATGACTCATATGTGTCATCAGTGCTTTGGATTTGTTTTGCTGTCCCCACAAGAGAGGATTGCAAATAAAAAAGTTTCTGATCACTAGTTAACAATTCGTTCGAATCAATTATACTATTAAATTGAGTCTTAAAGTTATTCCAATTTTCATACGAACCATCGAATTTCGGCAATGGAATTTCAGGTAATTTGACATTTAAATTTTTTCTTTTGTTAACACCATTATTTTCAATATTATTATCAACATTTTTACTTTTAGAATTATCAATAAGCCTTTTAAATCTTACCTTGAGATTTTGGAGATCTTGTTCGATTTCTTCAAATTCAGAATCACATTTATCCATTTCTTCATCTTTCAAAATTTTATAGAACTCATTTTTCAAGTCGTCTAATTTATCTTCTAACTTGTTCAAATTCTCAATTTTGTTTAATATATCCACTGAGTCTATTTCTTGTGCCCCATCGGCTATAAAGTTTGCTAATTTTGTCAATTGGGCCTTTATATTGCCCCTCCTTCGATTCAACACCTTTATATCAATTGTTATTGTTCCGATTTCTTTTTTTTCTTTTATTTGAACAAAAACGAAATATAATCCTATGATGGCTGGTTATTCTCCGCGAGCGGAACCATATCGACGACTACGATATTAAGTGAACTGTAAATTAATCTACTATCAATAAAATTTCAACTTTGTTTTTATCAACGAACCATTTTATTTATTTACTTCGGAGCTCCCCATGGAGACATCCGAACGAAGCAAGAACAAAACAACAACTGGTTACATTTATCGCCAAGCGATATTAGAAGCCAAGAGTGGCGTAAGTTGTTTGGCGCATAATTAACTCCATCGTTTTTGTTACTGGTAAACATTTATAACCATAAAAATATTTGGTGATTTATCACCTGCGCTCGGCAAACGAAAAATGCCTTAAAATTAGTTAATAAAAAAATCTAAGAATATTAACACGTTGTATTGTCATTGGAAAATCGCCTATATACATACTTTTTATAATTCTGACACAACAGGATGGGAGTAAATATCGATTACAAAGGTCCATATTTATACACAAAATAAACCAGTTGGAAATTGTACGTTAAACGTGACAAATGAGGTGCGTTCGTATTATAACTAGTTTTACAATATGAAAGAATCATCCTTATTATTTCAGTGAAGTGAATTATATCGCCTGCTAAGAGCGAAAGGAGCTTTTTTTTTTTCGTTTTACGTATGCCACATTCACAGTTGCGATTTTTTTTTTTTTTTTTTTTTTTTACATCAGACAGCGCTGCAAAATTTACCATGGAAATCTTGCTTTGCGAATGATTACCTTCATGGTTTAATATTTTTGTGACTCCTAATGAACAAGTCTCTTGTGTTTATTTTCTTTAATGGATTGAGATATTCGACTTTTAACCTAATTTCAACTGAAGTCATCTCAGAATCTATACATATATTAATGTAACTCGTTACTCAAACAAACAATTTTGAATGATTTTTCTAAAAAAAATAGCTTTATGCAATCTATTTGAAAAAATAATTTTGAATAAAAATCGCCTCCTGGTATATGAAAAAAGAATTGGTCAGCCGGTGTCACATGATTTGTGTTTTCGTTATTATATAGATTGCGTGTGCTCGGATTTAATAGAATGAAGAAAACTTTTATTAATATATTTTTAAGTTTTGATTCGATTTTTATAAAATTTGAAATGACTCGACAAAATACTGCAATGATTATATATAAGGTAAAGCCAGGAGAAATAGCGCGGTCGGAGAGATTGCGCACATCAAGGTTTGGGGGGAAGTAGTAGAATAAGCTGCGACTCCAGGTAGTTGTACAACAGCAGTAGTGGAGTGTCTACTTGAAAGTGCACGTTGATTGTTTTGAGTGTCTAAGATAAAGCATTGCTATTTTGTTTTGTTTTCCCAAAGTAAGTGCTTGAATTTTCATAGCTATTCATCAGAATTTCTATACAATGTCAGAAGTACAAAATATTTTTAACTTAAACGATTTCTCATAAGCTACTAATCTAGACTAACAAGGTGAACATCAACGGTTCGTTTTAGTAGCGGCCATGTTTATATAAAAGGCTGCGCAATCTCTCCTACCGAAATTGGAGAGTTTGCGCATCTGCTACTTAGGAGAGATGGCACATTGTTTCTATTAGTTTCCCATGCTAGGAGAGATTACGCAACTTATTGGTAAATTTGCCTAAAAAAATAATAATTTTAAATGGGCTAATTTTAAGTTAAACGTGTTATCAAGTAACTTAATGTTATTTTCTAATCTTATCTGGACTTCCTTTTTCTGATTCTTTATTTTTTTCCTTTAATTAAAATTTTTTAATCGTTTTTAAAATTATTTCCTTTTTCTGATTCTTTAATCATTAGGTTTAAATATTCACTCTTAATATAATAATATTTGTTCACAAAAACCTTACAACAATGTCATTTAAGTGTAATTATTATTGTTAACAATTTAAGTGTAGTTATTATTAGTAACAATCTCTCCTACACATGTGCGCAATCACACCAACCCTGTAAGGTCAGATTGCGCAAAATAACTTTCTTGGTTTTATTACAATAGTTCTATTAAATTAAAACATAACAACAAAATAACAATTGGAATGCATAAAAAACAAATGAAGTCAAAATTATTCATGGATAGTTTAGGAAAAAATTATTATTTAATTTTTTTATTGTTATTCTTTTGAATTGTGCGCGGACTCTCCTAGCTTTACCTTATTGAATTTCAAACCATTCGGTTGGGTAGCTTTTGTGCTGCTATATGCGGACAGACGGACGGACGGACCAAACGACGACTATAGGCGCTAGGTATTTATATAATTACGAACGCACCTGAAAAGCAAGTTAAGTTAAATAAAATAGTGTAAAAACGGGAGGGCAGGAATGGGTGCAAGGAACAGTTGATAGTCCAATATGTAACTGACGCGAAAAAATTATGCTTATTTAAAGTTTTCTAAAAAGTAATATACACGGTTGACACAATTTGACTGGCAGCACTCAGCGTGTTCTCTAGCGCGATCTAATTGTGAGAATGGAGCTAAATTGAACCAAATTTTGTGCTAAATTTTGTCCATTCAGTGACATTCTGAGCAAGTCAGTCTAAGTAGTCGTTACTCGTAAATATTTGTAACTATAAAAAATATTTGGCGATTTATCACCTGTGCTCGGCTAACGGAAAATGCTTCAAAATTAATTTATCAATTTATAATTAAGTTCTAAGTATATTAAAATCTGATTTAGGCAATAAATGATAAAATTAAATCATATCATTAAATCCTATTATATGGTATCATATGATTAAATATGATTAATATATGATTCATAATCATATGATTGATACCATAGGCATCAATCGTGTGTCTTCCCATTCTTTTCGAATCATTTTGTGGTCATCGACAAAAAAAGAGGAGTTTCAACAAAAGAAAGAGGCGTTGACAATCTGTCATCCCTGTTCACTACTTGACCTCTGAACTTTAGACTTGCTAAGAAAGTCACAAAACGTCAAAGTATCCGATGTTCCAGAATTAGAAGAAACCGCGGTAGGTCTGGTAGTCTGGGAGAACCTTAAACAAGACGGTTGAAAAAGAATTCCGCGAAAAAAGACATTCACACATGTCCCTAGTGAGTAGTTTTGGAGCTAATTTCTTTTTTTTTCGAGGAATCCTTCATTTTCCTGTATTTGTTTAATTATGCTACAAAATTTAGCTCCATTTTTGAAATTGGATAGAGCTACAGAACACGCTGAATACTGTCAGTTTAATTATAGTCACCTTATATATAAAATTCTAAGTATTAAATCTAAATAAAGAAAAACAAATACGTTGCCTTAAATATTGTTCTATTATCTATATTCTACTATAATTAGTTTTATTTTTCCATTTAAGAAGTTGCAAAAAGAGTTTTTTTTCTTTACAATGTAATAAAAAAGTAAAATAACATCTGGAAATTAATGTATAAATAAATATTATAAGACAAAATTGTAATGACAAATTTGTCATAAAAATAAAAACGTCAGTTTCTTCTGTGTAAATATGTAGTAAAGTATTAAATATGACATTAGAAGAAAATATGTAATTTATTTGTTTTTGTGTCAATTAAAATGCACCTGTTAATGTTTTTGCTATTAAAAAAATATTTTTTTATTTTAATTTTCACCACAAATATTAAAGGTTTATTTAGAAAACAAAAGCATTATCATTTCGATTCATTTAAAAAGTTGTATTGTCATTGGAAATTCGCCTGTGTACATAATCTTTATAATTCTGACACATCAGGATGTGAGTAAAAATCGATTACGAATTTCCATATTTATACATAAAAATAAAAAAAGCAAGTGAAGTAAAATAAAATAGTGTAAAAACAAGAGGGCAGGAATGGTTGCAAGGACTAGTTGATAGTCCAATATGCAACTGAGCGATCTAATTGCGAGAATGGAGCCAAATGGAGCCAGATTTTGTCCATTCAGTGATATCCTGAGCAAGTCAGTATAAGATGGGCATCAATCATGTATCTTCCCATTCTTTTCGAATCATTGTGTGTTCATCGACAAAAACCCGAGGAGTTTCAACAAAAGAAACAGGCATTGACAATCTGTCATCCCCGTTCACTGCTTGACCTTTGAACTTTAGACAAGCTAAGAAAGTCACAAAATATTAAAGAGTCCGATATACCAGAATAGAAGAAACCGCGGTAGCTCTGGTAGTCTGGGCGAACCTTAAACAAGACGGATATCAAAGAGTTCCGCGAAAAGACAGCGCCAAACATGTCCCAAGCGGGTAGTTTTGGAGCTTTTTTTTTTTCGCATAATCCTTTCGTCTTCCGTCTTGTTTAATCATGCAACAAAATTTTGCTCCATTTTCGAAATTGGATAGCGCTACAAAACACGCTGAGTACTGTCAGTTTAATTATAGTCAGCTTCTATATAAAATGCTGAGTATTAAATCTAAATAAGGAAAAACAATTAAGACGTTGTCTTAGATATTGCTATATTATATATCTTCTATTATAATTATTTTTAGTTTTCCATTTAAGAAGCTGCAAGACAGTTTTTTTTTTCTTCGCAGTGTAATAAAAAAAATTGGAAAATAATGTATAAATGTAATGACAATTTTGTCATAAAAATAAAAGAGTCAGCTTTTTCTGTTAAAATAAGTAATAAAATATTAAATATGACTTTAGAAAAAATATGTAATTTATTTGCCTTTAGTGTCAATTACAATGCATCAGCTAACGTTTTTGCTGTAAAAAAATAATATTTTTTTATTTTATTTTCATCACAAATATTAAAGGTTTATTTAGAAATCAAAAGCATTTTCATTTCCATAAATCCTTTAATATTATCTAAAATAAATTTTGTTTGAAACATAATAAAATGATGTGCTATCATATACTGGATAATATTAAAAATGATATATTAAATAAAAATAAAAGTTATCTTATATTCCGGAATCTGTTTTCTGAAATTAATTAATTTGAAGATTCAAAATTTCAAATGATGCCACATGAAAATTAAAAAATATACATCAGGAATGAAATTTTTTTTAAAGTGAGTAACGAAGATTTACTCAAAAGAAATGTCTCAATGCGTGGCTTTTGAAATAAAGAAATTATAGGCTTTAGTAAACGATTTTTCAATTATGCTGTAATTTAAATTTATCATTTCTACAACTATGATTTACAAATTTATTTTTTGTGAAGGCTATTCAAAAAGAGCTTATATTATTTATTTACAATAAAATAATTATGAAATTGTCTATTAAATAAAGATACACCATCTACTGATGAAATGCTTGCATGTTTTTATTTAGAAATAGAGAATGTGTATATAATTGTTTAAAAAAATGTATATAACTTAACTTTTTAATTTATTTTAATTTCAATTGTTTTATTTTATATGTTTACATTATTAACTTATAGGAGATGTTAACTATTAAATTTAAATAAGTTAAAACAAATTCTTTTTTTTTTCTTAAATTTTCTTATACATATTTCTCTTCTTTACGCATTTAGGCAAAAAAACATTTTCCTTTGTGATGCAATATAATGGAGAAATATAATTCGATAAAGATGTATTAGAGAAGTAAGCACGAGAACTGCACAAAATTGATCGAAGCAAGTTAATTAGTAAACATTCATTTAATGTCGTAAAACATACATTGATATAATTTTCAATTGTGAAATGACCATTAAGATTATTTTAGTTGTCAAAATAAAATTTCGTGGATTTTTTTGTTATGTGCACTGCGGCCGTAAGATTTTGAGTCGTTTCAAACTTTATGCTTAAAGTAGCCTGATATGTATATCTTGTCTACATCTCAATGCGATAGAAGATGCTGCCTTTGGGACTAACCGATTTTAGTTTCAACGCATTGACAATAAAACTTAGGCATGATCTATAATTATTTCCGAAGTCCATTATATGTGTCGGATTATGTTACCTGAACCATGCTATCCACAACAACTATCACTTTGGTGAATTTGATGATCATCGGCTAAATAGTTTAAGAGGAATATCCTCCCAAAGGTACCACTGGAGTAAGACGCATAAAAGCTTCGCTCGCTTTAATGGTTCCGCTCAATATAAATAAGGTACTTCTACCAAAAAAGGCCATCCTTTAAAAGGCCATCAGCTTATATCTTGTGTAGAACGGTCTCGGCCAAACATATGGAAGAGCATACCACACAGTTTATTTGTCCTTGACACGTGCGGATAGTTTCAACAACAACCGATACCGTCTTCTTCGTCATTTCCGGACTACTGAATATTTCGACACGTCGTTGTTAAAAATAGTAAGTAAACTTTCATATGAAATAAGCGCAAATAATTGCATAAATTTTACAATCTTTGCATGATGTACCAGATAACTTAATAATATTTTAGAATGTACATTGGAATATTCTCTATTTTTAATGCTGTTTGTGTTTAAAAGTGAAATTTGTGAAAAAAAGACGCTTCCTTAAAAGATAATGCTTCATTTTCCAAAAGGATCTAACGAGTCTTTGTTCATGAGGAATATGTAGGAATGACTCAAGTGGACACAGGTACATTTTTCTGCCACAAATATGAATACAGTGGAACTTCCCTTTAACGAAGTCCCTATTTAACGAAGTTTTCTACTTAACGAAATTTTCTGCAAAACTTTGACTTTGAACACCATTAGCCTGTAAATTAATCTCCACATTACGAAAAATATATTCTATATAACGAAGTTTATTCCACTTTTGTACGTGTACAGAATTCAAATTAAGCGATTGCTGTTCGAAGGATGTGCAAATTTATTTCAGCGGATTCGATTGTATGAAAATGAACACATTTAAATAATTTCCATTCTGCTTGGTGCTAAATAAAACAATTTTTTTTCACACAAAGAAAAACACTTTTTATCATTATTCTTCCACTCCGAGACGCCAGCGCTGACAGTTGGGGAAGTCAAAATCCCCTTTTTACCTTCAATGATATAGAAGATGAGGAGTCGCAATGGCGTCAGATGCATTGAAACAAAAAATATATATTAGAATCAGACAGGTACCATTCTGATCTTCCATTGCTGATGGACAATTGCTTTGTACATCCAAAAGAACGTGCTTCAAAATACAATTGAAGAACATCAAAGTTATTTTTGTTCCTGCCAATACAGCTAAACTTCAATCATTAGTCTAAGGAATAATAAAAAATCTTGAAGTATATTATCGAAAAAGACAGAAAAAAGCCGATGTAGTGAAAACATTAGCTTGAGATTCTGTGTATCAGAGCTGATGTAAGCTTGAGAATGTGACGTGATTTCATCGACCGTACACACAACTGTTTTGTAAAAGACGTCTTCATAATTAAAACTGAATCAAATGCTTCTGAATCCAATACCTGTTTGTCATATCTCAAGAAAAAATTTCATGAATTTAAGTTTATTTCTATTTAACGAATTTTCTTCATAACGAAGTTCTTAAGTGTAACGATGAGACTTCGTTAAATGGAAGTTCCACTGTAACTGCGTTTGGATATCTCCATAATATAATAACTTTATTTTGACGTTTTAATACATATATATTTAATTTAGAATAGTTAAAGTGTATTATTTTAAAACACGGTTTTTATTTTCTTCTTTCTTGGTGTAATACACATAAAATATCTGTCAATTAAAATTAAACCATGTAGTTAGGACATTATGGTCTTACTTAGAGCACATACTCTTAAGGTGGTATTCAAAAGAAATATTTTTCCACGCTCAACAACTCAAAATTTTGTGACACATTAAGTATAAACATGAAACTTGGCGGCGTGATTTATGAAGAGATTTATAAGGGACCCATGTTTTTATTTTTCATTCAATTAATTAGAAATTGATTTACAAACAATTATTTTCACAGTACGATATATATATATTTTTTTGTTTCCAGCGCTATCGCTTCCGGAAATTTGATTCAAAATGTCAACTTTGTCAGCATTTTTTGAAATATATTCTACCTTTATCAAAAAAATGGGACATTACGGACATTATAAAGTTTCTGAATAAGAGAACCTGCCAACTGGATGCATTTTAGAGCAAAAATGAATTAAAAAATGTGTCTCAAAATAAGCAGTTTGGATTTGAATACACCCTTAATGAGGTCATTTTAAACTGTCTATTGTTTTGAACTCTCATGGACAAAATTCAACAGCGACAAGAGTATGCATAATTTAAAATTGTAAATATATGTATAAATATTACACCCAAGAATATTTAAAATATTAATGCTGATATAACACGTTTTATTATGATCTAAATTTCTGAATTCTTAAGATGGTCTTATTTTGTTCAGGTCCTTTCATTACAATTTTTTCAAAAAGAAAATGATATCCACAGTTTCTTAGATTTAAACCGATAAAAATTATTAAATACGTTAAAAAGAAATTAAAGTATTCACTTTTAGTATTATTTTTAAAAGAACCCTTTAATATTTTTGCAATGATAAATCGTGCTTTTATAACATCGTACATTATATTTATTATAAATATTATGAAAGATTTATGAAGAAAACGAAAATATCATCATTTCCATAAATCATTTTATATCCTTAATAATAAATTCTCTTTGAAATATCATAAAATGGTTTACAGTTATAAACTGGATAATATAAAAGATGACACATGAAATCATCATAAAGGATGCATCTTATTCCCAGGAATCTAAATTCCAAATTAAAGCAAGCATATTTAAAGATTCAAAATTTTAAAGGATGTTCCAGGAAATTTTAGAAACATACCTCTGGAATTCAAATTCCTTTTAATGCAAGTAAAGAGGGTTTATTCAAAGAAATTGCCTTATTGCATAGCTTTTCAAATATATTATATTCTTTAGTCTGCGGATTTTAAAATTGGTTGGTATATGTATTTGATAATACTCCAACTGTAAAATTAAAATATATTTTTTAAACGTCATTCTACAAGATCTTATTTTATTTATTTACAATATAGAGATTATTAAATTGGCAACGAAACGTTGATACAGCATGTAGTGACAGAATGAAATAAGTGCATATTTATATTTAGGGAATATGTTATGTAAGCTGATTTTATGTTTATTTAGAAAAACTATATACGTATATTATAGTTTTAAACGCATTACATAAAAATTTACTTACCATTTTTATAAATTGAAAAGAATATTTATTTGGAATTGACGTTAATAAAGGATGTTTGTTTTAGGTATTTAAAAATATGACGTATAAGAAATGTCAAATAAGATATTTCAAAATTGGCAAAAACAAACTTTATTTTCTCTTTCATTTTATTATACATATTTCAATTATGTATTTAAGAAGTTGCAAAACTATTTTTTTTCTCTTACGGCGTAATAAACATAACAAAATTGTGATTTGACAAAGTCGTATTAATATAACCACAATTTTTCTAGTAAAATAATAATTAGCATATGGCTAAAAAGAAATAAACTTGTATATTAATAAAATATATAATATATTAATAAAATATTAATTTGCCTTTAGCGTTATTTAAAAAGCTTCGGCTAATGTTCTTTGGAATAAAAATAACATTAATCTCCTTTTATATTTATCATGACCTTTAATAGTCTAACAGATTTACATGATTATCGAAAACGCCATCATTTCATTAAATCATTTTACAGGGTGTCCTATAAATGGTTGGACGTTTTGTAAAATTCAGTAACAAAAAAAGTAGAGAATTATTGAAATGTTTCTTACAGTGTAGTAATTTGTGATGATTAGGATTATCTTTAATATGCATCATTGTTTTGGTTCTAATCATTAGACATACGTGGTACTGCACTATTGGTGACTGAGATAACGCTAAAAAAAAAACCTTTCAATTTCAAAACATAAACTTTTTTTTTCTGTTTTTACGTTTCAACAGCCAAATAGAAAAGGAAGTAAAAGCTGAATTAACTTTGATCCATTTTAATAGGTTATATTGAACGTTCTAAAAGTTTAATGCAGTGCAACGCCATCTATCGTTGGTATTTAAAACTAAATCAAAGAAGTGTAGCAAAATTTCTATTTTTTGTTTTGCGTTTTGACAGATAAGCATATAAGAGAGTAAAACCTGAAACAACTTTAATCCATTTTATTAAGTTAGTTTAAGCTTCTAATAATTTAGTATGGTGTAACGCCATCTATCGATGATATTTGAAACAAAATCCAGGAATTGTAATAAATTTTCTATTTTTGTGGCGTTTTAACAACTAAACAGGATAGTGAGTAAAACCTGAATGAACTTTGATCAATAT
This sequence comes from Maratus michaelseni, assembly GCA_963931845.1. NCBI lineage: Eukaryota > Metazoa > Arthropoda > Arachnida > Araneae > Salticidae > Maratus > Maratus michaelseni. Next base: position 92,948,387 of record OZ007595.1, read on the forward strand.
TAAAGGTTAATTTGAGTGTTCTAACAGTTAGATACTGTGCAATGCCAACTATCGTTGATATTTGAAACTGTATCAGATAAGTATAATAATATTTCTATTTTTTGGCATCTCAACAGCAACACAATATCAAAAGTAATTTTCTGGATAAACTTTGGTCCATTTAATATGCTGGTTTGAGATTTATAAATGATTGAGACCGTAGCACCATCTATCGCTGATTTTTGAAACTATATCAAGGAAGTGTACTTAAATCATCCATTTTATTCGGTTAGTTTGTGCGTTCTAACAATTAGATACAGCCTAACGTCATCATTGTAGATACTTAAAACAAAAGAAATGGAAATGTAGTAAATATTGAGCGTGTCCAGTAGATCTTCGGTATGTCACCAGTAAGTAACCGGTGACATGGGTTAGTTAGTAAAGCGTACAATACTGCTAACTGCTCCGCAACCGATGTCGTTCACTGGAAGCAACCAAAGTCACCTGTGAGAAACCGAACTCATCGGGGGAAAATCTTGGTTACTGAGGTCATATGATCGGTTACATAAAAATTTATTTAAGTTGAATTGTCAACAATCAGTGTCGGCACTTGCTGACATGATGATTGGATTTAGACAGAGAGAAACAACAACAAAACAATAATTACGATGACGTAATATAGATAGCGCCCTAGGCTAACGTAAAAGACAGGTTACCGCGGTGCATTCCACTTATTTTTTTTACAGACCGCTAGAGTGACGTGATACTCTTTTCGTACACCTGCATTGGTGCATTCGAACATCACGTGACTCCCGCGGTCTGTAAAAAAAGATACGCATAAAGCACCGCGGTAGCCTTTCTTTTTCGTTAGCCTCGTATAGCGCCACAGGCTGGTAAATACTGTCTAGTAGGCCTGTCGACCGGTTGTATACCCTGACGTAAGAAAGCAGTTACATCGGTCACTTTGGTTAGTTCCACTGAATGTGGCCATTCTCTTTTTTGTTTCGTTTCAACAGCTAAACAAATTGGGTAAATCCCTGTAAATGTTTATCCCTGTAAAAAATGTAATGATCCCTGAAACCCTGTAAAAATGTAAATCCTTAAGAGTGAGTAAAACATAAACGAACTTTGATCCATTTAAAAAAGTTAGTATGAGCGTTTGAACTGTATTAAACAGTTAAATGCCATATATCAGTGATATTTGAAACAAAATCAAGGAAGTATAGTAAAAATGCTTGATTCTATTTTGACATTTCATCAGCTAACCAGAATGGAGAGTATAAATCTAAATGAACATTGGTCCAATTTTATAGATTATGTTGAGCGTTCTAACAGTTTGATACTGTATAAAGCCATCATTCGGTGATATTTAAAATGTGGAGTAGAAAAAAAAATATTTTTAGTTTTTGTGTCTCACCGGCTGCACAGAATGTAGAGTAAAACCTCAATCAACTTGGATCCATTTAATATGTTATTTTGAGCTTTGTAATAGTTTGATACAGTACAACGCGATCTGAAATTATGCCAAGAAAGTGTAGTAAAGAAAATCCCGGCATCACACGTTAATCTATTGTAAAAATAAGTTCAGGTAACTGTCAATAACTTGTTACTCAATTTAAAAAATCTGTCCATTCTTTTTAGGTTACCCTGTACATTCTTAATACTTAATTTTATTTGAAATATCTTAAAATGATTTACAAATGTACAGTCTAAAATATTAACTTGTGTACTGTGGCTACTAGGGATGGCGTTATATCGATAAAACTGTTAAAATCGATATAAAATGCGAATTGTAAAAACGATATACAAAATCCTACATATCGGTACATCGCAAAAATCGTCATTCCTATATCTATTGCGAATATGATCCTGTGATATTAAACCCAAGTTCCGCTTCTGAGATATTCGCTATTATTTTCAGTGAGAATGCTCCCATCCAAAACGGTTTTCGAAAAGGGAAAAGAAAGAATAACGATGTTTATGCGACACTAATAAAAAATTTTGTACATGCTTCAATTCGGTTTTTGCCAGCAATGAGTGATATACCATTCATATGATACTGAGAGTGCATCCGTGGAATTCTATATACAGTTGAACTCCAGATATACGTTACCTGAGTTGTATGTTTCCCTCAGTTATAGGTTTCAAATCAACGGTCCCGGCCGCTGTCCATTAAAATGAGCTGGGTTATACGTTTTGAGTTATACATTTCCCTCAGTTATACGTTACGTTTTTGCTTCTACAGGAAATTTTGTCTCAGTTATACATTTTCTAACCAAAAACAATGACGACACGTCGGTCGGATGAGTCTGATTTGAAAGATCCCACTCAAACTTCGGAGCTGCGCTGAGGGCTGTTGACGTAGTAAAGCGGTTCCTCAGTAGTAAAAGCAGTAACGATAAGTCAGCAGCATTGTCCATGATTAACAGAAATGCTAAGTTTGCTGTTCAATGTTGGCTCTGCCGAAAAGAAACAATCGAAGATAAATGATATTTCAACAAGATTCAGTAAACTACTGAAATGTCTTTTGATAAATGATTTACATGGCAATGCGATTCCAAGGATTTCTTTAAGTACTCTATGTGTATTAAAAACATTTTTAATAAATCTTTTATGATAAAATAACTTCATGTGTACTTTTCTTATGTACCTTTTTTCTAATCTGTTCCATTTCCGAAAATGTATGTCATGGGTGCAGTAATACTTAGAAAATTTCTGTTTTCTATATTAAAGGTGACAAACTCCTTAGAAGAACAACGTTTCAACGAGATATTTAAAAAACGGTTCCGGTAGACCATTAAGTGAGTTGTACGTTTTATTGAGTTATACGTTTTGTTGTCCGGTCCCAAGCAAAACGTATTAATGGAGTTTGAAGTGAGTTCGAATGGAGTACTGTATTCTACAAACAACGCAGAATGTATTTCAATATCATAATTAGATTTTGGCAAATGAATATATGCTTCCTCTGTTTTAGAACACATGTACGGGTAAAGTGGTTTACTTTAAAAAAAAATCAACCCCCCTCTCCTGAGTTTATAAAATCACATCTCGGTATCTGACAAGTCCTATAAGATAAAATTTTGTGATATGGGAAATAAGTGAACATAAGCACGTGAAAAGGAATTCTTGACTCCTGTAGCCCTCCAAGAGGTGGACAAAATCATATCTCGGGATCTATCAGAAATCTTCCAAATGGAAATTTGTAGTATGGTGAATTTTTAAACATAGTTATGCGTAATAAAATTGCCTTTTAAAAGTTCAAATCGTTTCTCATCTCCGAGGTGGTTGCAAAACTATATCGTGGGATCTATCAGTCATTTTTACCTGAAATTGTGTTTTATGCAGAATTTTAGAAGATAGGAACATGTAAAATGATTTTGTTATAAAATCTTCAACACGCCGTCCACACAACAGATAGCAAAGTAATTTCTTAGGATCTGTAAGGTCTTTATAAAAGAAATTTCTGTCCCGCAGTGGCGCGGACGGTAAAAGCTCGGTTCTCGTAAGATCACCGAAAGCTGTGCAGCATCGACCAAGGTCACTGCTTGGGAGGGTGCATCGTCTATCCTCTCTTGTCTGCCCCAGCTGTGGGACCGTGTACGTTAATGGGAGCTGGTGCACGTTAAATCTGTTCGTGGCTCTAAAGTCCTCTAACTTCTATATAAGCGTTACCTCTGGGGGTGCCAATCTAGATGCAGGTCTCTCATCTGGAATTGGTTCAAAATTAGGAGACCAGCTCTAGAAGTCCAACCTCTCTTGAGGCTCTGGCACCTCTTCTTTCAGAGAAGTGCTTTGGCACTTTCTCTGACACGCCAACAACAACAAAAGAAATTTCTTTGTGATGATTAATTCTAGAACATGGTAATTGGAAACTGGATCTTAAGTAAAAATTTGACACCTGCCTCTTCAAAGGTGAAGACAAAATAGTATCTTGGGACCAATCCAGACTTTTAGGATTATATTTTGCAGAATGATATTTTTGTATAACGTAGGCATCCATAAAGGGGTATTTTTTGTCATTCAATCGCAGGCCTCCATAAGTGCAAAATCATATTTCATGAAATTTTGGGGGACAATGAATATTAGATCATAGGTACACTGTTAAATATTTGCAGCAAACTGTCCAGTCATTTGACCGTTTTTGTAGAAAATGGTTACATAACCGTAATTTAATTCTATTCTGACCATAATATGGGCAATAATATGGTCAGAATATAGCTAAATTACGGTTATGTAACCGTTTTCTATAAAAACGGTCAAATGACCGGACAGTTTGCTACAAATTTTTAACAGTGTATGTGTAAAGGGAATGTTTCAAAAATTCAATTTTTTGTCACCCCGAGGAAAAGATGTAAAATTTCTGAAAATTGCAGACAAATTTTTCTTTTAATATTGCAAGGTGAAGTCAGATGCATATGCTGTTGTCAGTTGGATACGCTTTGCATATCCAAATAAAAAAGGCATGTGATTTAAACAATTCTTAAAAGCACTTTAAAGATGCCGCTTCATTTCTGTAAAAACGCATGCCATGACATTCTTTCGAAGACTTACAAAAATTGAAACAGAACTTAAAATTTGTTAAGGCACTAGTGAAACTTTGCATACTAAGATACAACTTATAAAATTCGGTAAAATCTATTCCTATACCGTACTCAAAGATGAACAAATATTATAGCTTTATCTAACATATTATAGCTTAGTATCTTTTCCACATTTTCTATTTAATTCCGTACCGCGAAAGCGCGTTCTATGACGTTACTCCAGTAACTTTATTGTCATAATCTCTATCACAAAAATGTCATTTATTGGTCAAAGAAACAAAACTGTTCAAGCATTAGTTTAATCGAAGACGCGACTTTATTTCCCATACATTAGTAACATTTGCATATTAATAACATCATTATTTTTTTAATTAATATATTTTTAATTATTTCCTAACTTTATGATCGCCGGGTATAAAACTTCATGCATGTATTTACGGTGACTAACAGAATATATCAGTACTTTCTGTTAAAATCATATTTAATACATCTAAAGAAACAAAATTTAGTATCTCAATGTAAAACTAATAAAACTGTTCTGTGAGGCAATCATATCTTTTGACTGCATTAAAATTATTTTCACATACATAAGCATTCTATCACCGTACATAAACTGCATGAATGACTGATTGAATTGTATCCACTAAAACCTAACTCAAAAGATTACATCTTCCTCTATGGATTATGGGGATTTGCTCCTTGATGCAAAAATATGAGAAATTTAGTACAATGTTTATATTAGGGTTTATGGGATTTAACTGGGTTGCATTTAGAAGCAATTTATTCACTTGCAATTTTCTGCAAATGCATGATGTTAGGATCTGATACTGGGGTTTGATAATGAAATATAGAAGATGATGTTAAATGCAGATTTTCAGAAAAAAAAAACGATAAAATGTAAAAACAATACTTAATAATTAATTTTAACATTTTATATAATTTAATGTATATATTTTTAACATGAAATACAGTTAAGACAACGTTAGAATGTCGTAAGTAAACTGGAGATAAAACTTATTCGACAACTGTGTACGAAGTATCTGTACGCTTTTACAAAAACACTAATAAAACAAATAAATATATTATATACACTGACGATGTTTGTATTCAATGAAGAAAGTATCAATATTTAATACAATTTTTATAAAATTTCACTGCGTTCTCGCCTTTCGTCACACGCAGCACACCGATTTAATAAGAACACATTCACATAACGACTGGTGTGACGCTGGAAAGATGTACCATACACGTCGAGATGTTTTTGTGAATTAGTTTCATAGCTGGCAAATCTCGTTGCACCACTATTTTTAATAATTATCGTCGTCATTTAATCGCAAATTTTCTGTCATCAACTAAGACAAATATTACTATTAACAAATAGGGGAACGAGATTTGACACCGTGAGAAATGACATCGTTTTCTGTTAATTAGTTGAATGATTAAATCATAGAAACATCTGGGCGTTTATGGCATGTCTTTCGGCGCAAATTGTTCATATGTAGTCACTATAACATCACAAATTGTCGCAAATCTCATACCCACAATGGTGATTGAACGGTTAAACTCTTATAATTCACCATGTTTTGAGGGTAACCTCACTTCGGAACTTAACTGAAAATCACAATTCTCGATTTCTTTGTCATTTATATGCCGCCACAAAATTCATATATTGACGCCACAAAGACTGGAAACGATTCATTTCCGTGTCACGGGCCGACAATGATGACAATAAGAGTTACATTTAAGTTATGGTGCATTCACATTTATATCATATTTGCATTATGTTGCTTTATTTTCATTTAATTAAAAGAAAGTATATTCGCATGATTAGAAGGCATTTTCTTTATAGAAAAAAGTAATACGTTGATACAAAGTATAATAGAAAAACCAACACATTTGTAAGATTATATCAAGATGAAGCCATCGAAATAAATTTTACTGAAAGCAAAATAATTGTTTCCCTCAATCTATACTGTTCATCCCTTATAAGGGAAACATTGAAATTATAGAACATAAAATTTCAATCTGTAACGATACAGCATCATTTAACTTATCTAAATTAAAATTTGAGTTTCACCGTCGTTAAAGTATGGAAATAAACAACAAAGTAAAATTAAATAAAAATAAAATAAAATAAAATAACGTGAGTTATCAGATGGAGAATGTAAAAATCATGATTTATGGAATTAGAAAACATTGCATATTGATCTTGCAATTGTACAATATTCTCATTTGTCTTCAAAATGGTTTCAGTGAAGCCAAAACATGTAGACAGCTTATATATAAAACTTTTCACTGCTTTCTTTCGTGTTTTATTCAACACATTTAATCAATTATGAAATATATTATCTCTGGGTATTCATATTTTATATTTCGTTAAATATTTAAAACGAACCCTTCCTAAATACAATATATATATATATATATATATATATATATATATATATATATATATATATATATATATATATATATATATATATATATATATATATATATATAATTGATAATTTACAAAAACACATTTCGACATTGAAAATTAAAAATCGTTTGTTAAACGTCAGGAAACAACGGAATGTGATAAAGAATATGAACTTAGTGATACAGTTTTAACTTTGCTGTGTATACAGAAGAAAAATAATGTGATACTTGAATAAGATAAATTATATGCATATTATAACGTTTTATAATTCCGAACAACATAATTTCAAAATCATGACTCATTTTTAAATACAAATTATATACATTACGAATTTCTGACGACGATAGAGAAAGAAAGCTTTATTTTTATTAACACTTTCCAACGTAGTTGAAAAAGTTGTTTATGAATTCGTTTTGTCTGTCTGTCGCCTGTCTACCGTCTGTCGCCTGTCTACCGTCTGTCTCTGGACTAACACGAGTAAATATACTCGGAGTGCCAATCAATTGATGTATGTTATTGAGGTTTACTATGGTATGCTCGATGTTGAAAATGGAGTGTGTAGCATGTATAGTTTGTTTACAGGGACACACAAACGAATTCCGTTACTTTACGGTCTATAGAGAAAATAGTTTGGTTTGAGTTTTAATGCGGTTACACTATTTAAAACATACTGAAATCGATATATATCGCTGAGGTGTTCTTCATCGTTTAATTACAAGGACACACAAAATAATTCGGTTACAGTGCTGTCTATGAGACTAGTTTCGTTTTGACTTGTGGGAAGCGTTTTAAAATTTAACTATTTTTCTGTGTATTACGTGGTATGTATAAATTATGTAGATCCTATAGAAAACGCATAAAAGGTCTCGAGCGCATTTCCGTTTATTGACGGAAATTGCTGAGGAGGAAGTTTCAACTGTGCTATACGTTTTCTAGCTGAATTTAATTTTAGTAAACTGCATTTAGTAGGGGAACTTGGAGCAAAATGAAATAGAGGGACTAAGTGAAATGGTTAAATATTTGGTCTGCATGCAGTGCCACCTATCAGTCGATATTTAAGTTATCTTATTTACATCTACTTGCTTACTGTCAGGCAACAATCACCTCAAGAGATCAATATACATGATGTTAGTGACCATTTTTCAAATTGGAATGAATATATTGTAATATTATTAAGAAAAAACATTTTTTTGAATTATATAATGATAAAGTTCTTATTATTAATATTGTGAATATATATTAGACCCTTCCAATGTCTATTGAAGTATTTGTTTATTTAATATTACACCTACTTTTGGTTTTAACTTTTTTATAAACTTTTGTTATGCACATGCGGGGAAAAGTGAAAGGGGCAAAGTGAAAAAGACTTTTAGTGATGGGGCAAACTGAAATATTTTATTTCACTTTGCCCTTACAACATATTTTTAATTTTAAAAATGTCAAATCATCTTGTTCACATATTCAGATGTATAATGGTAAGGGCATACAAGAGAAAAACAGAGCAGCAATCCTGGCCTATAACTGATGATACAAGTCTTGTATACTATACAGAAATACTGGGTAAATTGTGTAAATTGAAAGAACTCAGACATTTACAAATTCGTTTCTTATGTGGATTAGAATAATTATCACCGAACTGCAAAAAAACATTTAAAGAAGTGATAACTTTCTACTATTGTATTACATCTTTAATACGCCACAGGAATTAAAGAATAAAAATTTGAAAATAAATAATTTTATAAGGCAAGGGTATTATAGATTATGTAGTGTAAAATTTCAAATACATTTTCTGTTTGTTCATTTTGAAAATTGTAATTATTTTTAAGTATTTCACTATGCCCCATGTCCCCTTATATATATATAAATCTATAATTCGTATTCAGGGCTGCAGTAAAGAATTCTAATATTTTCCTGACTATTGATGTTAATTTCTGAAAATGGGTTTTCAAATGTGTTAAGCGTTTCCAAATTGTTTACTAAGACATCATATTTCACTTTATTTAACGGTGAAGTTTTATTACAGTATTCTGAATGTGTTGGAAAGCTTTTCATAATCTGAAATTGACACATGATTTTTCGTTCTTGTCTATTTATTAAATCGTATGCATATAATAAAAATACATGAAGTCGAGATTGATCCATAAGATTCTGATTTGGATTCATGAAAATAATATTACATACAAACCTCTTAAGAATATATATTTATCAAAAGTGTTTTATTTATATATTTAAAAAAAGCATAAAGATTGTATCAGAAATTTTATACAATGTATACATTTTTTGACAAGATGCTCAAATAAAAGAAACATATAAATAAAATAGAATTTAAAAGAAATAAATATTTCGAACGTGTGATACATAAACATTTTGTGATTATCAAAAACTTTGATGTTCTGGAAGATATTTGACATCTTTTGTTACTTTATCTTATTTAAAAATGAAATCTAGGGCAAAATTTAATGTTTATTTATGAAAAAAATAGCAAACGGGTTCATAAATTGAGGTCTTTGACCGATAAATAAAAATTCCTTTAAGCAAAAATTGACAGAAAGTCTGATAAGAGAATTTTTTCTGATATCACTTTTATGTAGTTTTTAAATTTCATATTTAATATAAATAGAAGATATTTGAAAAAAAAAAAACTTCACGCTTTTTAAATTGTATTTGAGGTGCATAAACGACATAAAATGCTTCGAATTTTCAATTTTGCGCTGAAACAAAACCGCTGAAAAAAGATTAAGATAATTCCAAAATTATATAATTTGTATGTTTTTACAGTGTATAAACCCGAAAACAAATCCTTTAAATTCGTAGATAAGCACTGCCGCACATATATGTTTAAACATTGTTTTTCTGTTTTTATGAGAATGCATTTTTTACAGATTATTTAAATCCAGTATTATTATTATGATTAAGTATTAAGAGATTTTTGTTTCTGTCATGATTGTTTATGACCCAATTAATGCATTTATGACTAACAAGCTAATTATCCATATATGGTCAAATGAATACCAATAGTTAAATGATTAAATAAACGCCATGTTTGAATTAATGAGGTAATACAATTAGTATAAACATGCCGCTTATTCTGCCTAAATTGTTACCTTCATCACGTTTTGCGTAATTAACATGCAAGTAAAAAAGATTTTCGTAACAGTTAAAAATGTAAATTAAAAATGCGATAAACCTGATACATGAAAATGGCATAATTTAAATGTAAATTTTTATTTAATCGAAAATAATAAATATAAATTAGAGGATTTTTAGACAAAGTGTTTTCAATAAATATAATTAATGCGCATAATAATTTGAGTTATATAGTAAACTATCATTTAGATACTTTCTAGGATATAAGGCTTATAATTATAATTTTATTTGAAAACATTTAACATAATTTTTAGAAATTATAATAATCAGCAGTTTTTTATTTGCCAGTGGATCCGTACGAGGATTGCGCACTGCAGTCTAATATTTTTTTTTTAGCAATATCTAATATTTTTTAGATGCAGGTTTACACTTATACAGACAAATTAAGGATAAAAATATCTGCAAACAACATTAGTCAAACCTACATAATTATAGAAATGCCAATTAATTTCTCCGAAAACTGCGCAAAAAAGCATAGCTGGGCTTACCACAAATCTTGCCCAATTTATCTCCGAAGGTGGTTTCGGCAAGATTTGCAAGAAAAATCAAAAAATCAAAAATTTTGAAAAAAATACCGATATTTAAAAAGCGGAGTATTTGGGAGCCCTGTCATTGAATCAGCTGATTTCTACCCTGCCCAGAGAGTTGATTGGTTACAGTCAGACTTCAGATTTTGTACAGGGTTTGCACGATTGGTTAGAAAGGTTATAGTGCTTCCTGATGATTAACTTCACACATTATAAGCAGATGAGTATGACTTCTTTATATTGTATGCCTTAGTCAAAATTTCATCTCATTTATTCTATCAAAGTTACAGTAAAAACTAATTTAAGACAGAAAAAGGCACCCGGAGGGAACAAAATATCGAGTTAGCCTCGCAAAATATCAATAGTATCTTAACTGTTTTCATCGCCCCCTGAATACTAGGTCTGCGCGCTGACAAAAATGGCGGCTGTCGCAGGCGGATTTTTGAAGTGAAAACTTCTTTAGGCGCGTTGGGCATTTTTTGAGATGGGAAAAAACCATTGAATTCGCGACACTGTTGCCGACACCTCTGTATATGTTGCCAATTCATACAATGAAGCGAAAGTATCAAAAGGAAATAGTTCACGTGCAGAAAGCGAAATGATTGGTATTATGAATAAAAATAATTCAGAAAATAATTTCAAGATAAATTTAGCACGCGCGGTGAAAACAGATAAAAGTGACTCAACTCGCGAGACCAAATCAAAAGATGAAAATGAAGTAACAAAACATGGAAAATATTATAATTTAACGAGCACGAGAAAAATAGACGGAAGTAATATAAAAAAATGAAAATAATGAAATATTTCATGAAAGTTTTAAGAAACGTGGTTACCGATACGGAAATGAAGTGAAATCATTTTATAGAAAAGAAAAGTTTGTTGATAGAAATTATAGATACCGCAAACAATACGCGCAGTATGAAGATAGAAAAAAGCATAATGTTTACGAATACCGTAAACAAGACAGGCAGCAAAGAAGTCATTTTTGGAGTGATAGGAAGCGGGAACCTTATTTTGCAGATAAATGTTATTACAAAAGATATGAAACTGAATCTCAAGGAAGAAATGATGAATGCATTGATAGTTGTTTAAATTGTGGATGAAAATTCATAAGTTTCATTGGTATTCATTTTAAAGAATACAAATTAATTAAATTTTATATTTCATTTATTTGTAAATTTACGTTTTAAGCAATAGATTGCAATGTTTGTATGTAAAATAATATGCATTATTTTTCATGTACAATAGCGCATTAAATGAAAATTGTAATATAATTTTTGTAGTAGTAGTTTCTAATAATGAATAAAAAAAACACTTCATTTAAAAGTATTTCCTGCGCAATAAAACGTTTCCTGACGATTCAAAAAATACACACGTAATTGTTCAAGTTTTCACTGCTGTCGGCACTCCCGGAGTTCCATTGTTTTTTTTTTTTTTTTTTTTTTTTTTTTTTTTTTTTTTTTTTTTTTTTTACTTTAACACCAATAATATCTAAAAGTTTTCTTTGACGTATTTGATCTCAGAAAAACAAGGCGATGAAAAATTTTAGAAATTATTGGTGTTGAAGTTCGAGGGACCATTCAAACGCTGAAAAAAAAAATCCGCCTACGAGAACCACCATTTTTGTAGGCGTGCAGACCTAGTATTCAGGGGGCGGTGCTGTATTAGAGGATGACGTTATGCGTTTCGTGTAAAGTGCGGGACAAAGTAAAATGAATTGAGTACATAGAAAATACAATTTTAATTTAATATAACAAAGCATATATTTTATATGGTGTATTTTTGCACTAAATATTTGAATTTGAATTTTGCTTTTTAATCAGTAATTCGTGCAGAAACGTCCCACTTTATATTTTTTGTACTATTTTTAAAAAAAATCATTGTTGAGTACTATAATTCAGTATTTTATTTTTGTGACAAAAATGATTTGAGAAAAACCTTTCATTTCATTTATGAAAACAATGTGGATTTAATTTTTACTTCACTTAAATTTTTAATCTAAAAACAGGTTTTAACGTATTGTGAGTGTACTATGTCAAAAGCCAGTTCAAAAGTACATTATTTAATAAGATTAACATGCGTAAGCAAGGTACAATTGATTTTAAGAGAAAATATAGTAAAGGATACTCAACGTGTCTACCATCGACAGCAATGCAACGTAAATTGTACATGTATTCCGATGGTCAACACGCACACGCTGAGCATATTTCCTTGAATTTTTTATTAAAACCCTTTCCGAGTTTGAAGGTTTTCCTATATTTTCATAAGTATGCTTCTAAATCCCAGAATATATAGATTTTTCAATCGCAGTTTGATGCTGTAATATCTTTCATATCCCCTCATTCTATATACGGTTCAAAAAATTATTTTGTTAAAAATATTTTTGTCTACAGCCATTTTAACATGACTTGTAGTAACGGAAAAACACGAGCCTAACGCCCATAGGGTTTTAAAATAAATTGTATTTTCTTTATATGTTTTAGTTTTATCAATAAATGTGCAGGTGCTTGATGATGATACACTTCAGTACGCAATTAGTGGCATATTTAACTGATGATTGGATGTAAAAAAATAAAATTCAGGGCTTTAAATAAAGTTTATTTACATGTAACACATCCTTTATACCAAACCGAAGATTCTCGGTAAATTTGTAATTGATTTTTCCCCGCATCTAGTACCATTTTCGAGGTAGGAACACTAACTCTACTGTTTTCTGCTAGGAGGCTCTGCTAGTAACCTCAGTGTGTAGCGGATAATACTGACATGCATGGACATCACATACATGGCTGTAGCTAACTCGATTTAGAAATTACTTGAGTCGAAACGGAACAAAACAGTTACCCTTCATAAGATTGAAGCTCAATTTATTAATCCATAATAAAACATCTATTAAATACGTCAAATTGATTAAAAAAGAGTTAATTTACAAAGATAGATTTATTTGAAATAAGTCAGTTTAAAATAAAAATTGGCTGTTTTTATAAAAAAAATAAACTACCAAACATTAACTAAAGGTAATCTGCAAGACGGTAGTTTTCTAATTTATTAGATTTATTTGTAGAAGTTTAGTTTTCGGCCAGTATACTTTAACATACTTTTAGAGCCATTATTATTTATGTGATGTATTTCTGATTTCAAAGGTTATTATTCCGGGATAATTAATCTCTGCGTTTGCAGAAAAATCAAACTTAATTATCAAAAAAAAAAAAAAAAAAAAAAAATTGAGAAAAAATATTTGAACGTAAAAATGTTTGATGATGACGGAAATCATTTAAGTTAAAAGAAATCGCATTAATCGTCGCAAAAATCGCATAATAAATATTTCCAATTTTCAAAAATTAAGCAGATTTACACACACACACACATATCTATATATATATAGCATTATATATATGCTATATATATATATATATATGCTATATATATCTACCCTATATATATAAAATCCTAATGAAACGAATTTGTGAAACGATTTTATGAAACGATTTTATGAAACGATTTTATGAAACGACTGATTAAACGACTGATTATGTTTCAGGGCTATTTTTAATAAAATATTAAACGCTTGATGGTGAAATTAATACCAATTGTCCATAAAAATCCGCGGATGTCAAAACTGGTAATAGAATTTTGAAATTGTAATTAGTTTTCGAGATATTAATTTTTTTTCTAATTTTAATGACATTTCTGTAATGATGGCAGCCAATTACTCAGTTTTTTTGTGACAAAAAAGGGAAAAAAATTGAAAAGGATCCCTATAGGGATTATTGATTTCTTTTTATTCGTCATTTTCAAATTGAAATTGAATTTATCTTTTATTTCAATCGATAATGAAGACAAGATTGTGATTAAATTATGTTTTTCAGGAAAATTTGAAAAAAAAAAAATCGCATTTCTATCGTCAGGATTCAATCGTCTGTCAGCATTTAATTTAATTTATAAACTGAAAATATTTTGAATAAATTCGTCCAAATGACGTCATTTATGTAAACGCAAAATAAAGGAGCAAAAAAATATTTATACAATTTGTTTAGCGTAAAATGTCATTTATCCTATTTTATATATAATCAGAAGTAATTTGTATAGAAAAAACAATAATAATATACGTATAATTAAAATACGCATATAAACAAAAAAATCGTCGAATTTGTTTCCATGGCTGCTTATGTCATTTGGCACCAAATATCACTTTCTGATGCCCGAATTGCGCCAAGCTTTTTAAAAAAGCGTCAAGACCCCTATAATAGAAAAGCACCAAAAGCTCATTGGGTTTGTTTTCATAACTTTTGGCAACAAATCTATGTATATTAAGGAATCTATCCCTTTTCGTAGCTCGAATTACGCCAAACCTAAAAGCAAAGGATCCTATACTGGAAAAGTACCCGATTTTCTTATGGACAATATTCAAGTGACATAACAAGGTGTAAAATTATCGCGGATAGCAAATTTGTTTAAATATGTCATCAATTGATGCCGAATAAATACAGTCATGCATGCACAAAATATTTAATTAATTTTGTATGATAAATAATTATTAGAAAATTCGTATATACATATTAATTAAATAAATAATTGACATATTTAAAATAACATGAAAATATGCATGATGGTGCACTAAAATAGAGAAAAAATTAAAACCTGTTACTGAAAATGTCTATAACAGTACTTTTCAATACCGTGGTTTTTAATGTTATTCACAAGCAGATGGTTTTTTCCCATCCTTAAACGCAAAGGAAGAATAGAATACAGATCGTTGTTATAAAAGTCCGAGAGGTAGCCACAATTTAAACCTAACCATTTTATACAAGCTGGTTTTCAAGTTGTAATTGATTTTACTTATCAATCCCGAAAACAGTCGTCAGTTGTCGCAACAGCTATGTATGAGGCCATGGTAATCAAAAAATGCCCCATTAAAACGTTAAAAACATGGCAACCCAATTACAGATTTACCAATATTTTTAAAACAAAGCACGCTGTCATGTTTTTAGAGGCTTCGAAGTCTTAGCGGGGATTGGCGAGCGTAGCTCGCAGGGGGTAGTACCCCTAGTATATATATATATATATATATATATATATATGCTATATATATATATATGCTATATATATATATATATGCTATATATATATATATATAGCACATATATATATATATTAACCACAAAATAATTTAATTGAAACGCTGGATTTAATGAAAAAGATACACATTTATTTGAACTCACAGTACATAAAATATAGTACATTACAAACAGCAAATGGATATACAGTGAGTTAACACGATTAAACATGGTCAGATGAAACTGTACAATAATATGTTTACAAAGAAGCACTGTTGTTTTTTTCCTACCAATTAAAACTTGCCATCTCAGTCAAGCCTTGCCTAAAAACTCCACAAATACTGTTGTATTGATGACATCATCCATTATCCGGTTATTCGTGCCTCTTTTCTTCAACCGAGTTAAGATGTTGCTTGTTTTTATCTATATCGCACACACACACACACACACACACACACACGCACATATATATATATATTATGTACATAGCGCACCAGTATAATTTACCTGATAAAAACAAAGGGGGGAAGCATCTCTAAAAACTGCAATTTTAAACATTTATTAAAAATTGTAAATTAGCGAAAAGAAAAACAGTATAGATGAAACATATTCAATTAATCTACCTTCAGCATTATTCAATAACATCCTCCAAACGATACACTGAAACGATCACATGCATATTTTAATTTTAATTTGTTTACTAATATGATTTTTGAATTTTATTTAATTATTTAAATTCTTACTCTTTTCTTAAATAAATGTTAAAAAGATATTTTTATAAGCATTAAATATAAATTAGGATCAATTAATGCAAACTGTCCCATTAGAACTATGAAATATATATAAAATATATTCCATTTAAGAACCATTGATTGATATTTATATTTGTCTATTTTATTTCTAGATATTCTTAAATTAAAAATTGTTTTCCAATCACAGCGTTTAATAAAACATGATTTTGAAATGATTTAGTATAAATAATTAACTGCAACATTAATTAATTTTTTTTTTCAACTGTTAAAACATGGGCTATAAAGAGAGTAAAATAACATTCTTCTATAAAACAGAAATTTCATTTTTCGTAATTATTGAAGCTGAAATAGGAATCCGAAAATATATTTCCACAAGCAAAAATATAATTGTTGCTCCGTTAATCCCCTTAATAAAGGAAACATTCATGCCCGACTTGTATTCATTCATGCAATTAACGCGAGAAAATATTTTGCTAAAATTGGATTTTTAGGTATGACTAACTTCTGAAAAGCAAATTAGTTTTATATTAATGAAAACCACACCGTTATAACTGGAATCTATAAGGCGAAGCATTTCTTGTTTATTGCAATTATTCAGGGTATGTTATTGATTTTCTACTCGAATAATTTTAACATGCTCGGAAGGTTTTTAACATTTATGTACATTATTTCTGTTTACTTCCGAATTGCTTCCGATTAAATGTACTTTTTGTTTTCTGAAAAAGCTAATATGCTTCTTAGGGACCTTTTTTTTTTAATAAATAAACATATTTATTATAAGGTATTTAAAGTGAAGTATAATTTAGAATGAATGTACACAATAAATGGTGTAAATTCTGGCGTAAAACGTCGAACAAAACTTTTTAGATTGAACAAAACTTTTTAGATTGAACAAAACTTTTTAGATC
Organism: Maratus michaelseni; assembly: GCA_963931845.1. Classification (NCBI taxonomy): domain Eukaryota; kingdom Metazoa; phylum Arthropoda; class Arachnida; order Araneae; family Salticidae; genus Maratus; species Maratus michaelseni. The sequence goes on from OZ007595.1 coordinate 92,965,717, forward strand.
CAGAATTTCTATTTAATAAAATGTAACTTATTGCTGTGTCGTACTTATTTAACTTAATTTATTAAATACAATTTCGCGTTTTAAACATGTTTCTGTGAACTGCTCCTGATACATAAGAATATATAGTACATACGCGATAATTTTTTGAGAGTGGGAAAATTTTGAAGGAGACAAAATTTTGAAGGAGGCAGAATTTTTGAGGAGGCAAAGTACTAAAAAGACAGCAAATGGTCCGGGCGATAAAAAAAATATCTCGATTTTTTTAACTGCTTCAGTCATTATGAAAATGTTCTGCACTCATCGAAATTAGCTTCTACGAGTTTCCGGTGTTTTCTGGACATGAACAAGTATTTGATTTGGTGCACAAAGAGAAATTTTATGATGTGTTTGAAACGAATGTAAGATTGAAGACTAATTGAAGACAATGATTATTTGCTGGCTATCAATAGTTTACAGTTTGGTGATCCTGCAAAAAGATCTACTAATCACCAGCAGCCGATAACAATTTAATGCGTCTTATGTGAATGTCTGTGAACGAAATAAGAAATTAATGTTACTTTTTATAACTGTGTTCACTAATACTGGATTTTATGCCATAACTATCATTTTCGCGTAATAGTTATGCATAATACATAATGGTACACTGTTAAAAATTTGCAGCAAACTGTCCAGTCATTCGACCGTTTTTATAGAAAACAGTTACATAACCGTCATTAAACTGTATTCTGAACACATTCTTGCTCATATTATAGTCAGAAAATAGTTAAATTACGGTTATGTAACCATTTTCTATAACAACGATTGAATGACTGGACAGTTTGCTGCAAATTTTTAACAGTGTAGATGGTTATCAATTGCAAGAATTTTGTAGTTTTATTAAAACAAATGCGAGAAGTATAGTGGGGAAAAAATTTAAGCAATTTTGAATTCTTTAAAAGTGCATGATATGAAGATTTATTGCCGTAGAAACAGCAGCTGTTCGTGTCTTCCTTTTGGAAGTGCTACATGTTATTTTCAAACATGCTAGCACAATCACTACTTTTGCAAGCACATTAATATCGTATATGGAATAGTTGATATTGACCTATTTAATCATAGAATATTCTACGATTAAATGAGGCAAAATCTACTATTCCAAAAAGCGGTATTAAGTTACATACAAAAGTAAATAATGGCACTTTTTTGGAAAATAGCATGCAGTAATCCAAAAAAGGCACTCGTGGTTCGCTAACCTGCCAAAAGGGGCCATCAGGTGCCTTTGATGTATATAAATTATAATCATATAAGGATGAAACTAACATCGTTTTAAAAAAAAAAAACAAGCTTGCAGGATGCAGGCTTGGGACAGAAACACTCTTATTTTCGTAATTCAACGTTCAGCTCACTCGCCGAATATAGTTGGTTCTATGAACAGTGCAATCTTCTATAACTTTAGAATTTATTTTGTGTTTACAAATTTTTTTCAGAACCATTTTGTACATTTTTGAGGGAGATAGAACCCGCTGGGGACAGTCTGTTTTATTCTGAATGAACCGTATTCAATTCATTGTAAACAGCTCGATGGTGTGAGGATGCTTGTAAGACCTAGAATATAGATTGGAAAACGATGTTATCTGTATTAAGAACTATTTCAAAACGCGAAAAACAAACGAATACGCGAAATTGAAGGTCTTAGAAAAATAATAGTACTGAAGTAGAATTCTTGATCCCAGCGTGACACTTTATTCTGCAAAGTTAAGGAAATCAATACAACAGCTACAAGGTCAAGGTCAAGGTCAAACTGAGCGGGGAGGCCAACCTTTCAGCTTAAGCTTAACTAGCCCTGCCCAGAAGGTTTGTTTACTATGCTGCATGGCCTCAGCCCAGAGAACGATGCCCGGAAGGACAACCCGGGAAGGGGACCCCTCTCTATTGAAAATTAACTGTCAAATATTACAGTGTCAATCACAAAGGTTATACAATTATACTAGCCTAATTAGATACAATAATAGACTGAATGAACAATTGTGATTGTAAATAAATATATGGAGATGTTGAGCTTTTACAAGATAATAATTAAAGTTGAGTCAAAACTATAAATACAAAACAATAGTAATAGCTCACATATTGAACAATAAACAATTAATAAAAACGATATAATCAAAACAAATTATCATAGTTTGAATAATAGCATCGCGGTATAAAAAGACTTATATGGGTAAAAAGTTAAATAATTATGTAAGGGTATGTACAGTAAACAGTTAACACAATTTAAGTACAACAATAATGCCAGAAAACAAAATTGAGAATACAAGTACTGTTTACTAGTACTAAGAATAATACGAATAACATAAGTGATTATATAGGAATATGGACCTGTAGTGAAAACAATGAACACAAATCAAATACCACCATGGGATTAGAAAAGTAGTGCTGAAACACAAATTCCGAAAATTCAAATTTTGATGATATAAAAATGATAAAACAATTTACTAATTATACTGAGCAATACTAAATAATACTTTGTGATATTGAGCAATAATTATATTATGTAATGCTGAAATTCAAACTCTGAAAATACAAAATTCAAAATGTACAAATTCTGAAAATGCAATTTAACAATAATACTGAGCAGTACTAAATAATACTATGTGATACTGGGCAATAAAGCTACTATGTAATAAAACTGTGTTTAGGTGAAGTAGATAATATTAATAGAAATATGTACTAAATTACAATTATGAATGAATAATAATACTAGAGTAAACAATGATAAATTATGCTAAAAATACTAAATAGCACTGTATGATGCCATCAAGATGAACTAAATTGTTAAGGTTAGAGTTTACGTAGTGTGTAAAGGTCCATATGCATATTAGAAGCCCACTTTATTCTCAACATCCACTAAGTCCAATGGAGGCAGCATGAATAAGTTTTGATTGCGTTCTAACAGAAACATACAATCTGTTATTTTTTGAAGCAGTTTTGGTTGTTTCAGCACGTAGTCAAACCAGAACGACAGATTTATTTGCGATGGCTTTCTAATATGATGGTGTGCAGTCAGGGTACAATCTAGGATATAATGTAATGAGGTACCTCTTTTTCCACAAGTACATCTAGGTGACGATGCCTTGCGAATTTATTGAGATATTGATGAAACGGGCCATGGTTTTTTGCAAAAATACAGTAGTGCCTATTCTGAAGTTGCAGAATAGAATGCAACAGTTACAAGTCGAAGGTGCACAATGTGGCTGATCAAAGCGTGGAGTGTAAATATACCACAGATACCTTCTACTTCTGTAAATAAAAATTTAAAAATATATCACAGTTTATTTATTACATTTTAAAACTACCGGTCCATTTAAGGCACCCTGTACTGGTTTGAATAAAATATAAAAAGTAAAAAAACAAAATATAATTTAACTCCATAATTATCAAAAAAAATTCTGTATGTAAATTTATGAATAATATTTTCGTGTAACGGAAAAAATTTCGTTTTCCACACAAATTCTTTAGCTAGAGAAACATTTACGTTGACTTCTGTTCATATTTAAGAACTTATGTTGCTTATTTTTGTGCTTAAGTCCTTTCCGAATGTAAATTAGCTTCTTTTTATTGAAAAACAAACAAGTGTAAAAATTAAGCGAAAAGTAAACTAGAAGGGTGAATAATTTCTTCTCAAATAAAACTACTTATTGCAAGTTAATAATTTTCTGTTTGAATAACTTTAATATGTCCAAAGTGTTATTAATATTTATGTACTTTAGTTCTGTATGCAATGCGATTATTTTAAGTTATATATCCCGTATATTTTTATAATGACATAATGTTTTCCTTAAGAACCTACACTAGTAAAGAGAAAGCACTGGCGTGCTAATATTAAACCAAAGACAGCGTGTTTAGTCTTTGGAATTTATCGTTTGCATTTTAATATTTTAAAATGATTTTTATTTTCTTGCACAGGATATCTGAATTCAATGACTATCCGTGTACTTTTGTACTTCTTCAATTTCGGTTGCAGTTAGTTGCAGTTTTTTTTTTTTTTTGGGGGGGGGAGGGTTACAGACTTTTTTTACTTTTAGTTACAGATCCAGTTTCGAATGAAAAAATAAAAGAAATGTTTTTAATGATTTCATAATATAAAATAAATTACTGTTACTTAAAAAGAAAATCACGTTTTTTCATTGTTTTTGTTAAATTTAATTTTTTCCCATTGTCTATAACATACTCCTATAAACATATTATAACACAAATTATAATAAAGTATTAAAAAAAATACTTTTTCTAAATTCGATTTTTTTTAAATTTGATATTTACTGCTCAATATCAGATTGCGTACATGACTCTCATAGCATTAATAGCAAAGAGTTATTTTTAATCTTCATTAAGAATTTGCTGTATTTTACCTTTAACACTTTCCTGAGCAAGGTCACTTGAAACTCACATTCATAGGAACATTTCGTTTAGACAAATACATGTACAGACTGCCCAAAAAAGTTAAACTTGTGATCAAACTTTTGAATCAGTTTTGAATCTTTTTAATTTGGCGCTGATGTTGGAGCTTTAGGGGCTCCGAAGCAGCTGTTTGACATTTTATATATTTCTATTTGTGCTATTTTAGGTTGATCCTTTATTTTAATATAACGGCACAAAGTTCAATCCACCTAATTTAAATACTTTTCTCTGTACGAGTGGTGGATCAAAGAGTAGAGTCTAAATATACTACAAACACTTTGTACTTCTATAAATAAAAAATATATATATATATATCAAATTTCATTTATTGCATTTTAAAAACTGACGGTCCATTTAAGACCTGTGTTTGAATAAAATGTAAAAAGTTAAAGACAAAATATAATTTAACTCCATAATTATCAAATAAAATAATGTATGTAAATTTATAAAATAATATTTTCGTGTAACGTAAGAAATTTCGTTGTTTTTTACGCAAATCCTTTAGCTAGAGAAACATTTACGTTGACCTCAGTTCTTATTTAAGAACTTATGTTGCTTATTTTTGTTCTTAAGTATAAATCCCTTTCCAAACGTAAAAATTAGCTCCTTTTTATTGAAAAACAAACAAGTTTAAAAATTAAGTGAAAAGTAATCAAGAAGGGTGAATAATTTCTTCTCAAATAAAACTACTTACGGCAAGTTAATAATTTTCTGTTTGAATAACTTTAACATGTCCAAAGTGTTATTAATATTTATGTACTTTACTCCTGTATTCAATGCGATTATTTTAAGTTAAATATCTCGTATATTTTTGCAATGACATAATGTTTTCTTTAAGAACCTACACTAGTAAAGAGAAGGCACTGGCAGGCTAATATTAAACCAATGGCAACGTGTTTAATCTTTGTTTATCGCTTGCATTTTAATATTTTAAAACGATTTTTATTTTCTTGCACATGATATTTGAGGTCAATGACTAACCGGATACTTTTGTACTTTCTTCTATCTTTATAAGAAGAAAGTATTGGATTCATGAAAATTTTAGACTTCCGGTTTTCGGTTTTCGACGGATATATACGTTTTAGAAGGTATTGAACACGATTTGACTTTTTTTAGAAAATGTCTGTCTGTGACTCTGTCTGTCTTGGTCCGTTTTGGTGTAAATATTTCAACAGATGGCGCTGCTATGCTACTTTTTTCTTGATTTTCACGTTAACTATATATCAAGAACTAATGCACGGATTTTCATCAAACTTTAGATTCAGTTAGACGTTGACATAAGTTGTTGTTGATTAGGTTTTGGTCTAAATCTCCCAACCGGTGGCGCTGCTATGCTGCATTTTTCCGAATTTACACGATTTTAGCAATAGTCCTATCTCAAGCGCTAATGCACGGAATTTAATAAAACTTTAGATTCAGTTAGACCTTGCTATAAATTGGTGCTGATTCGTTTTTAGTGTATGCGAAACCTGTGTGAGACTCCGACTAGTTCAATTTCGCTTACAGTTTTTTTTTTTCTTTCTGGGAACACTTTTACTTACAAATCCAGTTTCGAACGTGGAAATTTAAATAAAAAAGTTTATAATTATTTTGTAATATGAAAAAATAAATTACTGTTACTTTTTAAAAAATCTCGTTTTTTTCTAAGTGAAAACTTCTTTAGGCGCGTTGGGCATTTTTTGAGATTGGGAAAAAACCACTGAATTCGCGACACTGTTACCGACACCACTGTATATGTTGCTAATTCATACAATGAAGCGAAAGTATCAAAAGGAAATAGTTCACGTGCAGAAAGCGAAATGATTGGTATTATGAATAAAAATAATTCAGAAAATAATTTCAAGATAAATTTAGCACGCGCGGTGAAAACAGATAAAAGTGACTCAACTCGCGAGACCAAATCAAAAGATGAAAATGAAATAACAAAACACGGAAAGTATTATAATTTAACGAGCGACGGAAGTAATATAAAAAAAAAAATGAAAATAATGAAATATTTCACGAAAGTTTTAAGAAACGTGGTTACCGATACGGAAATGAAGTGAAATCATTTTATAGAAAAGAAAATTTTGTTGATAGATATTTTAGATACCGCAAAAAATACGCGCAGTATGAAGATAGAAAAAAGCATAATGTTCACGAATACCGTAAACAAGACAGGCAGCAAAGAAGTCATTTTTGGAGCGATAGGAAGCGGGAACCCTATTTTGCAGATAAATGTTATTACAAAAGATATGAAACTAAATCTCATGGAAGAAATTATGAATGTATTGAGAGTTGTTTAAATTGTGGATGAAAATTCATAAGTTTCATTGGTATTCATTTCAAAGAATACCAATTAATTAAATTTTATATTTCATTTATTTGTAAATTTACGTTTTAAGCAATAGATTGCAATTTTTGTATGTAAAATAATATGCATTATTTTTCATGTACAATAGCGCATTAAATGAAAATTGTAATATAATTTTTGTAGTAGTAGTTTATAATAATGAATAAAAAAAACACTTCATTTAAAAGTATTTCCTGAGCAATAAAACGTTTCCTGACGATTCAAAAAATACACACGTAATTGTTCAAGTTTTCACTTCTGTCGGCACTTCCGGAGTGCCATTTTTTTTTTTCTCATTTTCTATAACATACTCCTATAATCATATTATAATACAAATTATAATATGACAATAATACAAATTATCTTTAACACTTACATGACCAAGTTCACTTGAGACTCACATTGATAAGAACATTTCTTTAAAAATAATATGTGTACAGACTGTCCAAAAAAGGAAAACCGAACTTTGAAATTCAATAAACATTAACGATAGTAAATATCAAGATTATATAAGAGATGTATTTATTAAGTAGCTCAAAAATTTAATGCAGCAATTTTAAAAATAGGTAAATTTTAAAAATATGGATAGCGCTGCACTGCCTCAACCTATAATCTTTCTAAAACTCACTCTAAACTACACTTTTTTTTCCAATAGCTTAACGGAATAACAGCGACACACGACGCACACAACACGACGATAAATATTCTGGTTCAAAAGATCCATATGTACACTTTAATTTCATGATTTGTATAGGTTAAAACGATGAAATAACATCTAGTGACGAAAATTATAATTAATTTTAAATTACTGAGCATAAAATTATTTACTTTGTAAACATGTTACTTATTTCATTATATATGTCATTTATTTCCTTATATTTATTATAGTTAATAAATTATAAAATTTTAAATTTTGGGTTGTTCTTTTGGGACGTCCTGGATGTTACATGGTTACGGTTATTTTATAAATTCATGTTAATTACAGCTAAAATTTAATTATTGACAATAATAATAATAATAATAATAATAATAATACGAATGAAGATAAGAATATTAATATATAATACATAATACACGTTTAAAATAACTATATCACATTCAATTAAAATCATATACATTTTTTTTATGTCAACATCCTTTTTCCTGTAAACTGGCAAACGACACAACGACGAATCAGGTATACGAAAAGTTATTGAACAGGTGTTTGATGCATATAGTCATATTTAGTTAAAACACGTTGTTTGGGTGAAAATTGCAGCAAATCAAAAATTAATGAAAAACTTAATAGTAAATAATATGAAACATTACAGTGCGAAAACCTCGCACGAGCCCACTACTTTTAATTATTAATTAAAAAATATCACAATAATTAAAATGAATCACAATTTTTTTATTACTCAAATAGGTGTAAAATAAAATGAAGGCTCTAAAACATTAAAACCATTCTAAGACGTTAAAACTTTCGTCGGAGTCCCGAGCGCTTTCAACCAGAATCTGGCCATCATCCAAGGGCGAAAATGAGAAGATCAAGTCTCGGGAAAGATAGAGGGAATCAAATTAGAGGACAAGGATCTAGAAGGTAAAGATCAAATCAAATATCTAGGAGTCATAATACACCGAAACCTAAACTGGCTGCCACATTGCCAGCACCAAACAACCAAAGTACGCAAATCATTCAGCATGCTGGGACAAATTGCAAAAAGAGGTTGGGGAATAAAAGCAGACATCATAAAAATTTGTTATCGAACAGTAGTGTAAAAAGTGTTAACATATGCAGCCCCAATCTGGGGACACAAATTAAATGTCAGAAGCAAACAGGTCCTAACCACTTGCCAAAGACATTTTCTGCTGACCATAGTCAAGGCATACAAAACTGCCCCAACAGCGGCCCTTCAGGTACTGGCGGGCCTGATTCCAATACACCTACAGGTCAAATATGAAGCAACATATGGAACAATAACAAGATTAAGAGAAACATGTAAATTATACGGTAATACAATTCAACCAACAGACTACGATAGCAAAATAAACATATGGGAAACGCATCCAGCGGACACAACAGATCCAAATATAGGCTACAATGAAACAGATATAACAATTTATACAGACGGCTCAAAATTGGAATCAGGCGCTACGGGATCGGCTTTCGTAGCATACAAAAATGACAAAAAAATTAAACTATGGTCAACACCACTGCGGAAACATAACAGCGTCTTCCAAGCCGAACTACTGTCGATACTAAAGGCAACAGAATGGTGCAACGAAACAGGGGTGGATTATAGCATTCGCTCGGACTGCTTATCAGCAATACTAGCACTCAGCAAACCATTCAACGGAGTAAAACTAATTGCAGACATACAAAACAAAATAAGAAAATCAAACAACAAATTTAAAATTAATTGGGTTAAGGCACACATTGGCATCCAAGGAAACGAGGATGCCGACGAATTAGCAAAGGAAGCGGCTAAAAATAATAAAAATGAAAGACCCTACCACATAGAAAGACCAATATCAAACCTTAAACGTATATTAAAAGAGCTAACAATGAAACAATGGCAGTTCGAGTGGGACTACGGGGACACGGGTAGGACAACCCATGGATACTTCCCAAAGGTAGACACAAAAATACTAATAAGCTGTAAATTACTGAGCCAAATCTACACAGAACATGGGGCATTCCCACAATACCTACATAGATTTACCAAATTTAGCTCTCCAGAATGCATATGCGGGGATTTAGGGTCCCCAAAACATTACCTCACGTCCTGCTCGCTCACACAACCACACCATCTGGTCAACATCACAGTTAATAACGAAAAACTATGGCACAGACAACTTGCAAACAACAAACATTTACAAAACAAAGGTAGAGCAGTGATCAGATGGCTAATGAACAATGTAGACGACATGAAACAGACAAACATAGATTAATACAACAAAAACAAGCAAAAACATTAAAAGTCCCAGCAGCCACCATATTTCAATATTCAAAGTGTATATAACCTCTGCCTAATTTACCTTCTCTTTCAGGGAAAAAAATTATATATGTATATATTGTGTATGTGTATATATAACAAAAATAGCAGTGTAAAGGACACCTCTTTCCTGTGACAAAAATATCGATCTTTCAGCGTCTAAGAGGATGGAAGTTAATGTAATTAACGGACTAATGACCAAGGAACATGCCCCACCCCACAGCGCACCAAGTCTTCAAATAGCTTCATCGAGTTCATGGTAACAGCCATAAGGTATCTATGGACTGATCGCCATTAGAGCGCAATCATGAGAACAAATTCAACGGTTACCAGTGATGCAACAGAGTATAAAATCAACAGCGAAAAATGAGAAACCTAAATCACAATGAGAAACCTGTAACAAATGAGAAACCAAAATAAAAGCAACAAATGAGAAACAAGAAACAACTGCAACAAATGAGAAACCAAAAAGCAATGAGAGAAACCTAAACACGAAACAAAATGCAACAAAAATCAAGCAACAAAACAAAAACAACAGGAAACCTTTAAGTACAGTCAGAAAAAGGGAAAAGGAAAGGGGGGAAAAATCCAACACAGGTAAAAGTAATCAATTTTTTATTTTTTTTTTATTTAAAGTTAAATAAACATGTATTAACCCCTTCCCTTACAGGTTTTTCTTTTTTTTCTCATCATGTACACTAATGGCACCCGGTGCATGTAAAATCTGTCGTGGGAGCAAAGTCCTCTAAGTTACCTGTGAATAATACGTCTGGAGGTGCCTAGTCAGGTGAAGGTCTCGTCACTGGATCAAGGTTCTAAATTACGAGACCAATTGCATAGCGATGGCATGACGTATAGGTGTGATGCCAAGCCCAGGTCCATACAAAAAGAATCAGAATTAGCAGCAAAACAAAAACGGGAACAAAACTCAGACATCCACATAGTCGTCCTGCCAGAAATGACCAGCCGTTATGCGGCATCTCTTCAGTGGCGCTGCGCGCCCCGGTGCCAGGCGCTAAACCCGTTTAAGCTAGGGAAACCTGGCAGGTAGGGGCCTGGTTGCCGGTCTCAAAAAAAAGGGTGAAAATGAGAAAAAAATCTGTAACCTCCGGAATGTACGCTGGTTAAATAACAAAAGGTGAAACCAAATATGGAGAGGGGGGGTGGATGATGATGATGGATATCATCCATCCCCCTTCTCCCCCTTCCCCTTTATTTTAGTCAATTATTTCTATTCAAGAAGTAAATAATAATATGTAATCTCGCTATTAAAAAATTTAACATAAAAAAGAAAATATGACGTGTTTACGAAAGCTAGTAAAAATATTACTAATGTTAAATATAATGTTAATCAAAACTTTTTACTATATGAATTAAAAAAAAAATACCTAATCTATAAAGTATTATTCTTGATAAGTACAAAATTAAATATCTAGAAATATGATTGAGAGAATATTTTTCGTGAAAAAAATCTTCGAATTAACTTTGCCAGCCGGAGAAATATTTATTCTTTCGATTAACAAAAGAAAACAATTACTTGATTTGAATTATTAAAAGTAACTTGGTTTCAGAATGGAAATTAGTTTTATTTTTACTATAAATCACAGAGAATTAAATAAATTTATTGCTTGTTTATTCCATTTACTTATTTAGAGTTATTAATTTTCTGTTCCCATTATTTTAGCATGCTTGAAGAGTTATTAACATTCATGTAGTTAATTTCGTTTTACGGTTCGATTATTTTAGAATAAGTATAGCGTTTATGCAGCAAAACAGCTTTGGTTAAATAACGTTTGTATTGATTATATTGGCTATTTGTTGGACATTTTTTAACATGAAATATGATACCAGCATTAGGCCATTAACATTTTCTCGATATTAATAAAAAATATATCATAATTTCCTTTTACTTCTAATAAATAAAATAAAATTATACAAAATAAAATACACATCGTTTCTGAAATAGCGGCATTTATTGCAAAAATTTACTACATGAACCAATTTTTAACAATATTGATATAAAGGTGGAAAGAGTGGTTACATTTGGTTAACGGGTTGCATCGTTCCACACTTGCATAAGGCAACAGGTTTCAAGAATCTGTTATTTTAGAAATGTATAACTAATTGCTATGTATGCTGGCAACGAACGTTTTAATTAAAAGATCTTTAAACACAATCTCCGAAATAATTTTGGGAAATAAGTACAAACATACGCTGATTTCTGTTGACATGAATCTGCACCATTAAAATCAGTTAAAACTCAATTTTCGCGCGACAAAAACTTGTCAAATTATGATACTTTGTTTTTCATCCATTTTCAGCGTTCAAAAACATGTTTCTTTCATTTTTGGTGAAAAAAACTCTGAAAATTCATAAAATTCTAAATATCATAATTAGGTAAGTGTTGGTGGTAGAAGAATTTTTTTTTTACTATTTTACTTGTTAGAACATGGAGATACTTTCTATAAATAAAACTTTTAGGGCACAGGTATTGTACAACAAATTTTTATTTCTTAACTATTTAAAATGAATTTTACCGTAAATTGATTTTTATACGATGCAGAATAAAATTTGAGATAATTTTGCAGTTAGAACTATAATACTTCTAAAGCTAACGGTTTAGAAATTAGCTATTGGTAAACGATAAGAAGAGACATCCTGTATAAATATAATCACATTTTAACGACATGGTCTGTAGAAAAACGAAATTTGATCCCCGATTCCATTGCAATCGAATCTATCAACGCATATCCAAAGCGAATCCCACAAGAAAACGGAAATATTACGTAGGAGTATACATTTTTAATCAAACGCAATCCATCCAAACAAATTTTCAATGCGTTTTTCAAATTAATTACAATTGTATTAAATTTAAGTGTCCACATAAATAATACGATGATAGTTCTTTCTTTTTTTTCAATAAAATAAAATTAGAGAAATAAAAATAGTTTCAAACTCTCATGTTCTAAAAACGCAGTAATGACAACGTAAAAATAAATAAGATAAAAGCACGTGACTCAAAAAAGAAAATTTTAGCATCTGTATAGAAAGTCAAAACCCTAAACCTCCATGAGTATATAGCAACATCCCTTTTAAACATTCAAATGCAAAGAAACCACCACCTGCCAACTACGCCAGCTGAAGACGTCTTCCGCACTAATTCTACCAAAATGCAACGCGATCAAAACTAAAAATCGCCTTCCCATCCCATCCTCGCATATAATTTACTAAAAAATATCTTTTACTTTCCAGTCCAAAAAACCCTACCGATTATAATTATTTCGCGCAACTATACAACAAATTACAACTTATGGAAGTTATTTAACTGTGAGTATTAAAATGATACTTCGTACTGATTGAAAGCCGGTATGTTATTAAAATCACCAATAATGATTAAATGCAATAAAATAACTGTCAAGTTATATATGGTTGCTAGGACTGCTACAGCTTCAGACTACAGACAGATATATAATTAAGCAGTTGTTTTTGCCAACGTCACGATAAGCTTTACGGTTGCTCGTGAGTCGAGCTTCTCAGCTGCAAAACTCTAGTAATTGATCTTCCTCTGTCTCGTGAGAACCGAAAACACTTGCTAGCCATTTAATGACCCGTTGTATGACAAAACGTCATTGTAAACGCTATTTTATTTGTTTATTTTCTCTATTTTCTTTTTCTTTTTTTCTTTTTTATGCAATGACGTTTTGCCATATAACATACCCAATATATGGTTAAGTTTGTTTAAGAGTTGCAAAATGAATAATATTCTACCCCCTTTCTTTTTTTTGTCACCCACACACCAAGAGTAATTGGAATCACCCAACAAACTCGGATGCAGAAATGGACTTTCCCTTAATTCCTGGACTAAAAAGCGAAGATTTTGATACTAATCTTTTGGTAATAACAGTTTGTATTTTATCCCTGATGATGGCTACGTGTGTAGCTGAAAGTGCTTGTAGCAATTAACATTGAATAATATTAATGTAGTTTAACATATTTTCTTTGTAATTATATCATTTTTCAAGTAATAAAACACATTATGTGTAATTTTAATTTTTGGGTTTTTAAAGATGAATTTTAGCATTCTAGTCATTAATTTGCTCATTTGAGATATTCTCTAAAGCACTTACTTAAAAATAGAAACACTGAGAAGAAAAAATGATGATTTTCAATATTACTAAATAGTACATCACTTCAAGGCTAATTTTTTTTAAATATCAATTAAATGGAGTTTTGAAATTAAACTCGAAGGAAATAATGCAAGTAAAATAAAATAACTGAAGCATAAAATGTTGAAATATAAAATAATTAGCTGAGTAATAGCCGAATATCCTTTGTGACGCATCTTCGCAAGAAATGATTAAAGATTTTGTCTTTAGGCTACGTTTAAAATAATGACTTATCTATGCGATATATTTAATATAATTTGATTATTTTTCAGTAAGTAAATGCATTGCATTTTTCTTAAAGAAAGCGTCCACTCAGAGGCCAGGCATATTTTTATTTCTTTAACATCATATACATTTTTAATTGTAAAGTTAAGTAATGCACTTACACCATCAATTCAAAAACTATACACATTTTATTATAAGTTAAACTATTAACATTAAACAAGTATTAAAAAATAAATTACGTTTTTTTTTATATGCATTTTGTGAAAAATATATCTTTTATTAAAATTTTCTCGTGTCGAAAAACGAGTTTTTTTCTTTTACTCTATTGACAAAACTTTGCATATGTTTTTTTTAATCGTTTTTTTTTTAATAATTAGCTCAATTATGCTTGCGGTTATTTTGTTATATTGGGTTGTTCGGAAAGTCCCTTCCGTTTGGGAAATCAATTCGTACCGGAAAATTCTGCCCGTCAATTATTAGACCCGAGATATCGGAATTGATATCTTCGAATTTTCCGGTACAAACCAACGTTCCCAAACGGAAAGAACATTCCGAACAACCCAATACAACTTCAAGAAGTTCCAAAATTGCCCCGCTAATAGTAAATAGAAACTTCCCTAAATGCATGGAGGAGTGGGAAAGAACATAAAAACAGAATTTTACATAGAAACCATTTCTATTCTGTATGTATTCTGTATGTATAAGTCTGTATGAATAAATATGCATGTATAATATACATGCATATTTGCATGCATATTTGCATCTATACATGTATATGCCTCCCATAGTATAGAAACAGAACTACACACAAGCAACAGATCCCGTATTTTACAAACCACAAACTAATGCCTCATTTGCAAAGTTAATGTTAAATTAAGAGGGAAAAAATAAATATATAAAAATTTTAACTTTACAGAGGTGTTTTAAATTTGTTTCTTATAATTAGGCGTTGCAAATAGTCTAAATAAATATAATACCCTTGTCATTGTTATAGCACAAGGACAAAATTTCTACAATAACGTCAATAAAAAAGCCACTGAAGTACCATCTGGTAAACGTATTCCAGAATTTTTAGTTTTTACGTTGTGATTTCATACTTTTTAATTAACCGAAATTTAGAACGATAGGTAAACTAATCTTTAATATTGACAGCAAAATATAAACATTCACCGTTATGCATTGTTAGCGAAATTCGCTTTATAACTTTATAGCTAATTCGCCAAACGTTGCTTGGTCCCGCAAAAAATAGCACGAAACACGAAAACACTCTAAAAATCGCTACACAAATTCCGAATAAATTTTATTGAAAAGAGAACAAAATTTACCATATTCGGCTTGAAGATTGAAACCGGATTCTTTTTAATGATGTGGAAAAATCGAAGCGAATCATGAAAAAAACGATAAAAGTAACGAAAATGTATTTCAAAAGTAGCAAAAGACAAAGTTTACTATATTAATATAAAAGATTAAAACAGCATTTCTTTTGTGAATGTCGAAAACTCGCCATGGATTTAAAGAAAAACTTTTAAAAATGCTTAAAAAAATTCCCAAAAAATTCAAAAATCGCTGTGTGAATACCGATTAAACTTTAATGAAAACAGAACAAAATATAGAATATTATGCTAAGAGATTAAAAACCAAATTCATTTTACTAATATGGAAAAATCGCCTCGAAACAGTAAAAAGAAAACTCTAAAAGTCGCATAAAAATTGCAAAAATACAAACTCGCAGAGGAAAAAATTTACTACAGTAGACTAAAATATTATAACCGGAAATCTCATAGAAAAGCATCGACGTTAAACGTGAAAAACTGTGCATTGAAAATCTAAGAACACAAAATGTACTACATAAATGCTAAAAGTTTGAAACCGAATTCCAGTTGAATTAATCAATTCCCTCTGAAATCGGTCCTATAGAATTCAAGAAAAGAATGCGATGTTACTGTTCGAAAATGGTGGTAAATGAAGTCTATATTTGGAAACCATACTTTTAAATGCTAATAAAAGGGAAGTTGAATGAATCATATTTCGTTGAAATCGGACCCATAGAACCCGAGAAAAGAATGCGACATTTTTCTTCGAAAATAGTGGTAACTGAAGTCTATATTTAAGAAAACATGCTTTTAAATGTAAATAAAAGGTGAGTTGAATGAACCAATTACCGTTGAAATTGGTCACATAGAACCCGAGAAAAGAATGCGATGTTACTGTTTAAAAATGATGGTAACTGAATTATATATTTAGGAAAATGTATGTACGTAATGATGTACGTAAAGGGGGAGTTGAATCTAAAATTGCTGCCCAAAGTCTCCCCTTGGCATCCTCAAATTGAAATCTGTATTTTAATTTGTTATCTTACGTTTCGCTAATTACCAAAAAATCGCAGTTATTTTCTTTTATTTTCAAAAAGGCAATGGAGTATATAACAGATAACAACATGAATTACTCCAAGAAACAGCGTGACATTTTAGAAAATAATTTTCGCATGAATGATTTTGGTATATGTGACAGATTAGATGGTGCAGATAATGAAACTGCCAGTCAATTGGAGCAACAGAGGGGAGGGGGCTGTCACAGCCATGTCTCACAAACCAATGCAATATTAAATGAATGACAACCTGATTACTGGTGTTACCGCAATTCATCAGTAATCGGGATATCATTCGTTTAATATTACAGTGGGCTTTACAAAAGGCTTCAGGAGATGAAAGTGGCGCTAGTGTTTGCCAACAAATTTAACACGCACTGCACACTCTTTGAGTACAATCGCTCTTCTGTAGATTGAATGTTCAATGGGATCAATTTCTTCTTAATGTTTAAATAATTCCGAGATATGTGAAGGTTTCATTCATATTCTTGGTTATCAAATTCTTAATTTCGGTTTCAGTATCAAGTTATTTTCCCCCATTTTGTATTTTATCCATCTATTGCATTCGATAAAGTGTTCATTTGACAAAGATTTTGCGTTCAATACAGATGGAAATCAAACTTTTGACTACAATTCGAAATAGCGAATTTTTGATATTCGAATGTCGAATATTGGGGGTTGACCGTAAATTTTATGATATTAAAAAAATTCCTCCCATCATCTATCTGAGAACAAAAATAAGAATTGAATGAATTGCTATATCTATTTGTATATACATATTGAAATATACATCAATACTGCTAGAGATGTATAGGATAAAATGTATCAATATTTTTCTGACACTTATCTGCATTTCGATATTTCTCAAGAATTTATCGACTTGGATTTCTTCAAAAAATATGGATATTTTTTAGTTTTGTAGTTTTCGGATATAAAGAAAGATTTGTGTGTCCATCAAAATGTTTTGAATGCAGACAAAAATTAATATAGATCGACATTAAATCGTAATACGATTTTTTTTATATACATAATTAATTTTAACTTATACTAATACCCATACTACTCTTTAAAATATTTATTTTGTAATGTGTAAATCTGAATAATTTGAATAAAAACTTCATAAAGAAAATTATTTTAGAGATGAAAGACATTTATTTTTTTCCAATAGATTTCTGAGATGGCTGCAATATTCAAATATAGTATTGAAATACGTTAAAGTATATTGTGTTTTTTATGAAAGATACATATTGCATGTACAGTTTAATTTAATTTATTAATTCTATATCGTACTGCTACTTATATGTCACTAAGTAACTCTCTGATGCAACGCCTGATGAAAGCTGGAACAAAATACAGCAATTAAAAATGAGTGATCGCAATGTTTTAAAGTCGCTACCATCAGTCGTCACATAAATTTTCCATTTTCTGCAAAATTTAGATTTCATGATAACATTTTGCCCTTTTCAAATTCAGCTGTATATGTATGTCATATCTTTAAAAAACAAATGTACTTTTTTTTATCATCTATAAATATTAAACTACATTCATCACATAGGATTACTAGCTGATATTTTATTTTCAGAAGCGTTATTGCTATGAAAATCGGCTTAAAGCAGAAATTTTTATGTTTTATGTTTTATTTACTTATTATATTTCTAAGCATGTGGCAGTACGTTTGCATTTCAGCTTAAAGATGCATAAAACTATAGTATCTACGAAATCGATTTGTATAAAAAATTGCATTTATCTTTTACACTTTAAAAAACGATACAAATTTCAAACTTTTGTCGCGAATGTTTGATTCAAAAGTTACGCAGAAAAACAATGCTGTTTTAAGATTCGGATGATTAAGAAAACATCTGTGATTATTTCAAACGTCAAAGGACTATCTAAACGTTTATAATGGAAAAAATACAATATTATAATGAATACAATATTATAATGAATACAATTTATTATAATGAGTACAATTTATTTCAGGACTGTGGCTGAAATGTAAGGAGACAAATAATTAATATGCTTTTTGTTTTTGCTATTATGGCAACCCTGTTTTAAATTATATTTAATGCCCTGGGATTAACTAAAAGCTTTAGTCAGAGAAAAGAAACATTTATAATTTTATTTCAAAAATTTTAATCATTTCTTTTCTTCTTCGTATTTACACATTATAAATGTAAAATCTGGTGAAAAACGTGTGATGAAAATACTGAAACGTTATATTTATTATTTATTTTTGTAGAGATAATCTAACAATATTAAAAAATAAATAAAATTAAATTCATTAATGTTTTTTTGTGTGTGTGTGTAACAAAAATTGCTAAAATGTCCTTATACTTTCCATATTTCCACTAAGAAAATAGGTTTGAATTTGAATTAGTTTACGATGAAACAAACGTCTCAAATATTAACAAAAACACAGAAATTCAAAACATATAAGACTACCGAATCTTTCTTCATGCATGTGTTACACTGTTAAAATTTTGTGTTTGGTTGAATTAACTTTTGTCGCTACCGTAGCTACAACAATAAGATAGTGAAATCTCGTTTTAACATTTGGAGGTTTGTCTCAATTGGAGCTACAAATGATGGAGCAAAATTTGACCATTTTACGGCTGCAGCTACAGCAGCTATAAAAGATAGTTTAACTTATGTGATGAAAATACTTAAATGTTATATTTATTATTTATTTTTGTAGAGTTCATCACACAATATTTAAAAAAAATAAAATAAATTTATTACTGACTTTTGCAAAATCGTTAAAATAGTCTTATACTTTCCATATTTCCACTAAGATAATAGGTTTGAATTTGAATTAGTTTACGATGAAACAAACGTCTCAAATATTCATAAAAACACAGAAATGCAAAACATATAAGACGACTGAATCTTTCTTCATACATGTGTTACACTGTTAAAAATTTGTGTTTGGTTGAACCAACTTTTGATGCTACCGTAGCTGCAACAATAAGATAGTGAAATCTCGTTCCAACATTTGGAGGTTTGGGTCAATTGGAGCTACAAATGTTGGAAAAAATTTGGCCATTTTACAGCTGCAGTTATAGCAGCTATAAAAGTTGGTTTAACACAGCAACAAATTCTTAACAGATTACTTTTGTGCTGCTATTATGTTTTTGGACCACAGTTAAAATTGGTTTCTGCTCCAACAGTCTTTGCCTGATGAAGAACGATGCAATACGAGTATTTCTAAACGGTTTGTCTCTGCCGAATGTTTAACAATTTAGTTTCCTGTACTAAATTTTGAGACAGTTTTAAAACATTTATGGTGCCTTAAATTTAGATTATTATCCATAAATTAATAAATTATACATGACGTAAAAATTAATAAAGATAATATCATTTTAAGAAATATGTATAAAACGCAATATACTATCAAAACATTCACATTTCACCGCAATACAGACGAATACCTGGTCAGTGTAATTAGTTAAAGAGTAAAAATAAATATCTATATAAAACAATTTTTATCGATATCAAAGTTTTCGTTTATATAAAAATGTCGGTATTTTCTAACACAGATCAGCGATTATTGGAAAAACTTTTGGTCATGTCTCTGCAATTTGGTTTTCCTTTCAAAAAGTTTATCGATCTTCAACATGTTTGCTTTTCTGTCTCTTCTACTTTAGGCTAAATTTATTCCACGTTTAAAAATAATACATTTTACAGAAAAAAAAGATGTTACTTGTCAGGAATTTGAATTCATTTCTAGTTAAAGAATTGTAATTGAAAAAGTATATTTGAATAATTATTTTTCCATAATGTGAGAAACATACCATACTTTTTTTTTAAATCTAATACTTGAGGAATTGAAATTTTTGTGAAGTTTATCTAATGTAAACTGTTAGTTTTTTGCCGTAAAGTAAAACACTCTACAACAGTGGTTCTTAAACTGTGTATCACGGATTCCAATGATCCGCTGGATTTCGTGAAGGTCACATGTTCCAACGAGGATTTTTGGATGTCAAATTATTTATCCTCAAAGTATTACAGAAAGTACAGATTTTTTTAGCAAATAAAAACACTATTACGCATCAGTCACAGCGTAAATCAATAACATTTACAGGAAAAGTACTCCACAAACGTCAACTGCCTCTAAAATGGCACCTCCTCAAACACTGACATAAAAATTACAGGTCTACTCAATACGATTCAACACACAGGCAATCTGGTAATAACAAGGATAATAACCCAATATCCAGGGCTTTACTACAAATCTCATAAAATCTGGTAGACAGCAAAGAATTCTAGTGGTTAGTAAAATTATTTTCTCCACCACCCAGCCGTCATTGATTTTTGAAAAGCACAAATATTTTTTTATGAATTAATCGATAAAAAAAAAATAATAATAACAAGATGCATAGTTTAGAATTATTTGTTACCTAGTTTAGAAAAGTACACAATTTAGACAGATATTATAAACAAAGCTTTTACTAAAATTATATATATCTTGAAAAAAAAGAAATATTGTAAAGGCTGAATTAACCGTTATCTTCGGGAGATGGTTATTGCCGAATGCCGGGTAAATGTCCTGGTAGTTGAGTGCTACAAAAAAAAATCTATACTCGATGATGTGGCATTTATTTCGCATTATATCCAATTTTAGGCACCACAAATCTTGCTTAATAAATTTTTCTTACTGATTTATTGAAATCTGCTCCTACCCCTACATTATAATTACATGATATGCTAACTGGCTAGAGCGGAAAAGAATGGCGTTTTCTGTGCATGAGATGTCAAATTCTTTTAAAACTTGTTTCTTTCAATAAAAGTACGTCAGATGAGAAATATCACTGCTTTCCGTGCACTAGTCGGGGTGGGGGAGAGAAAAAAATGCCTGCCGTTTGTGCTAATTTCTTAGTCAATTTGTATACAAAAAATATATTCTTATTAAAAAAAAAAAAAACAGATAATTTGGTTGCCACATAATAAAACTTAGTCACCAGTGGTGATCTGGTAACCGCATTTATCAAGTACTGCCAATATATCACATTTCTAGGTGTCTAAAATTACAGTTTAAGCAGCTACAATCAAGCCGGAAGTATCCGTCAAATGGACGTGTTCAATTCAGCTCATCCGCTTCGCTCTATATCTCAATTTATAATTAGAAATGTACGAGGGAGCTTTCAGAAAATCCCGTTTATCAAATCCCTCTTCCTATTCTGATAGAAGTATCCTAATGAACAGGAAAAAGTTTACTTGAGAATTGATAGCATTCAAAAGTCCTATAGTCCGGTATCAGTAAATTGGTTATTATACAATAAATACTACACAAAAAAGTTTCTTAAAATTAGTAACAGCGGAAGAAACTGTGTTTTTAACATGCTTCTTTAAATCTCGAAAATATATCAGTTTATGAAACTTCTAAAGTATAAAGAACGTTTTTTGGAATCATGAGTAACTCGGAAGAGGTTATTGTATATTTTCATTCGAGGTTATAGTGTTTTATCTTATAAAAATAAACATTTGTCTTTTTTTTCTTTTTACAGTGTATTTATTAATGTGATACAAAAGACACAGGATATATTTACATCTCGTCGTTGGATAAGAGTATCCAGTGCAAAATGTATAATATCCTAAAATGTAAGTTTTAAAATTATATTAAATTTCAAATAAATATTTTTTGTCGTCATTAATTGTATAAATGCTTTCATTAATGTCTCAAAATTATGCACTTATGATTCACAATTTTTGACTATTTAAAAATTTATTGATTTTATAGAGACAGTTCAAGCATGAATAACAAAAAATAAACTTAATTAAAAATAAACTATTAAAATAAAAAATAAAAAAGTCTGTTGGTTTTTATTTTCTAAAGCTATGAAAAAAAAATTGTGAAATATATCACACCATTACCTAGAGGATTTCTCTTATAAAGCGCTTCTTCCATTTAAACCGAATTTCCATAAATTGAACATTTTCTAAATCTTTGTAAAATCGTATTTAGTATTCAGTGTGATAAAATTCTCTACAACAAGAATAAATATATTTCACTGTAGTCTTAAAGAATCATTTATCTTTATTTAAGAATGTGCAGAATGCTGATTTCACAATGAGGGAAATGAAAATCTCTCTTTGATGACGGTATCTGCATTACAGTGTAATTCATTTTACTCTTTGGTAGAGTTTGAATTTTTAGGTGTAATTTAGTATTTAAATCTTGACAAATGTTAAATATATCAGCACTGTTATACGTCGCTAAAATTAAAATAATGAAATTCTTTATAGTAATTCATTTTTAGGTGCGTTCGTAAATATATCAACACTGTTATACTTCTCTAAAATTAAAATAATGAAATTATGTATACTCATTCATTTTTAGGTGCGTTCGTGAATATATCAACACTGTTATACGTCACTAAAATTAAAATAATGAAATTCTCTATAGTCATTCATTTTTAGGTGCGTTTGTAAATATATCAACACTGTTATACGTCGCTAAAAATAAAATAATGAAATTCTTTAGAGTAATTCATTTTTAGGTGCGTTTGTAAATATATCAACACTGGTATACGTCGCTAAAAATAAAATAATGAAATTCTTTATAGTAATTCATTTTTAGGTGCGTTCGTAAATATATCAACACTGTTATACTTCTCTAAAATTAAAATAATGAAATTATGTATACTCATTCATTTTTATGTGCGTTCGTAAATATATCAACACTGTTATACGTCACTAAAATTAAAATAATGAAATTCTCTATAGTCATTCATTTTTAGGTGCGTTTGTAAATATATCAACACTGTTATACGTCTCTAAAAATAAAATAATGAAATTCTTTATAGTAATTCATTTTTAGGTGCGTTCGTAATTATATGTCTGGTTCGTCCGTCCACATATAACAGTTCCAAAACAACCCAACCGAATGATTTGAAATTTAATTGATATAATCGCTACAGAATTTTGTGGTGCTACTTCAAATTGTATAAAAATCGTATCACAACTCAAAAAGATATTGATAAAAATATTTATTAAGTAATTTGAATTTTTAAAAAATTGGCACTTCTTTGTTATAGCAGCTTACGAGGATTAATCGTCAAGCGACCGAGATGTATCGCCGAGTTATCTGACATATATGACGTTATAGTCATATGTGACGTATATGGCATTTAATAACCCCTATGACCAAGTTATAGTCACATTGTTCATTCAATTAAATCATATCATAGGCAATTAATTCAATGATACCCCATGATAGGTAATGATTCTAGCTTGCCATAGTGATTACGTCCTATTTAAGATGGAGTCACATCATTTCCGTATTACGAACTTAAAAACCGAATTTGCATGCTAAAATTGTTTAATTATAGCAATCCTATAATCTACCGACAGTTTTCTGGTTAGATGTTTCCGGAGAAATTGATATTAAATGGAAAAAGAGACTAACTATGGATTTTAAGTTCTGAAATTTTCGAAGCTAGGCTTAAGTTACCCTTGGAATTTTCAGTAAATGTCAACAAAAGATAAAATGCTGTCAATTTAAAAGGTACTTATTCTATTACGTAAATTAATCATATCATAATAACAGACGATGTAATTTATTTCACTGAAATTATAACAGTACGGACGCACCTCATTTGTCACGTTTGACGTACAATTAACAACTTGTTTATTACTCTTTTCAGTCTGCTTAGAGAAAACTTTATTTAAGAAGGTGAAAAGTACGGAATTTTCCAATCAAATTGTGGTACGGCTGATTATTTAAAAAAGGGATATATACCGATGAGGGAAATTCCCTCTGTGCGGGAGGGTGTCTTTCTAAGGAGACTTCGACCTATTTACTTAACATTTAAGGAGTAAATAGACAGCGTTCTTGTTTGTCGCCTTCTCTGATGTGGTATATTGGACTATTTGACCTTTTATGAATTTCTTAGCACGTCAAAATTTCAGAGATCAAGCAGGAGATCTCTTTGACTGGTGGTTAGCGCCTCTTTCATTTGTTGATCCCCTTTCTTTTGTCGATGACCACAAAATGATCCGAAAAGAATAACGAGTCATATGATTGGTGCCCATCTTAGACTGACTTACTCAAAATGTCACAAAACGCAGCTTTACGCAGGTTCGAAGGAAATTACGGAAAACTCCGAATGGGTAAACCGCACACTGAGACAAATTGGCTTTTATTTTCAGACGTTGACTGGAGTTCATGTACGAAATCCCAAACTTATGTATCAATATGCCTTATTATGTATTTTTTCACGTAGAATCGATTGTTCCCATTGACAGTATTAAAAAATTAAAATTATAATGCATTTTTCACGTTTTATTGAAATATTAAAAGATTTTTTTTCTTTTATGAGTTTGGTGCAGAAGCATTTTTTATTTTTTCGATGAATTTCATTCAATCAAACACCGCGAACTGCCAAAGTCACCCCTATGCACAAGTAAACGCAAAGTTTCTCACCCCTCAAATGCCTACAGAAGAGGAATGTCCCAAAGCTTTCGGCGGATATAGCGGGACTTTACCAGATGAATATATCGGAAATTATTAAAAATTTCAAAAACCATATGCGGGTATCAGAATCCATGTAATTAAAATATATATAAAAGCTCAGAATATTGCAAACAAGACTTAAACATGTAATTTGCAACACTATAAGAAATTGAACTTGTATAACATTTGTTTTGTAATTTACATACGACTTTACATACGACGTTATGTAAGGCCAAAAAAAAAAAAACCTACAGGGTGTCAAAAATTTAAAAACTAATTTTAAAATTAAATAACTTGCAAACGTGTTATATATTTAAAATATTCCTGCAGGAGTGTAATGTATGGTATCAGGAGTTTTTTTTTCTACTGTGATTCACGGTTTTAGTTTCAAATAGCAGCGACAGGTGCGGCTGAAAGCAATAGACTCTTAATCGAGACCAAATCTGAAATCGCCCAGCATTGATGCGGAAGAAGGAGGTTAAACATATGGAGTGGGTCTCATTCTTTTGCCCCGAAGAAGAAGATTGCACTGGTGAATGAGACCCACTCCACATAGTTAACCTCATTTTTCGTATCAAAGCTGGGTAATTTCTGCTTCTGCCTCGATTGGACGTCTATTGATCACAGCGACATCTATTTCTAGTAAACTAAAATCGGGAATCACAGTAAAAAAAACCCTGATACTCTACATTCGCAAGAATTCCTACTTCGGAAGAATTTTTTTTAATATCGGTCACCGTTTGGAAGTTTTTGAATTTTTAAATCAGTCCCGGGATATGGTTTCTCATGCTGGGGGACTTATAGAGAAACTGTACATAGCTAACAAAACTTTAGAAAATACATACCATTTTCACCTTTACAGTGGTTATTCGTCGTTTCGGCACACTGTATGCCAATTGATACTTGGGTCAAACGGTCAATTTTTGTGAAACATGACACTGTTCACTTTATGTAACTACTGTGTAGCTAATAAATGTGACGTGATTGAGAGAATCTGATTATTCCACCGAATTCAACATCCTAAAATTAGTTAAATCCATAGATTCACAAGCCAGATACAGAAAAGAAGTTAAAATTTGTTGAATAGTGATAATTCGTATTAAAATCCCCAAATGCAGTACCATTAATTATAGATATTTTTCATGCAACTTCCAAAATCTAAAAATATATCCTCTTGATTTCAAACCAAGCATGAAACAATCATCCTTTCTGTTAAAAAAGAACCATTTTCAAACACGAAATTATTTTACAATAATGAATACTACTTGGTGCATTAATTTGTTTATTTTAAAAGCCATTTAAGAATCCGCCTTTCGTGAAGTAAATGATGCTAAGCCTCTAAATGAAGTCTATTAAGCTTATTAAGTCTATTAAGCCTATTAAATGATAAATCCATAACATTTAATTAATGTTTAGCACGCATCTATTAAAAAAAATTAAGTTCAGTTAAAATAAAACAGGATTAAACTAACGAAGATAAATTTATTCTCAAATTCGAATTATTTTTCTACATGAAAGAGGATGAACCGAAAAGATTGTAAGCAGCAAAGTTAAATAAACAGCGTTAATTAAAATCTAAAATAACAATAATAATATATAACATATTTTTAAATAAAGTAGTTTTTTTCTTTAAAATACATAAAGTTTATTCATTTGAACATTCTCTAGTTATATATTTAGTAAAAATAGAGGTCACGTGTGTCCTTTTGCAAAATTAAGAATAAAATATTGCACCTGTAGAATTACATGCTAACACATTTCCTATCATTATGACAAAATAAATCTGTTTTACATAAAAACACAGAGTTACCTTTAGAATGCCAACATGTTTACATAATGACATTCCGTGTTTAATATTAAAACTGCAGTATGTTCATATATAATATGATCATTAAAATTAACTGCGACTACATCAAATGTAAAGACTTTCACGTATACTTCGGCGCAGTTCACTTAAAAACTAGTCATGACACAAAATTAACAATAACAACAATTTACACTAGAATGCTTTTACCACAATTATTTCTAATTGGTAAAGAAATCATATGATATGTAATATTCCCAACTAGGCGAGAATGTCCGGGAAACCGAACCCGGGATCGCTTGGCTGAAGCTGTCAATGCTCTACCAACTGAGCAATCCCAGACGAATATTACTGAACTAATCCTGGCACGGACTTTTTCGCCCAGTTATAAGAAAACATCTCAAACAACGATTTATTCCAAAGCAATAATAAGGATGATTGACAGTTAAGCCGGACATAAACTGGAGATGATCAAAAATAAGATTGAAACACTAAAAGACTGAGATGGGAAATGCTTTCCAAAATATTCGTTAAAGTCAAGTACTTTGCTCAAAACAAAACGTCCTCTCTACAGGAACCGAAGAAAGTCAATTTGGCTCACTATAAAGTTTCATTATTAACACCGTAACTATAACATGTCACTTTAGACATGGTAATATATCTATCAAAGGGAGCCCCATGGATTCCAATACTCTTTTATTCAAAATATTGAATCGTAACACCGTACCACGCTGGCGAACATACAGCAGTAAATTATGCTCCATAAACAACTGAATGGAAACTTTACTTGCTCGTGGAAAAGTCTACGTTCAAAAGTAAGATGCAGTGAAAATCCAGACTAATTACCCATTGTGGTGTAGATGCATCGAAATCTATCGAATGTAACTCCTACCGCAATATTTATAGCAACTACATAACCTTAGATATCTAATTATACTATCATTCTACGAAATAACCGTAAAATCAGATTTTCGGACATTCGTACATACTTTGCAAAATTCAGAAGACAGAAAATATAGCTCATTCACGCACAGATATTAGAATTCAGGATACCATGATCGCGGGCAAAAACTGAAAACTCAAAACTCATTCGTCTACAGAGTACCTTCATAAACCAGTAGCTACACACTATGGTACAAGAATGCTTTTATTATTCGAAATTCTAAAATTTCTTTTATATGTTATCCGCATTGTAATACAATAAAATAAAATTTATGAGTGAATATGGTGCAAGGTGTGCCAAAAATATATTTAAACTTTTCGATATGCTTTAAAATAATAGGTATTTTCACTTTTTGAATTTAGTTAAAAAGCTATCGGAAACTTTTTGATAATTTCCCTTTATTTATTAATAACATTTCAATTTCGGGGAGCATTGTGCAATATATCGAATCACTAGACAATTTCCAAGCGGATTTTGCGCAGAAACGGAATATCATTAGTTTCAGTCGCGTCTGTAGTTTGAGTGTTTATGTCTTGAAATATCAGAGATCAGTAAACAAAGAAGAAATTCGTATATGGAATTAAAAAACGTTAATATGAGGGACGTTCCGAAAGACATTTTCGTCATTTTTTAAAAGAGAAGATGATACGCCAGGTGAAACAAAAAGGCTCCATAAGAAAATACACCCGTTTCTGGTTCAACGACGGAAAAAGCGTCAGCGGAGGAGGAATGACGAATGCACAGAGCACCGAAATAGAGAAACAGCAGACCGGCGTGTCCGAGTTTATTCGGATACATATTTCACCAAATTCAGTTCCTCCATTCGAAGAAAGAGACCAAGGATCTTGAGTGAAGGTGTTGTGTTCTTGAACGACAACACAACGTACACACAGCAAGGCTCACACAAGATCAGATTCGTCGCTTCGGATGGGACAGCTTGGATCACCCGGCCTATAGCCCCGATCTTGCCCACATCGGACTTTCATCTCTTTCCTGCATTGAAAGCCGCACTCTCGGACCGTACCTACCAAAACAATGCTGAGGTGGGGCAGGCTGTGCGACAATTCCTTGCATCAAAGGGAAAAGTGGTTTCTTCAAATTGATTGTACGCTACGACAAATGTCTCAATGTCCGTGGCGACAATGTCGAAAAATAGTTGCAAGGTGTATAGTTCATGATTACATGGTGTATTTTATTTATTTATTTATTTATTTATTTATTGCAATACAGTTTCCGTGCGAAAAATAATTACGAAACTTTCTTTCGGAACGTCCTTCGTACGTGGGATATCTAAGATTCTGTGTGGTCACGGTATTCAATTTCCTCCGTTAACATGGTGTAATCTAGTTTAAAATTATTTAAAAAATTATTTTACTGTAAAGAAAGGCAAGCAAATATATTTTTTTATGATTTATTTAATGCATGCAGACTCTTTTAGACATTATAAACCTTTGCAACTAATTTTCGTGTCGATAATTTTGATCTATATGACAGATTAGATGGCGGTACAGATAACGAAACGGCCAGTCAGCTAGGGCACCTTCAGCAGATGCTGCCATGGCAACATCTCACTGTCCCTCATATTTGAAATGAATGGCAACTCGATTGCTGATGACTGGGTAACATCAGTGATCAGGTTATCATTCATTACACATTACAGTGCGATGTTTCTCTAGCTACATATCTCACTGGTGCATAGCTAGAACGGCTGACTAGCAGTTTTGCTATCTGTACACATATCACACATACCAAAGTCATTGACGCTAAATTTTGTTGCAAAAATCTGACGCTGCTACTCGGACTATAATTTCAAAAGCTTCATTTGAAATCCTCACGTGGACGTTTCATTGTCAATACGTTGAAACTAAAATTAATTGGTGCCAACAGTGGCATGTTTTTATTGCATTGAGGCAGGAAATATATTCAAAGCTTCTATAAACAAGTTTAAACCGCATCAAATTCTTATCCACAGCGTAAATACGAAAATTCAAGTAGTTGAAATGTTCGAAGATGAACTTTCTTGCGCCAACAAAAATAATCATAAAACTGTGACTCTGCCTCTCGAACTATTGGTTCTTCATTAATGCATTACCTTGAAAATGGATAAAAATCGCGTGACAAGGTTGACTACTCCTAGGGAAGGCCTAGAATACCAGCTACATGCCGATGCGTCAGATTTAGCTGTGGATTGCTATCTCACTCAAAAGTATGAAAAGGGTCAGTTTAAGCCTATAGCTTTTGCTAGCCAAAAATTGTCAGGGGCTCAGCGAGATTGGCCGAGTATAGAGAAAGAAGCTTGGAATTTTCTCTTTGAGTTGCGTAAGTCTAAAAATGGTTCTATGGATCAAAAATCGAAGTCATTACCGAACAGAATCCATTAAAATATCTCATTGAAACAACCTCTAGATCACCCAAACTCACTAGATGGGCTCTTGACTTGCAACGCTGGAACCTAAGCATTTTTCATCTTTTAGAAGTGCAACATGTGAATGCCGAAGCAATTTCTAGGTTGACTAGGAAGGGTTGGGAGGAGAAAATAATATCAACACCAGCAATATCAATCTAATGACTACTAATGAAATAACATAATCCTAGTCTAACTTCATTTTTTTATGTCTATATATATATTTGTGTGTATTGTATAAATGTATTATAAAGTTGTGTAATTTATTTTTAGTAATTATATATAGTCATACGGTTCAATGGGAACGTCAGTAGAGATGTTCAGACACCGGAAAAGAGTATGCAATAAAAAGAGAAATTAAATCAAAGAAAAACTGTTTTATAAACTGATTGGACTCAATAGAACTGATGCTATCTCAAAAGTTATCAACTGGTTTGGAAAAATTAACCCTTAAGAGGCAGATTTTTCGCTAAGGTTGGGGGGGAGGTTAAATATTAATTATATTTAGTAATTATTGTATATTATTGTACTAATTTATATATATTTCTTTTCCTGAATATGTAAACTTCTCTGTGTGATTGACAATAGCATTTCTCCTGATCCTCATAGCTATTTTTGGGGTGTTCACGGGGTCATCAAGAAAGGAGTCTAATTCATTTCTGGAATGTGTACACAATGAACACTAAATTCCTAGCGAACTAAGTTAGGAAGGTGAGAAGAAAAAAGGGGGAATGTTCTAGAGAAATACATTTACACGTGGGGAAAATCCGTGAAAGAAGAAAAAAAGTCTCCGGAGATCTTAAGAAGGAGGTGAAGTGTATGACACGAGGTCAGTTCCCGGTGTGCAGCAGAGAGAGTAGGACAAACAGTGTCCTGGAAGTACAGCGTATGCGGAACATATTGGGGTAGACCCGGGGAGAAGTCTAGACTTTGCCGGAGGTAGCTAGTCGAGATACCACCAGTTATAGAAAGGGCGAGTGCGGGAATCATCTTTAGAGGTGGTTGTTATATAACTCCACCGGAACTGTGCGTGTTAGTACTGAGCAATAAAGTAGAGTATAATGTGCGATCAGAGAGATTTTCATTCGTCAATCGCATACAGAAAGTTATAATAATATCTAATTATATGGACCAAATTATAATCAGCAATAAGGACTATTCCTGTATTTTATTATGCGAATTTAATCAATACATTATTAGTTGATTATCTAAGTGATGAATTTTTTTCACAAAGTGCCCGTTATCAGTTTAATATCGGTGGTGGCAGCAAATACCATATAACACTGACCGCGAAGGTCTCAATGACAGAACAGTTTACGTTTCATGTTAAATGTTTAATTAAGCATTTGTATTTTTAAATCCATGTTATTTCACTTCAGTAGTGAATAACACAGAACAATATATTCCAAAACAAATTTTAAACTTTAAAAAAATAGATTAAAGTTTAAAAAGTATTACTTTAATCAAACTTTTAAGCATATTTTTTTAAGCTATGTTGAAATGGAAATCTAAATAAGCTTGATCTATATCCATTTTAGAATTAAGCAAAATCATTCCCTACAGCATGATAAGATTCTGTAGGAAACAGAAAAAAGTAAAACATTAAAATAAAGGTTTAAATTTTTTATATAAGAAAAATAATAGTAAGTTTCCGAATTCAATTTAAAAGTTTCTTGAATTTAACTTGAAACAACATTTTAATAAAATACATGAAAACTTTAACACTTTATTTAGCAGTTTATCATTTAATAGCGGGGCATTTTTAATATTTTGTTTCCATGCACTTTAATAAGATAGATACTTTTGCTTATAAGAAGTAAAGTGTAATACACTGTTCTCCAAAATAAGTATTAAAGTAATTATCATCCACAAATCTGAAACGATTGTATCAATTTATTTCAAATTGTACAGCAAAACAGAACAGTGTCTATTGTAATTGCAACAAGAAAATAACTTAAAATATGTATTTATACGGTTGCGAAATAAAGGAGAAAACGTTTGGCCACAGTTTTTAATGCACAGTATCAGTCAATAAAAAATATTATCTTCTTTCGCACTTATGCTGGTTTAGCAGAAACAATTTACGCCAAATGATTGAGCACTGAATCTGTTCACAAAACATTAATAGCCACTCTTGATCTAGAGCAGGTGGTACATCTTAGGTAGTGTGAGGAAAGGGTCGTGGTGAAACTATCCTTTCGAGAGCACCCACTATATTTTCTATTTGACTTTTTTTCTCGCACCCCAGTGCCAAGTTCTGTAACATTGCGTCCATTCAATCTTTCCACTAACAGACAAACAAATGCTTCGAATTATTATATAGAAGCTTACAAATATTAATGCAGTCAGTTATTATGGAAAATTATAACATTTAAAAAAATTGATTTTTATTTATTTTAAGTAAAATAATAATGAGACACTATTTATCCAAATCTAATTTTATTTGAAATATACAGATTTTATCTGTATCATCATCACAGATTTACACAACAGAGAAAAGTTATTGACTTGCGTGCTTAAACGTGCGTGTCTCAGGAGTTACCATAACACTTTTGTGAATAAGTCTTTAAGATAAGTTTGAAGAAGATGTTTTAAAATCTATTGCGTGCGAGTAAAGTTTCGAGAAACATCTACGTTTAGGTAATGGAATAAATTATAATTCTCGGAAATATAATTATGATATTCTGCTCATTTGTGTACGAAAAAATAAACAAAAGATGACTCACTTAAATTTGTTTAAAAATAATTAAATATCTTTAGGATGTACGTTAAACTTAATAGTTTTAAAAAGGTTATCAGTTAATGTAATTAAAACTAATTTTATGTTAATGAATATAATTTCTTAAATATGTTTAAATAAGATTTTTAAAAAGTTACATAAAGTGTCATTTTGATATGTGACATTTTTAAAAGTGCTGTTTTAATACCATTTGCTGCATTATGTCAATTACATCTTTCTGCACTTTTTACCGCATGTATATCCTCAAAGGCGGCACTAATAGGTTAGAATCTTGAAATTTTACACATGATTGTGTATTAATTTTTATATTGTGTTGTTTTATACACTATTATATTTCATGCATAATTAATACTGCGATATAGAAGATAAAAAGCTTTTCTTTATAATCTGTTTATTCATGATATATATATTCACTTTTACACACAGAAGAAAAAAAAACATAGTTCCTATTTTACATGATTATAATACAAATGTTATGATACTAAAAGGCTTATGAAAACCTAAGATGATAAGAAAACATGTCAAAATAGTTCAAATTGATATTATGAAATATTCTAGATGGGCAGAAAATATACGTTTTAAAAACATTTGGTTTAACTTGATTAATACGCTACGCCGCACTTCTGCATATGTTAGCTAACACAACAAAGTTTCTGTTTAATGTGGAATAGGACCATCTACAATCATCCAGACATAAACTGGTATTCAAACCATGCAACACTTGATTAGCAGCTAGTGCCCTAACCATTAGTGAAGCAGGCGAAATTAAAATAAAATGCTCTGAGAGCGAAATCATAAAACATCTTTCACATTAACGTTGGTAATGTGTTATGGTAATCGTGTCTCTCGTAAAATTATACACCGGATTTTTGGGCTAAACTTTAATAAATATACCGCGAGAACAGCTTTAATTGAAGTTCTTGATCATCTGCAAATTTATTAATTCTAAAATAATACTAATAAAACACAAAGTAGAAATGAAACCGCACTCGAAATTTCAAAATTCTTTTACAATGTTGTTCTGGAAATATTCTAGAACAACAATTGAAAATTCTCCAAAAATGTGTTGTACCTCAGATGCTATTACAGCTAAGCCTAGACGCAGATGTATAAACTTGATCAAATTCTTGACGTTGTTTCATAAAATAAGCAACTTAAAATTTTATGTCTCATAATGCACTTTTCTGCAACACCGCATTGCTTTAAACAAATGCGATAATAAAATTTATTGAAATTTTCTCAATATACTCATAACTATAAACTGCCTTCCTCAGATTTATATTAACATATATTAATTTACTCCATAATACGGCGTATAAAGATTTTGTTATGCAGGGTGTCCCAAAGAGATATGTTCAACTTCAAAATTTTCAAAAATTCTAGTTTAAAAAAAAGAATAAGCCTCGAGCAAAACAAGTTTAAATAATAGACAGAACAACTTAAAAAGTTTTTTTCTAGTGCTTTAGTAAACTTCAACATGAGATCCTTTCGTATCACGAAGAATATCAAAAAGATATTCCAATTCTATCCATGAACGTTTTAGCATGCTAACATCACTCACGAATGATTGAACGAGATGATGGCGTTTCCCCGTACTTCGTTCGATAATATCTTTGCGTTTAAGTGTCGGATGTTGATTCGATAAACCACTCGACACATTGAGGTTTCTTCACGGGATCCACCATTTTGAATAACTGAATCTATACTAATATTATAAAGTAGTAAAGATTGTTTTTTTGTTTGTTTGTAGGGGGTAATCTCTGGAACTACTGAAGCGATTTCAAAAGTGATGGTGACAAATTGATGGTGACAATCCCTACTCCAACATAGGCTATATTTTATGTCGGTGCCACTACCCCCAGGAGGGTGCAGAAGCGAAAAACGTTCTAAAATTTCGATTTTTTTTATACTGAAGGAGCTAGAAACATAGAACTTTGGCATGGTAGTTACTTATAAGATGTAAATGCTCTCTAAGAACAAATTCTAATAAAATTCTAAATTTAAAAGTGTGAAATGAGAGAAAAGCGTTCTAAAAACATTCTAAATTACAATTTCTATGGAATATCTGGAACTACAGAACCGTTTTCAAAAGTGATGGTGGCAAATTGATGGTGAAAGTCCCTGCTCCAACATAGGCTATATTTTATGCCAGTGTCACTACCCCCAGGGGGGTGCAGGAGCGAACAATGTTCTAAAATTTCGATTTTTTTATACTGAAGGAGCTAGAAACATGAAATTTGGCATGGTAGTTACTTATAAGATGTAAATGCTCTCTAAGAACAAATTCTAAAAAAATCGAAATTTAAAAGGTGCGAGATGAGCGAAAAGCGTTCTAAAACATTCTAAATTACAATTTCTATGGAATCTATGGAACTACATAGCCGTTTTCAAAAGTGATGGTGGCAAATTGATGGTGGTAGTCCCTGCTCCAACATAGGATATATGTTATGTAGGTGCCACTGCTCCCAGTGGGCGCAGAAGCGAAAAAAGTTCTAAAATTTCGATTTTTTTTTACACTGAAGGTGTTAGAAACATGAAATTTGGCATTGTAGTTACTTATAAGATCTAAATGCTCTCTAAAAACAAATTTTAAAAAAATTCGAAATTTAAAACTGTGAGATGAGCGAAAAGCGTTCTAAAAACATTCTAAATTACAATTTCTGTGGAATCTATTAAAATACATAACAGTTTTCAAAAGTGATGGTGGCAAATTGATGGTGGCAGTCCCTGCTCCAACATAGACTATATTTTACGTCGGTGCCACTAATCCCAGGGTGGTGCAGGGGCGAAAAATGTTCTAAAATTGCAATTTTTTTTTCTACTGAAGGGGCTAGAAATTTGAAATTTGGCATTGCAGTTACTTATAGGATGTAAATGTTTTCTAAGAACAAAATTTAAAAAAAATCGAAATTTAAAAGGTTGAAATGAGCGAAAAGCGTTCTAAAACCATTCTAAATTACAATTTCTATGGAATCTCTGGAACAACAGAACCGATTTTAAAAGTGATGGTGGCAAATTGATGGTGACAATCCCTGCTCCAACATTTGCTATATTTTATGTCGGTGCCGCAAATCCTAGGGGGTTGCAGGAGCGAAAAATTTCTAAAATTGCAATTTTTCTCATACTGAAGGAGCTAGAAATTTGAAATTTGGCATTGTAGTTACTTATAAGATGTAAATGCTCTCTAAGAACAAATTCTAATAAAATTCGAAATTTAAAAGTGTGAAATGAGAGAAAAGCGTTCTAAAAACATTCTAAATTACAATTTCTATGGAATATCTGGAACTACAGAACCGTTTTCAAAAGTGATGGTGGCAAATTGATGGTGAAAGTCCCTGCTCCAACATAGGATATATTTTATGCCGGTGTCACTACCCCCAGGGGGGTGCAGGAGCGAACAATGTTCTAAAATTTCGATTTTTTTTATACTGAAGGAGTTAGAAACATGAAATTTGGCATGGTAGTTACTTATAAGATGTAAATGCTCTCTAAGAACAAATTCTATAAAAAACGAAATTTAAAAGGTGCGAGATGAGTGAAAAGCGTTCTAAAACATTCTAAATTACAATTTCTATGGAATCTATGGAACTACATAGCCGTTTTCAAAAGTGATGGTGGCAAATTGATGGTGGTAGTCCCTGCTCCAACATAGGATATATGTTATGTAGGTGCCACTGCTCCCAGTGGGCGCAGAAGCGAAAAAAGTTCTAAAATTTCGATTTTTTTTACACTGAAGGTGTTAGAAACATGAAATTTGGCATTGTAGTTACTTATAAGATCTAAATGCTCTCTAAAAACAAATTTTAAAAAAATTCGAAATTTAAAACTGTGAGATGAGCGAAAAGCGTTCTAAAAACATTCTAAATTACAATTTCTGTGGAATCTATTAAAATACATAACAGTTTTCAAAAGTGATGGTGGCAAATTGATGGTGGCAGTCCCTGCTCCAACATAGGCTATATTTTACGTCGGTGCCACTAATCCCAGGGTGGTGCAGGGGCGAAAAATGTTCTAAAATTGCAATTTTTTTTTTCTACTGAAGGGGCTAGAAATTTGAAATTTGGCATTGCAGTTACTTATAGGATGTAAATGTTTTCTAAGAACAAAATTAAAAAAAAAATCGAAATTTAAAAGGTTGAAATGAGCGAAAAGCGTTCTAAAACCATTCTAAATTACAATTTCTATGGAATCTCTGGAACAACAGAACCGATTTTAAAAGTGATGGTGGCAAATTGATGGTGACATTCCCTGCTTCAACATTTGCTATATTTTATGTCGGTGCCGCAAATCCTAGGGGGTTGCAGGAGCGAAAAATTTCTAAAATTGCAATTTTTCTCATACTGAAGGAGCTAGAAATTTGAAATTTGGCATTGTAGTTACTTATAAGATGTAATGCTCTCTAAGAACAAATATATATTTTTTTTAATTTAAAAGGGTGAAATGAGAGAAAAGCGCTCTAAAAACATTCTAAATTACAATTTCTATGGAGTCTCTGGAACCACAGAACCGATTTCAAAAGTAATGGAAAAATTGATGGTGACAATTCCTACTCCAACATAGGCTATCATAGGCTATATTTTATGTCAGTGCCACTAACCCCAATGGGGTGCAGAAGCGAAAAACGTTCTAAAATTTCGATTTTTTTTATATTGAAGGAGCTATAAATTTGAAATTTGGCATTGTAGTTACTTATAAGATGTAAATGATCTCTAAGAATAAATTTAAAAAATTAGAAATTTAAAAGAGTGAAATGAGCGAAAAGCGTTCTAAAATCATTCTAAATTACAATTTAGTTGGAATCTCTGAAATTACAGAACCGATTTCAAAAATGATGGTGACAATCCCTTCTCCAACATCCTCTTTAATATAAAGCTATGCTTTGCTGACGACTGTGTTTTTCGCTAATCTTCGCCACAGATTAATCTCGGAAAATGAAACATTTGAAGTTACTGAAAAAAATAATAGCTCGAAAAGTATTTGTCAGAAAATTGTTAAACTAACTGCGTTTGAAAGGTAAAAAAATGTATATTTCTTAATATAAATTTCAAATCTAATGATTATGCCATTTTTCAAATATTGTTTTTTAAAAATTACCAAATTTCACAATGGAGTAACATAGCGAAAAGATAATGATAAGGGCGACGTGTCCTGACGTGTATATTGGCTATAGCACGAGTCACAAATTATAGTAGCCTTATTATTATTATAAAATATAAAAGTGAATTATGAAATGTCAATATTTTGTTTGATTAAAGGTTCGTTAAGAGAAATTGACCAGCGTAGCGGTTGTAGCCTGCTAGTTCTTTAATAATCGTTTACTTGTTGTGCAGCGCCGTTTATGACCAGAAACATACTTTAGAATTTTTTTTGATTTATACTATCTATTGTTGTAACTAGCTTTACTGTAGGCCTATTCTTTTTTTAAATAAAATTTTGGAGTTGTACGGATCTTTTTGAAATATCCTGTACTTCTGCAATAAATTATAGACATTTAAACAAATATATTAACATTTTTTTAAGTGTTCATACTTTTAACCTGATTTAGTTATTTACTCGACAGTTTTTTCTCACATTTTACTTGACCCATTGTGCAGTCTTATATGGGCAACAATAAAATGTTGTCACAAAAACAGAAAGGTAAGAAAAAATACCTTGAAGTCAGTTTTAGAAACTGTTATTTGTTTTATCTTTAAATTTCTGAAAAGACTGTATGTTACAAAAGAAGTTTGATTAAATATTAGAATTCAGCGAATCCAGTTTTACTTAAAAAGACCTAAACTAATTAAAATTATGCAACAATATAATAAAATATAACACCTTGTAATAGTATATTACTTTTAAATGCTAAAGGTGTAAAATTAACAACTATAATATAAATTAAAATAACTTTTATTGGTTGTTTTACATGTTTCGACTCTTCTGAGTCATGAGTTTCAATGAAAGTAAAATAATATTTCCCTCCAGTCTTTACTATCCATCCATAATAAGAGAAACCATAGAGATACTCACGCGCAAAAATACAATATGTAACGATGCGGCATCTTTTAATTTACCGAAACTGTGGCTAGAATTACTCCATGCTCAAAGATATGAAAATAAACAATCAAGTAAAAAATAATAGATAACGTGCGTATTTTTTTTTTTTTTTTTTTTTTTTTTAAGTACATGTAAATAATAACTTCAAAGCCCATGCAGCTTTAGAATATTCTCATTTTGTTTTTGAAAATGACTCAGAAAGAGTCGAAACATGTAAAACAACTAATAAAAGTTATTTTAATTTATATTATAGTTGTTAATTTTACACCTTCAGCATTTAAAAGTAATATAAAATTATGCAAACAAAATTAGAATTAGTTGTGGAGTATTACTGATGAAATTGAAAGTATCTATTTTCTTGTTAAACGAGATCTAACAAATTAGATTATACACTGCAAATCCCTGAAACACATTTTACTCAAAATACAACGCTTTATAAACGCTTGAGGTGTCAAGATGTGTTTCCAATCTGTTTAAGGCATTCTCAGGTGTTTGAAAATGTGTTGTAAAATGCGTTTACCGAAACTCGGCTGTCACTTTGGTAAAGATTTAATGGAAAGCGAAACACATGCGTATAACAGAACACATTCAAAACACATTTCAGTAAACGCCATGTTCAATGCTATATTCAGAAATTTTTCTTCGGCTAGGATTCATGAAACTCCAGGAGGAAATTGCACTTTCAAAACAATAAAAAAAAAAAAAAAAAAAAAAAAAAAAAAAAAAAAATCTGAAATGTTTGCTGTATATTTGTTTTAAATGTTTCTACGTGGAGAAAAAGTGCGTAATAACTTTATTTCTTACAGCCAAAGATGACGTCATTGTCGGGGAATGTATACATTTGATAATCCTAAAAATAAAAGTTAATTAAAAAAATAAATATTTAAAATATTGGAAAAAATAGAAGATTTTGGGAAATTATAATTTTTCACATTAAATGTGAAAAAATATTTTTTTCCACATTGTTATCTATATTTTATGTACTATGATATATAAAATTTAAAAATAAATGTTATTAGTGCAGTGTTGCAGTGAGAAACGTTGGCTCTCGCTAAGTATAGCTAAAAGTGCTTTGCCAGGGCTCCGCGCTATGTTGCGCAGGCCGCACAGTCAACCTCCCCGAAATAAAAGTTCTGAAAGCACTGATCGTGATAGGTCGCTATTTTTTTACGGTCGCCAAAATGTTGTTGCATAAAAAAATGATAGTATAAGAATTTTGAATATCGTTTAAGGAGGGGACCAATATTTTCGTGCTGATACCCATCACCAGTGTTGAATTCAAGGGGTACCCAGGCGGGGACATTCATCCCCCCCCGGGAGCACTGAAATCAGTGTTGAATTCAGGAGGTGGCCCGGGGGAGGACATTCCCCCCGGAGCTTTGAAATGTTCCCCGGAAGATTTGAGATTTTATTATTTCAATGGTAAAAAAGTTGACCCCCCCCCCCCGGAGAAAACTGTCTGAATTCAACTCTGATTGAAATACCCCCCCTCCCCCGAAAGATTTGAGATTGTATGCTTTTAATGTTTAAAAGTGCAATTTTTCCCCCGGAGCCATAGAAATCCCTCCCAGAGAAAAGGGTCTGAATCAGTGTTGAATCCAGGGGGTGGCCCGAGGGGGAATGTCCCCCCCGGAGCATTGAAATGTACCCCCCGGAAAATTTGAAATTTTATGCTTTTAATGGTTAAAAAGTGCAATTTCCCCCCCGGAACTCTAAAATGTCCCCCCCGGAGCGACAGAAATCCCTCCCGGAGAAAAGTGTCTGGATTCAACACTGGTCTGAATTCAACTGTCCAGCACCTTTAAAAAAGAAAAAAAAAGAAAAGCTCCTACAAAAATCCCCAACGACTCCAGTTCACCGAGCTCTCAGTGCTCCAGTTAGCAGACGCATGCGCACAGGTACTGTTATGGTTTTCAAGGTATTGCATCCTTCCGCTTCCGGTCCGCCATTGATCTGCAATCGTCACGTGTTTCTGTGTTTTTGTGTATACGTTAAATGCGACCCTAAACCGTATCCAGCCATGTTAATTTTATTTATTTAATTTTGTTCGAAGTGTTTCTCAGAAAAGTACAGATTTTCCTGGACAAAATTTGTTGAAATTATCCAAAGGGTGGATTTCTTGGTGTGATCAACCGTCGCGCCATGAAGTTTTGATTATTTTCCCGGCAAAATATTTGCAGTGTAAGTTTTTCTATATTATTTAAATTTTTTGTCGTAGGAATTATATATGCATGGATATTAAAGTTCTAGATTATTGTTTTTTGGTAAACCGATGTATTTATGTGTATGATTTTTATAAAATAGTGTTATTTTTTGCACCTTGTGACTTATGTTTTGATGTTGACTGAAATGTAACAATCGTCAAAATGCATGCTGAAGTTAATTACGTTTTTTTTTAAATTTAATTATTTATTGACGTTTTTAATATTTACATAAGGGTATAAATACACATAATATGCATGGTTATTTATTTATTTTTAATTTCTTGCAAACTTTAAACAATTATTAATTAATATTAGATTTTTAATTATGTTTATCAAAACATTATATACTAGGACCTATTTCTTTTTCTCTTTAGCTTACGTATTTTATCCAACTAGAATGCCGTTCTGACTCGTTTTAATTTCTAAAAAAACTGTTTACAATTTATCTAATAATTAGATTGTCCTTCAAACACTTTATTTGCGTGAATAATATTTAAATGCATTATCTCTTTGATTAATTAACTAATTAATTTTTTATTACTAATATTAGTTCTTTTATAATAGAAACTCGTTTAAAAATTACTATTAATTTTTGTCCCTTTATTTTTTTTTAATTAAATGAAAAATAACGAGTGTAATTAAATATTTTTTGCATAATATTAATTTTTTTTCTGTTAATTAAGAAATAGAAATTAATGAACTGAATCTGAAAATGCACTTGCACCCTTAGTAATGTTTATTAGGACTCGATAACAATAAATTATTTTTTGTTCAAACCTCCTTTTACATTTCCTTGACAAAATTTTGCAGATTTTTATTTTAGCATGAAGTGAAATCTAGCTTAA
Source organism: Maratus michaelseni (assembly GCA_963931845.1). Lineage (NCBI taxonomy): Eukaryota > Metazoa > Arthropoda > Arachnida > Araneae > Salticidae > Maratus > Maratus michaelseni. Next base: position 93,007,645 of record OZ007595.1, read on the forward strand.
CATTAGAGCTAAAAAAATCTTATAATTTATTTAAGGAAGGTTACTATTTAATTTATACAATACGTTTCTGTATACTGAATTTATTTTTATATAATAAACTTGTCTGCATTTCATCATTTAAAAATAACTTATTTTTAATATTTTACTTATAGTCTTTGCACATAAGAAAATGATAATTTAAATCTAACACACATTTATTATATTAAGTTTGTAAACTTTATTTATTATCAGATTCTTTGTATTTTTTACCACTTTGGGTTTTCTCGGAATATAATTACTAATATGCATAATACTCATAGCCATAGAATAAACAATAGTAATATAAAAAAATGTACTATTGTAATTTAATTATAAATTTACAACAGTGTTTGCAGATCTAAAATAATATGTGACATAACTTTGATATTTGAAGTAGTTTTCAATTCTTTATTTATTTGCTTACATAGTATGAACGAAGAGATAACAATGTTAGTGCCAGAAATTGTCATTTTTGAATGATTTAGTAAATAAAATGACCTGCTGTATTTTTTTCAATAATTATTTTCAAAATAGTTACAACAAGCTGGGAATACTTTTATTTCAGCTAAATATAATGCATGTGTCTTCCAAAACATTATTATTAAAATACTAATGTTAGTTCATCATGCAGATATGGTTGTATCGCAAAATTTTAAGCTTTACAAGTAGACATTTTATTTCCTTTTACACGGAGTGTGCTTCAAGTTAGAGATATTAATGTAGTAAAAATGCACTGATACCTAATAAAGTAGGAAACTGTTGAGATCACTATAATAGATTATATATTTTTAATGGTGATATATCCCAACAATATTTTTTACTTTGTTTATATTGTTTAAAGGGCATAAATGGAATATACAATACAATTAAAATTTGCTTTTCAACCATAATAGAGAACCATTTGGTAAAGCTAGGCAAGCTTTCATAATTTTTTCAAAATTAATGTTTGGCAATTGAAAATGAAAAATACAATTGAAATGATTATGAAATTGAATGATATGTTGGGAACTATAATGTTAAAATTAGGAAAAGCTAGTGAGGAAATTATAATACTGAAAGGTTAAATTTTTAATAGAAAAAATTATGGTACTTTTGTGTTATAGTGGCCCCGAGGATGAATCGCCAAGCGACCAAGATTTATGTCCAAATTATAAATCATATATGACATATAATATATTATTTAATATAATTTGTGAATCATATGACACAGTTATAGTCAAATATGATGTAGGGTAGATGTGCCAGTAATGGACACTCTTAAGGAATTTCTTTAAAAATTATTTTTTAATTAATAGTTATAATTATTATTGTCCAATTTTTTTAATATTATATTAATCTATCAACAATATTTAATCATGCTCATAGTCACATTTCCCAATGTGGATCCAAATTTAATTATAAATAACAGAAATAAATCAAAACACCCTAAATTCCTGTAATGGACACCCTCTCTTCCAGTAATGGGCCACCTCTGTTCCAGTAATGGACACCCCACCAAAAAATAATAGGTAATTGATTTTATGATTGTATTTAAAACCCGAATTTAATGAAAGCATAAATGAAATAAAATAGTTGTTTTCAAATAAATTTAACAATTAGGATATCAATAATTAATAAAATATTTATGAGAATAATTCACTGTTTAAATTAATTATTGTTATTATCACAAGATCAATATTTTAATTATTTTAGATAGAAGGTTTAAAATACTAACTTTCAAAGAATGATATTTCTCAAATTATTAAGTCATTGAGGGGGGGGGGGAGGGGGTTTAGAAGGGTTGGTTTAACAAAAGAAAAAGATTTTTTTAAAAGTGTCTTGGAGTACCAGTGCATGGAATCATATTTATTTTTATTCTTAACAGTTAAACTTCCTAAAACTGCTTTATATAGTACTTTTAGCAATTTGTAAAAAATATATCAAATAAATGAAAGTGTAGGTTGAATGTTTTTTTAAATACTAAATAAATTTTTTTTTTAAATAAAATATCAGAACTGACATTTGAGCCCCCTGATCCTGATTTACTACTTTCATTGCTACTATAAATTTAATATTATAGGGATTTTTTTATGTATGTAGTTCTTTTGTCAGAGCTGAATAATGAAACATTTAAGACAGAAAATAGATTAAGAACTTCGGTGACTTAAAAAATTGTCTTTTTTTAAAAGGGGAGAGTGTGAGCCCCCTCATTTTCCCATGCCCTTAAAGATTATTCTCTGCTTCCTGATGGGTGTTGATTGCCACATTATAAAATATGCAAGGTACGGTTTACAAAATAATAATTTGATAGCAATCTTAGAAAAAATTATTAATTACATGAAATTAACAAAAACAGCTATTTATATAAAAATAATATATTATTACATTCTGGTAAGTAAAATTTAAAAATTAAATTTGACTATTTAGCTTTTCAGTTAAATAAAAAAAATATGCACTATGAACATTACTGAAATTGCTTTTTCAGTAATGTCCACATGGGGTGTCCATTACTGGAAATTGACTAATTAAGCATTCCAGTAATGGACCATGGTCCTAAAACCTGAAAAATAAATGAAATTTTGTAAATTGCCATTAGTATGTAAAATTCAAAGTTTTCTATTATTGTCTAAACAAAAACATGCAATTTTTTCAAGAAAATAAAAAAGATATCAGTTGTTTAAGTGAAGACAGCTCTTAGCATGTTCATTAAGATTTTCACAGAAAATCTGTGGAACTGTGAAACATTATTTTCTGCTTCCTGATTGGTTTGATTAAGAGTGTCAACAATAACCCAGATTATAAAACAAACAAGGAGGAATTATGAAAAAAATATATAAAAGGCTAAATTATTATTGGTTATTTTTTTATAAATAAAAAACTTTGAATGTGGCCCATTACTGGCACATCTACCCTATATGGCGTAAATAATACAGAGGCGGATCTACTCCTTCATTTAGGGGAGGGGGGGGTCATATCTTCTTTCTTGTCTTTCTGGGGCATGTGTGTGTAGGGGGGGGGGTCATATGTCTTCATTAGCAGTTTTTATATCTTAGATTCAAATTGACTATTTTCTGACATATAGGGTAGATGTGCCAGTAATGGACACCCTTAATGAATTTCTTTAAAAATTATTTTTTAATTAATAGTTATAATTGTTATATTCCATATTTTTTAATATTATATTAATCTACCAACAATATTTAACCATGCTCATAGTCATATTTCCTAATGTGAACCGAAATTTAATTGTAAATAACAGAAATAAATCAAAACACCCTAAATTCCAGTAATGGACACCCCACAAAAAGTAATATAGATAATTGATATTATGATTGTATTTAAAACTAGAATTTAAAGAATGCATATTAATGAAATAAAAAGCTGAATTTGTATTGGTTAATTTTTTATAAATCAAAAATGTTGAAGGTGGCCCATTACTGGAAGGGGGTCCATCCATTACTCACACATCTACCCTACCCGAATTTATTTTCTTTCATAAGTGCATGAAATTTGCAGGTATATTTGTAAATATATAAAATTTGCATGTTTTATCCAATAACCAAAAAATCAGCTTCCCATTTTCTTTCAAGTACCGTAAATTGTATATATATAAAAAAAAAACATTTATAAATATGTATATTTATATATGTATAAAATATTTAATATATATGTACATAAACAAGCATAAAAGTTAATCAAGTTTGTTTTTATATTATTTGGCAACAAATCCCACTTTCTGTTATGCAATTTGTGCCAAGCTTAAAAAAAAAAAAAAACCTAAGGCCCCTGTACTGGAAATTAAATATCCAATTCAAAGTATAAATCCAAGCAAATTGAAAATGCTGTTCTCAGTCTTGTTATTTTATATTTAATAATTTTAATCTTTGTGCATTATGTAAAGCCTTTTATTTTTATTATTTATTTATCTGTCAGATCACTTTGAAAAAGTTATGAGCTAGTTTCAAAAGGACTGATGGAAGCAATTAAAACAGACAGGTATGCCAACTTTGCATTCGTCAGGGGCTTGGAAAATTAAACAAAGTCTGATGAGAATAAAGGGCATTGGCTGATCTAAGCTAACATCTTTCGTCTAAATACTGTCCACTCGGTAATTGTTTTTCATGTCATTAAATAACATATACTTATATGTACTATTTTGTACATTTTTATTATTTTATATTTATACATGTATTCCTTCAATATGTCATGTCTGTTAGAATATTATTTATCAGGGGTCGATCCAGGAAAAATTTGGGGCCTATTTAATTTAGGGACCCTTCACAAAAATCTATTTAATAAAATGGGCACAAAAATCAATTTGATAAAATGGGCTCCTTCCCAAAATTCTATTACATAAAAACTTACTATTTATTATTTTGTGATGGTTTAAAATGTGTAATTTGTAAACAAGCAAGTTCACCAGAGAGGAAAACTTCAGCAAAAGGGTTTTAAAAAGTTTGTTTATAAATGCTTGGTTTGAATTTGATTAACTGGATATCAACTTTCATTACAAAATGTTATTTTTCGCAAAAATATAATAAATTTCACAAAAATAACCTTTACTTTTCATAAAATGCCCCCCCCTCCTCCCCCCCCCCCCAAAAAAAAAAAAAAAAAAAAAAAAAAAAACATGCCTCGACCCCTGTTCATGGAGGAGCAAAAAAGTAAACATATATGCGTGAGAGCTTCTTCAAAAGGTTGAAATTCATCTTTTTAAAACCATTTTGTGTATTTTCTTAATTAATGCAAAATTGTAAAAAAATATCTGTTATAATATGATTAAATTATAAGAATATTTTATTAATGTATTGCTTGAAATAATTTCTGTATTTTTTCATTCCTGACGTACCTGATTAATGCAAATCTTGTTTGTTACTTGTATTATTGGCAGGGTTGGCAAAAACCCGGGTTTTTTCAGAAAAAACCCAACCCAGTGGGTTTTTTCAGGGTTTTTGGGGTTTTTTCAGGGTTTTTGGGGTTTTTCAGGGTTTTGGGGGTTTTTGGGAGTTTTTCAGGCTTTTTTCGGGTTTTTTCAGGGTTTTGAGGATTTTTCTTCTTGCCGTTCTTTGTTTGTTTGTTTTGTAACAACTATATAATTAATGGGATGAAGTTTTAAAAAATAAATGTTAATACTTTAATAATTTTTATTTAATATATTATTTAATTATAATTATTTAGAATTTTTATTCAATCTTAAAAATAGTTTAAAAATTTGTAATGATTTTAAAGACATTTTATGACTGAATTGAAAGAAATTTTTTAAAGTCAAAATAATTAAATTAATAGTCTAAAATTTTGTTTATTTCTCTTTTATAGATAAAAATTCGATTTAAACAGTGAATCATTTACTTTTGTTTTATTAAAATTTTCTTATGTAGTAGAATTTTATCAAATGTTTAGAATTGTTGTCCTACTAGGGGGGGGGGGATGAATTCACTTTTAAACCATCTAAATTGTAAGCTTAAATTCCTAAATCTTCCAGAGATCTTGATGTATGGGGGGGGAAGGGGGGGGGGTGTTGCATCTCAATAGCACAGAATAGCTGCATGTTGTGTCATAGTCTGCGATCGCCCATCCTTCTGCTTTTGGCGAAATTAGATAAGGAGGGGGGAGAGGTATAAACAATAGAACTATCTCAAGAATAAGAAATCATTATTTTTAAAGAATTATTTAACAAAGAACTTTATATTACATTATATTTTAAATACTATATTTACGTAAGAATATTTTATAATTGAATTTGTTTGGATCATCAATACTTTAATTGGAAAATGAAAAAAAATACACTCCAGTGTATCTTTCTTTTGTTTTATTGATGGATTTTTATCAGGTCAATTTTCTTTTCCCCAGCTGGCTGCTGATGACTGAGATTTAATTAAAGTTTTAAACTGCAAATAGAAATAATAATTAAACCAAGAACTAAACGATACTTTTTTCTTTTCCTTACTTATTTAAAAAAAAAATAAAACTTTTAATTATCCGATTGTGTTTAAATTTTCAGCAAATTCAAATAATAATAAATTAGGCAGCTTACCAAATTTCTATTAAAATACAATGTTTTCAGAAAATTAGAATCCCCCCCCCCCAAAAAAAAAAAAAAAAAAAAAAAAAAAACTACTATCACTATCTTAATCTTGCATCTGATAATGAATGTTCTTAGCTATGCAGAAGAGGTTCATTATTATGGTGGGTTGTGCTGCACTATAATACTATTTCACTAAAGAAAGTGAAATGAATCAATGATCTACCCTTTATGTTTTGTTCAACTTAATTTAGTTTTATGCTTAATATATTTTGAATCATACTAAAATACTCGTGCCTCTAATTTTTAAGAATTGATTGAACCCCCCACTGTTTTCGTCATATTGACAAATAATCCTGATTTTTAATTGTTTATATAATTTTACATGTATTTAAGATAATTATTTTCTCTGTGAATTTTCCAAGTTTGTTTCAGATACAGCAATTATGCCCATTTAGAATTTTCTGAAAACTATATCTGTGACATATAAAATGTATATTATGTTTGGTTTAAATTGATATATTTATTATTAGTTAGATAAGTGGAATTTTAAATAAAGATTTTGATAAAACCCACTTGGGTTTTTTCAAGGGTTTTTTCAAGTGGGTTTTTTCGGCAAAATCAAGCCAACCCTGATGTACCTAAATATTATCCTGGCCAGGTCAGTTACAACTGCTATTATAAATAATATTTTTTTGTTATTAATTTATTATTGCTCATTTATTATTTATTTATTTTATATTTATCATTTTTAGCAATGTTATGTATCTAATAATAAATTACTGTTTTGTACATGATTGGTAACAATAAATAAGGTTGGCAATATATCTCCTGGCCCGGATAATACGCAAGTACTCTATTATTTCTTGGTAACAATATTAAATTTAAAAATGATTAAGGATGTTTGAGTTAGTGTTTTGAATTGAATTTTGGATACTAGTATAGGAGAGAAAAAACATGAAGGGGTCTGTTCAGACTTTTTTCCCAGGGTCCTGTTTTTGTGAAATTGTAAATAATTTTGTGAATTAGAAATGATCGTTATATTCAGGTTCTTGTTTATACATTTTTAAGAAGATATGTGGATATAAAATACATACATTTTCTTTATATATATAAAAGTGACGTCAGATTTTATTTTTAAATGATTAATTTGTCGGTACTTTTCGGTTAGCCGGGCGCCAGTGATATATGTACATATATAAATATATATGTATATACATCTATATATATATTTTCATACATATATGTGTACATATATATATATGTATATGTGTAGATATATGTGTATATATATGTGTGTGTGTATATATACATGTACATATATCACTGGCGCCCGGCTAACCGAAGAGTACCAATTTGTCAAATGTTCGGTTTAAAGATGGAAAAATTTTGTGAAAAACCTATTTTTAAGACAAATAATTTTGTGAAGGGTCCTGTTTTAGGGAAAATAATTTTGTGAAAGGTCCTGTTTTGAAATGAGAAATTTTGTGAAGAGTCCCTTAAAGGACCCAATTTTTCCCTAAACAGATCCCTGACATTTGTCAAAAAACAACAATCGTTTAGAACTTGAGTTGTAAATTTAATGAAATATATATAAAAAAAGAAAAAACTGTTCAATTACAAATCATTTCAATAATGCTTGGAAGCCTCATGCTTTTTCGTTTAAAAACTTGTCAACTAGTGTGGTATTATTCAATGGATTTTTTTTTTTTTTTTTCTTTGGTCGCAACAGCTTAGTCTATTTCGCAGCCTAAGTAGAGTTAAACCTCAGAATAGTGCACATCTTGGGAAAGTAGAAATTATTCACTATTCAGAGTTAAAGTCATATGAATGGAATGTTGTCATATAAATTTTCATTCCTAGTAAATGTTGTGAAATGAAAATGTGTTTGCTGAGACGTCTGCTTTTCAAGAGTGTAAGTGTATAAGAGGGTGTGTGTGGAGAAAGGGATTTAATCCTTAGACATTTTGCCTACTCAAAACCTTGCTGTTTGCTTCTGAGCTGCTTTTAATCAAAGAAGAGCTATAAAATTGAAGGCTTATATTATGAGCATCTGAAAATTATATAAACAAAGTTGTTTAAAGTGTGTTTTCTTTCCAGAGGGATATTTTCTTTAGAATTTAAAAGGGAAAGGAAGTTTGCTTAAAGTTCTTTTTGGAAAATAATATATTTTGTCCCATTTATACAGCACTTTTAGATAATTTTAATTATGTATTTCTGGAGCAAAAATTACTTTGACGTGCATAGATTTAACAATGAGAATTGTTTTTTCCTTAGAAAAAAAAAAGGTGGGGAATCTTACCAGTCAAGCTATCCAAAATATTTGTTTTTAAAAATTAATCACTGTATTTCAGTCAACTGGCTTTTTTGGAGGAGAGGGACTGGTCAAATTCTGGTAACCCGGTATTTGTATGGCCTCTTTTTTTCAGCTAAGTGTATTTTGTAAGGTAAATTTCTAAGAAATGTCTGTCACGTAATATGAATGTTTTATGTCTGGTGACTGATGTGTAGGACTTAACCAGTTTATTATAAAAATGCCAAATGTATTGTATGATCATGCAGCAATAATGGCTTGGTAGTAATCAAATCTGTAATGAACATTAGGTACTTCTTTGTTATAGGTGTCTTGGCAATTTTGCAGAAATGAAAATGATCATGAAAATGAAACAGTGACCAATGAAACAAATTTTCTAATCTGCACTTAGCTTGCTCTTCTCCAGCACACAAAAATTTTCTCTGATAAATTAAAAAATTGACGTTTCTAAAATTTCAAACATGTTTACTATTTTTAATTTACCAGCGAAAGAAACTTTCCCCCCCAAAAAAATTAATTTTACTATTTGAAAGAATTTGTGAAACTCATCATAATATGCAACTTATATATTAGAGCAAAAATAACTGGAAATACAGTACACAGTAGACTCTCTTAAATTCACATAGAGATTGTGCAGATTTTAGAATTTTGCAGATTTCTGGTCAGTTTTGTTTACATTTTTTAAACAGTAATTTGAATTTAATAATGCACTCGAAATTATAATGAATGCTTACAATAAAGTAAAATAATAAAAATTAAGAAAATTAATTTTTTTAATATTAAAAGTAAAGGTCAAGTAAATAATTCATAATACATAACTAAATATTCATAGTGATGAGATATTATTTTCTTGAATCATTCAGTGAAATTCTCCTTATAAATTTACACTTATAATTCACATCAAAATCTTTAAATATCAAAGTTTTATTTCATGTTTAGCCATACTTAATAACCAAAAAGCTTGATTAATACATAAATGTATTTGTTAAAACGATATTGCCACTGATATCAGGACTATCTTGAAATTCTTCAGAAATAAATTTATGCTTCCTTCATGAAAAAACAATTATATTAACTAGAATTCCATATTAAAATGTGTACAGATTGGTATAAAAAATTAAAAAAAAACTTCATTGTATACATCTGAAATGATGTGCAGATTTGAGGAATGAGACTAATGAGTTAACAATTAGAATTGTTTTTTCCTTAGAAAAAAAAAGGTGTGGGGAATCTTACCAGTCAAGCTATCAGAATATTTGTTTTTAAAAATTAATCACTGTATTTCAGTCAACTGGCTTTTCGGAGGAGGGGGACTGGCTAAATTCTGGTAACCCTGTATTTGTATGGCCTCTTTTTTTCAGCTAAGTGTATTTTGTAAAGTAAATTTCTAAGAAATGTCTGTCACGTAATATAAATGTTTTATGTCTGGTTTACTTTACTACTGTACTATGTTGCAAAAAGAAGAAATGTGTTCACAAGGCTAACTAGTTCAATGGATTTTAAATTAGTGATGCAACGAATAATGGTTTGGCCGAATACCGATTATTCGGCCAAGTTATAGCCGAATATTCGGCTTATTCGACCGCCGAATAATGAACTCATTTTTGTCTAAAAACAAAATATAGTATGCACTATATGCAGAATTCTTGTATATTTCACAATTAAAATGTATTATTTTCTTTTTAAAAATTATTTATATGGAAATTTTTAATTTTTTAAAGCATTATTTTATTTTGAAAAAATATTCGGCTATGTTCGGCCTAAATATTGCCTCAGTAATATAATTCGACCCCCAAAAAAAATTCTTAGCAAAAGTTCCTCATTGGGTACTGTCTAGTTACATTTTAATAGATATTATGTATGTATGTTGTTACATTTTAAAAGAATGATAAAATTTTAAAGATACTAGAAAACATATGAAAGAAAATAAAAAGTAAGAAATCTTACTATCTTAAGAAAAAAATCACTGATAGAAAAGAATATTCTCTAAAATGGTGAAAAGAAATCAGTGTAGACTTAATAAAGCTCACAATTATCAAAAAAGTTATGTATTTTTATTTATTTATTTTTGCTATGTCAGTAGACAGCACTATTAAGAAGTGTATAATTAAAGTTTTCAGATTCAAAGGAAGGAAATACAGTCAAACCTCGTTAACATGAACACGCTTAACGCGAATTACTTTTAGCACGAACTGTTTCTGATTTCCCCATCTAGTTGTATGTAATGTATTTAAGTTCGGATAACACAAACTACTTTTAACACGAAAAAAAAAAAATTCCCCTTGAGTGTTCGCGTTAACGAGGTTCGACTGTATCTGTAAGGAAAAGCAAAATAGATATAAATATCAAAATAATGAATATGTAGTATCTTAGGTTCTGTAATGTTACATTTTAATAGATATGTTTTTGCTGTTACATTTTAAAAGGGCTAGACAACATAAATTTCAATGCACATAAAGGGCAAGAACAAAAATTGAGGTAAAACAATTGTTACATATTTTAATCATTCGCCATTAGCATGTTCAAGATTAACTGATATACAAATTAATGAGTTGAAAATTCCTAGGAAGAAATTAGTTCAAAGTGTGGCAACACACTGGAATAGTTCCTATTATATGCTAGAGAGATTACTGGAACAAAAAAAATGCACTTTCTCTACATACAACTAAATTTGTAGAAATAAATAATCTGACGACAAACCGGTGGACTATTTTGGAAAAATTGCTCAATCTATTAAAACTATTTGAAGTAATAACAAAACAAATTGCCTCATTAAGATCATTAATTTCTGAAGTCATCCTTATTCCGATAGTTATAACATTAAAATTATATTTATCTAAATCTGAAGATTTTTTTTACTGTAGGCACCATGAAATACACCGTTCTACAAAATTTGGAGAAGCATTTTGGATTGATTCAAGACAAGGAACACTATTCCATTGCAACTGTTTTGGACCCCAGATTTAAAGTGTTCTTTTTCAACAAAGATGAAGCAAAGGATGTAGATGTAAAGTCCAAATTAATTGCTATAGTAAGACTAAGAAAGGCTAGTATAAAACCAGTAACAGAATCTGAACAAAATATTTCCAACATAACCATTCCAATTTCTCAAACTCAAATTTCAAATTCTTGGTGGGCATGCTTTAATGAAATTGCAAGCCAGTCACAGAGTGAAGCTTCTATAGAAAATTCCCCTCAATGTGAAGAAGTAAAGAAATTAGTAATTTTCTTTCCCAGTCACTACTAGAAAGACAACACTGTCCTTTGGAGTGGTGGGCAAAAAATTCAGAAAACTTTCCAAACCTTTCATAATTAGCCAAAAAATACCTTTCTTCACCAGGAAGTACCATATATAGTGAGCGATTATTTTCAGAATAAGGTATCATTTATGAAAAAAAAGAGAAATAGACTATAACCTGAAAATACTGAATTATTATTATTTTTGCATTGTAATCTACATTTATTAAAAACATTTTAACTTTGTTTTTTAAGGTAAATATAAATTTAAACATTACAATGATGTTCTTGAAAATATTATATAAAACCTACATATATAATAATTAAAAGAATTTAGTATATTTACATTTCTTACATTATTTAATATTAGTGACACACTTTAAAAAAATCACTTAAATTATATTTAACTTTTAGGTGTACTTTACTCCCCCTCCCCCCCCCCAAAAAAAAAAACCTAAGTATTGCTGCATATACAATTTAAATATCTATGTTATATATGCAACACATCTATATCTAATCTATCGTATATGTTTATGTTCTTTATGGGTATAATTAAAATATCATTGAAACCATTTTTTTTAATGTAACAAGGGATAAATATTAAACTTCCCATTATGCTTTAAAAATTTTAGAATTTGCTTGTATCGCTCTGTTAGGACAATTTTGAATAGATTAATTTTAAATTTAACAGATTACCTTAGCTTATTACAGATACTATTTGTACTTATTGATATAGCATAAAAGTTTTAACATGATTCCTAAATTACCCCCTTATACAAAAATGGGTAGGTAAAACCCATTCAGGGTATGAAAATTAAGGGTGGGAAAAGGGTTAGTTAATTTCAAATAAAATTTTTATTATACATGATGAATATAAAGTGTCAAATTAAAAGTTTTACTGTGCAAATATAAAAACATTTCTTACATTTACATTTTTCACATATTTCCACACATTTACATTACATTTCATCCATTATTCGGCAAAAGCCGAATAATGGATGAAATGTAATGTAAATGTGTCCATTATGCATTACCCAACTTATTTGGCACAAAAATATAAACACGGCACAAAATACAAAATTATTCGGCCTTGGCCGAATAATGGACTTGATATTCGGCTGAAGCCGAATATTCGGCATATAGGCCGAATATTCGGCTTCGGCGGAATAATCGTTGCATCTCTATTTTAAATACCTTTTTCTTTTGGAATTGTGATTTATGTATTACTAGAGTAAGGAACTGACTTCAGTCTGATTGTGCAAAAAAACTCTTAAATCTATACTTATAAAGATCTAACAATGTAAATAAAGATTGTCAGAAAGTGACTGAAAAAAAAAAAAATCCTGCCAAATTTAACCTTGCCTTTTTTTGTAACACACCCAAGACATTTAAATTTTTTTCAAACGTAAAAGAATATTCTCGATTTTATTCTCCCCTCTAATTTTAATTATCATGTGGTCCGTACCTAAATCCAATCTTGTTTATATGAAATAGAGTTAAGTGGCAGTACATTACATATATAATGTTTTTGACTGTATGATATAAAGATATGATAGCTTTATAACATTATACATGCACATCCCCTAATACATAAAAATATCTAAAATTAAATATAAACTGGCAGTCTTGTATTATAATTTACAAATTGAATGTGTAAGGAGATATATTAAGTATACAATTTAATAACTAAAAATTAAATGTAGTAAGATTTTTTTTTTTAAGTAAATTTGTTTTTTGTTTAATTGATGTTAAAAAAAATAAAAAATAAAAAAAACTTTTTTAGGATGTAAAGTATTTGCATGTTTTCCATCATGTAGAGAGTTTTCAACTTAATTGATTACTTATGGTTTTAATTTCAGATAGCAATGACTATTTGCAGAATATAATGAAGTATCCTACAAATTGGCTTTTGAAGTACCTTAAGATTTGTTTGTATCACTATTATTTTAAATATTTTGTTATATAATTCATTCTTATTGTAGAATTTTGGATTTAATAAAATGTTTTGTTTCAGTAATCTATGAAATTTATCTGATTTATTGAATAAAGTCTGTTTTTGCACTTATTAATTCAATTCACATTCATTTTGTATAATGCAGGGTTTACACAGTTATACCACAATTTTTTAACTGTAGAAAAATATTGTAAATTCTGTGAATAAACAAGGCAGTTATGATTTGATATATTTAAAACTTTTATTTGGATATATATATATATATATATATATTTTTTTTTTTTTTTTTTTTTTTAATGGAGTTTGCGAACCTTGTATATGTAAATATTGCATTTAAACTTTATATATCTATTATTTTAAGTGATTAGCATTTTATTGTGTAATGAATATCATTTTTTTTTTTGCTCTTAATATACCTTTTTGAATTTATTAATAAGTTTTAAAATATTGTGTAAATCTATTTAAATATTGAGTAATAGTAATAACCATTCTTAGAGACATTTTTTTGTACTATTGAAGGAAACAAAAAAATAAATATTGAAATGACCAATATCTTGAATAAGTTTCCTAATAAACTACAGGTTTTTATTTTCCTCTTCCTCTCTTCTAAAAAACTAATATTATCATAAAATGTTACAAATTTCTTTTTGTCATTAATTTGTACTTAAGCAATATATTTTTATTCTTTATAACTATATTTGAAACTTATATTTGGATATATATATTTTTTTCTTTTCTTTTGTGAGTGCAAACTGTAAAAATATTGGAAATTTAATTTAATCTCCATTTTCACTCTAAAAAAGTGGTTCCTAATTTGGGGTGTTGTACCCCCCCCCCCCCCCCACACACACACACAGGGGGGTAATTTGAATTTTTAGGGTGGCAATTCCATATTTGTTATACTCCCATTTCCTTATTAGTTATATTGTAAAAGTAATGTTGTAGACTAAAAATAAATGTTACACCTTCAAATTTCAAAAATAAAATGAAAAAAAAAAAGTTTTTTATCTAATTTTTGGAAAGTATTCCTTCAAAAGTTCAAAATACAATAACTACCAGAATAATGATATGAAAACATTTAGATACTTGTATATTTAAAATTACTCTGTAATTTTAATGATTTTAGATAACTTTTTTGAGTTTGCATTTAACGAGTCTTGTATGTCTTTTCATTCTGCAATATGTTAGATAAAGAAACTTTTACAAATGAAACTATTCAAGTGCATATTTAACATCTTTGCAACAAGCGTCCTTTACAGAATTTTGAATTTTTTATTACCAGTAATTTTTGTAAGAAAATTTTGCCTAATGTAATTGTTAAGTCTGATTTATTCACTATTCTGTGATTAAATAAATAAAATTTTCAGTTCAAAATTACCGATAGGAACAATCAAGGATTCTGAGTGCTGTGCAGGTTATTAAAACTGACTGATTTAACCCTTTATGCTCAGAGTTCTTTTAAAGGGGAAATTTATTAAATAAAAAATATTTGATTCATCCATTACCTACAGTATGTTTCAGGATCAATTTGAAATACTTTACTCTATCATCGACAGATACAATAATAGTCCTGTGAATCAAAAAATGAGATTTGCTCATCTATGTATCTCATTCTAGTTTCCATTTTCCTTTGTGATATGCAATGCTAAGTTTCTGCTGTGAAACATCTCAACACTTTTTAATTTTTTTACTTACATTTTAAGGTCTGGGAAATAATATTATTTGTCTAATTATGTTTTTTTTTTTTTTTTTTTTTTTTTTTTTACTTTACTTTAAAAATGTTGACCTTTTGCTGCATATAGGAAACAATTGCAAACAGTGCACAAGACAAAAAGGAGGAGGTAGACAATAGACATATTTCTTCGAAATGAAGAAAATGCATTATAATAATATTTAAAATACTGCTTAAAATTAATAAAGTTATCCAGAAATGATTCTTGTTTATTGTGTTCATAGCTGCCAACTGTTCTGATTCTTTGGCACTAATAATTAAGGACAGAATTTTCTCCCCTTTCATATCGTAGAATTCTGTGATACAATAAGATGAAGAATTTTTTAAATAAAATAGTGATGCTAAAAAATCGTAGCAGTTGACAGCTATGATTGTATTTTGCAAATAGAGATATTAGCACCCAAAAACTTTTCACATGTATGAAAGAGGTGCTAAAATTAATCACAAAATATATCACTGCTATCATATTTAATGCCAAATGAGAGTCTCTTCAAGAAATTTTGTCAAGATAAAAGTACAGACCATGAAATACTACTTTTGTTTTACACCAAAGTAAATATAAGAAACAAACAAAAAAAAGACTTTTAGATATAAATGCGAAAATAAAGTTCATTTCATTTATAAGGTTATATTAAAAATGTATTACTGGTAACATTATTACTTGTTTTATAAGATTAAAACTATGTGATGTTACTTGTCATATGTATTACTTTTTAGGCTTTCACCATGTGAATTTACCATGATGAAAGATCTTTTTGATAAGAATTATATGTTACAGAGGGTAAAAATTATTTTTATCAAAATATAGTGAAAATACATTTTTACTAATAAAAGCTTTGAAAAATGCATTTATTGGCAGCAAATGTAAATATTTTCTAACTCTTCATTTTTGCATGAAAAATTTAGAAATACACCTTGCGTAGAAAAAATCAGCAAAGTTTGCGAAGTTAATACAAAGATGTAGATTGTCTATTTGAAGTAAATTTTTATTTAAAACTTCTATGCTTTTACAATCTGGTTTTGCATTTTGTACACCAAAAATTTACCATACAAAAACCCACCATTTGTGTTGGTGTTCAATGTTTTTGTACTTTCAATAAAATTTTATGTAATCAAGTTGAATTGAAAGAATACTAGTTATTTTGATTTGCGTTTTTTAAGACAAAAAGCCCTTAAACATTGTTTAGTGCAAGGTTTTTTTTATTATTATTATTTAAATCAGCTTGATCTTAATCATGATTTAAATCAACCACATATTTAAAAAAAAACATTGCTTTCACTCAACTTTTTAAAAATTTAGATCAAGGTATTTTGTAATAAATGTTATGTTTTGCATAAAATGCATTGGAAAATTTAGGTATGTGAGAGACTGAAAACCCAACGTCGATGCTTTTGTAATTTAATTTAAATTAAAATCTTAATAGATTACCATAAGTATTTACCTATTAGAAAATATTTGTCTTTTGTGAATTTTAGAATTAATACAAAAAAATGGAGACTTTCTGCAAAGTAAAGTTCTTAAAAAAGTATAGACCTTTCCAAAGTATTTTTATCTAAAATTTTCATTACAATATCTTTAGTTATTATTAACATGTAAATAACAAATTGTTCAATTTCCAATGCAGTTTATTTATAGAAAGATTTGGAAAATAAACTGTTGATAACTTTAAACATGTGCTATATCAATGTTTTAATGAAAGGTAACAATTAAACGTTTGATCCCTGACCTTTTTTCACTAATTTTGCATATCTATTGGTTCCACACTATGCAGGAAAATATTCAAATTCTTACACAGCATCAGCGTTTATAAAAGAGAAAGGTTCCTCTGTAGTATACTACTTATAATTAAAGAGTAAGTTATTAGAATGCACAATAGGTCTGAAAGGATTAATTGTAAAAACTATTGTGAATGGAGAAATTTCCAATCAAAGTTGTTACTTAAAAAATAAAAAATGAGCGATATATATTGGATTAAATCGAATAAAAGTTAGATATCTGAGTGTTTCTGTCATTTTTATTTTGAGAATATATGTAACAGAAGGTAAAAATTTGTGGCATAGCAAAAATTTCCAATAATATTCTTAGGTTCTATAAAAGTATACATGGAAAATTAAATAAGGTAGATTTTTAAAATCTTGATAAGACAAGCACATTTTTGTAAATTTAATGGGATTTTGTATATTAAGTGTTAGTAGTAATAATTGAGCTTTATTAATAAAATATATTTTTATAAAAATTTTAAAACATACATAATAAAATCTTTGAAAAAATGCCTCTGTTGGCAGTAAGTGTGAATATTTTAAAACATTTCATATATTTATAATTAATTTAGTGGCACACATACATATTGTAAGTACCAAATTCGGCATTTCATTTAGTTTCTATAAAACATTACTGGTTTTTGCCATTTTGAGGATTTTTTTTACAGCTAGAATTATTTTCTTTAAACCTAAAATGCTGAAAGTTTATAAGGTAAGTACTAAAAAGATATGTGAAAGCATAGATAATTGATGACATTGTACAGCCTATTTTATAAATATGTTTGCAACACAGATGATGCACTTTAGTGTTGGGCGATGAGATGACAAGATGCATCAATTCTCTCAATTGTATGGACATCTCGAGTGTGTTAGTTGTTTCTCAATGCTGTCAGTCTATAAACTGTTATTTCTATCTGATTCTCTCTCTGATTTTAAGTCATAATATCTCAGTGAAATGGCTTTTCCCATCTTTTTTGTTATTAATTAAAATATGAGGAAGCAGAGTGTTTATGATTCAGGCTATAGGGGCTTTCGAGATACAGTTCTAGCTTTGGGTTTTTCCCCTTTAATCTCTAATTTTTTCTGGTTTTATCAACCTGGATTGACTGCCCGCAATGTATTTATCCTATAGTTGTAGGCATATGCATTTTCTATAGATACCTTTTTTATCAGCATTTGCACAGTTTCTTCCAGCAGTTTTCCAGTTTATCCTCCCGTTCCTGTTTATATACACCTTAACACATAATGTTATACATTTTGGATTGCATTTAGAGCAGATAATCTGAATCTGATGCATATGCACCGGGAGGCATAGTCTCTGGATACAGTATAGGTTTGGGGGGTTTATTTTCTTTCTTTTCTCCCTAATTTCTTCTGGTTTTATGACCTTGGGTTGCTACCCACAGTGAATTTATCCTACAATTGACAATGTTGTAGGCTTATGCATTTTTTATAGGTACCCTGTTTTTTTAGCGTTTGCATCATTTCTTCCAGCAGCCCTCCTCCTTACTTCTATAGATTTTATTTTTCATCTCACTCCTCTTTCCTTTTCTCTGTTATCAAGATGCTGACAGCTTAGCTCCTCCTTACCCTTATATATTTTTTTAATATTATCTTTACCCTTTACTCCACTCTGTTTCTGGGGTATTCGAAACGAGTACCATTAGATTGTCCTCCTTAAATGTACCTTTACTTTTGCGGTAGGAGTCTCAGTTTCTCAGATATGAAGGGCTTTTGCCCCTTATTTTCAAATTTACTCCTTTCCCTCCTTTATATTTTTTTCTATGCTGGGTTTTTACCTTTTGAGGCTCATAGTCCTATGCCCTATCTTTCCCTAATTTTCTGTTTTATTTGGACAACATTTGTAAGCTTTAGCAGATTTTTGTCCCCATCACCATGTGGTACTTTTGTTATTTGTATGTTGTTTGTACACATAATATTTCTTGGTTTTCTTGTCATCTAATTATTCAATTTTTATGCAACTTTCATCATTGTACCTGTAGTCATTACTTCCCACCTTCTACAGTAGAGGACACTCAGTATTCCCTTTTTATTATCTTACCAGTATCTGTCCTCCTGCTAGTTCTACTTGCATCTGGCTTTATTGACTTTGCATTTCCCCCCTCCCCCCCACCTGTATTTTAGTTCTCATTCTCCCCGCTAGAGGGCCCTCTCTTTCTTGCGCTTAAAAAAAAACATAAGATCACAGTTGGTTCTTAGAACATACAGTAATAAACATTATTATCAAAATAAGTAAGAAACAAATGTGATCTTAAATGTTTTTTTAAAAATGCGCAGAGGGTACCCTCTGTCGGGGAATATGCAAGGTGAATAATGCAAGATGCTAATAGAACTAGCAAAATAAAGGCCAGATGCTGGAAAGATAATAAAAAGGAAAGAATGAGTTTCCGCTACTGCAGAAGATGTAAAGTGATGTGTAGGACGAAAAGATTACAGGTACAAAGATGAAAGTTGCATAAATAGAAAACAAGAAATACTATGTGTACAAACATACAAATAACAAAAGTGCCACATGGTGGTGGGGGCAAAAATCTGCTAAAGCTTACAAACGCCGTCCAAATGAAACAGAAATTTAGGGAAATATAGAGCATAGGCCCATGAGCCTAAAAAGGTAAAAACCCAGCATAGAAAAAATATAAAAGAGTCAAGGGGGTAA
Organism: Maratus michaelseni; assembly: GCA_963931845.1. Lineage (NCBI taxonomy): Eukaryota > Metazoa > Arthropoda > Arachnida > Araneae > Salticidae > Maratus > Maratus michaelseni. The sequence continues at coordinate 93,027,339 of OZ007595.1, forward strand.
ATTTGAAAATACGGGGCAAAAGCCCTTACTACCTCAGAAACTAAGACCCCTATCAAAAAAATAAAGGCATATTTAAGGAGTACAACCAAACGGTACTTGTTTGGGATACCCCAGAAATACAGTGGAATGAAGGGTAAAGATAATGTTAAAAATATATATATGGGTAAGGAGGGGATAAGCTCTCAGGGTTGTGATAGCGGGGAAAAAAAGAAACGGAAGAAAAGAGGAGTGAGATAAAAAGAAAATCTATAGAAGGAGGGAGGGGGGGGGGGGCTGCTGGAAAAAACGAGACAAACACTGAAAAAAGGGGTACCTAGAAAATGCATATGCCTACAATTGTCAATTGTAGGATAAATTCACTGTGGGCAGCGACCCAAGGTAATAAAACCAGAAGAAATTAGGGAGAAAAGAAAGAAAATAAATCTCCCAAATATAGAACTGTATCCCGAAAATATGCCTCCCGATGCATACGCATCACGTTATCTGCTTCAAATGCATTTCAAAATGCATAACATTGTGTTTTAAAGTGTTTAAAAACATGTGTTGTGAATGCGTTTAAAAAAGCGATGCGTGTAAAAAGTGTTTAAAACTACACCTCACGAACACATTATTTAGCACCAGGAGTAAAACATGTTTTACCACACGAGAACACTTGGAAACACATTATGAACGCATTTTATGCGTGCAAAAGTCGGCCCGTTTTTGTGTTAGTTTTGCGTTCTGTATTGTGTTGCCGGGATTTGCAGTGTACAGAAGGTTCAAAAAGTTTTTCCTTGAATACAAAGTTTATTTATATCCGCTATATATCTGATAGACATGTGAAACTGGTGTCAAAATTTTGGAAAACTAACCAAATTATTACAATACTGACGTGAGTATAAGATATCACAATTTACTAAATTGTGTATAAAAATGTCTTAAAGTTAAAATTACACAAACAGTAAAATCAGATCTCAGCCATCATCTATGGTCATTCCCAAGAAATCGTTGTTACGTTGCTTCAAAAGTTGCAAAGGAGAAAGACAAGCCGTTCACAAATTAAAAAAGTTCACAAATTTTTCAACATTGAATATAAAAAACTCAATTACAAATATTAATGTAATCTTTGAGAGTATTATTCATTGCTCGGCGCATTAAAAATGCATTAAATTAATGGAATTTTATTACCTTAAATAATACTTATATTGCAGTGAAACCTGGAGCTTAATAAAAAAATTAACATGGACTTTGTCCGTGAGAGGGTTAAATTCAGTTTTAGTCTTTTCAAAACAGATTACAATGCGGGTAATTTTTTAAGCATAACTAGAAAATCACTTGACTGAATGAGCTGTAATTTTACTTACCCATCATACGTAGTATAGGGTAAGTCTTGTAATCGTTTTGAAAATCGAAAAATTTTTTTTGACGGATTTACACGTTTCAGACACTGCAGATTCCGAAAAACATATTTTTAGAAAAAAATTTTTGCCGTCCGTCTGTGTGTGTGTCTGTGTGTCTGTAAACGCTCTATCTCCCGAAAAAATTGAGATAGAGACTTGCAATTTGGTATGTACTTAGTATGTAATAATGGAAAGAAGCCTATTTCATTTCAATAACCTCGATTAACCGGAACAATTTTTTTCGGGCTCTCGAAATATTCGTTCTGATGAAAGGTATATAAAAATTTTCGAATTTTTTTATTTTAAGAAATGAATATAAAAGACAATAAAAAAACATAAATTTTGAATAAAGCATGAAGTCGATCGGATAATGAGTTGCCGAGATATTTGGAATCCTATTTTCCACACTCTTCGATTTTTCATGACCCTGTATTTCATCCAAATTTCACTTCAAAGATATATTTTAATTGGAAATTTGACGCTTAATCAGATGCAATAAACCGCTAGTTAATAGGATTATTATTTTTGGAGTTATAAGGAAAAACCTCTTTCAAGCAATTCAGTAATCGAGCCTTTAAAGTTTGTGACGTCATCAAGCCACGAATTTATTTGAATTGCAATGCATTTTATAAGTAGTTTACACATTTTTATTTTAATATTTTACATTATGCATATCCATGATGGGTAAGTATTACGGTGGCCCCCAACGACTAGTTTTATTTGCATATCCGAAGTATCTAGAAATGAATATATGTTAAAAATTTCAAAGATAACGTTTCATTGTTTTGAAAATGTACTTTGAAATATATATTTTTTTTGTATTAATTTTCGAAAAAAATATTAATTGTGATCTATGCATTTTTTTTTAACTGAAATAGATTTTTTTTAAATGTTTCAAATATTCAAATTCAAAATTCCAGATAATTACTCCAAATAGGTTTTTAGTTGTGTTTTAAAAACTATCTACATTATAATCTGTTTTGCAAAGATTAAAATTAAATTTAACATTATAAGTTCAAAAATTTTAAACTTCATAATTCCTTAACTACTTGCCGTTTGGCATCCTAAGCTAAGAATTTCAGGAAAAATCAAATCTGATGTCAAAATTAAGCGGTCGTATTGATAATTGCAGAGTGTAGTACAATTTCGCTATAATAACGACCACTGTATGATGATTTTTAAAACCTAGATTGAAAGTACGTATAATTTCAAGTCGAATTGCTATTTCCACTTTTTTCTGTGACAATTTAGAGATTACAATATATAGGGAATTCTTTTTATTTCTTGTTCGCCGACTGTACATAATACTATTTTGTATTGTCATAGAAGAAGTCTTATTGTGAACAATTTTGTTATTAATCATATTTAAAATTTAATAATGATTTTATACCTGCGTCAAATGTAACGAAATTGTCAACTATTGAATTTAAAGTACAAATGATAATATGATATCAATATCACACTCGTTGAAATGGTATAAAAAATATAAATAAATATATGAAGTTAAGAATCAATCCCTCTAAGAACATTTTTTTAAAATCCTTGTTTTATATAAATAGTCTTCTTTTATATCAATGTGTTCCATTAAATACAAGAAAAGAATAGTTTTTAAAACCCTTCGATGTAAACTTTAAAAAAAAAAGAAAAAAAAGGAAAAAGAAAAAAGAAACCTTTCATACAATAGACTAAAAGAAATGTACTGTTTTTGTCAGAGTTCAATGAGTAATAATTGAGGGTTATTATCTTTCGGCACTGTGCTTTTTTAACTTGAGTAAACTTAATTAGGGGACATTAACTTTGATATGTTTCAAGATAAAAGTCCACAGTTTAAATAATGTCATTTTTTTAAAACGAAACACTGGTTTTTCAAATGATGAAACATTTGAGAAATAATGATGGTAATTTTCTAAAACTATATAAAAATGGAAGAAGAAAAGAACTAAATGTAATGAATGATATTATTTGTGTCATAAAATGCTCTGCCTTTTTGATGTTGGAAAAAATAAACAGAGTCAGAACAAAAGTACTTTAGAAAACAAAATGTAATTATAGTTACCATTATTACAAAAACAATAAAATAAACAATTTATAAGTGTAACTGTGGTTTTTTTAAAATTTGTTTTCAAGACTTTTTTTCGTGGTATGATATTTATTTTTATTGCAACCATTTTGTACAAATCTTTGTTTAACAATTTTCTGCATAAAATTTGTAACATTAAGGGAAAATTCTGATTATGCTACCTGAAAAATGTTAAAAAACCATTTTAAATTTTCAATCAAAATTTTAAATTTTATAATTTATGACATAAGTAACACAAACCAACCACCATTTACAAATTTAAGGCAGTGTGACAGATGTCCTACACAGACCGCACTAATTTATAAACGGCTTTGTATTTAAAGCATTAGATTAAAATCATTAACATTATCATTAACATTAATATTATTTTGTTACTTCTGCAAGTATAAACTAGTCGTTGGGGGCCACCGTAATACTTACCCATCATGTATATGTATAATGTAAAATATTAAAATAAAAATGTGTAAACTACTTATAAAATGCATTGCAATTCAAATAAAATCGTGGCTTGATGACGTCATAAAAAGGCTCGATTACTGAATTGCTTGAAAGAGGTTTTTCCTTATAACTCCAAAAATAATACTCCTATTAACTAGCGGTTTATTGCATCTGATTAAGCGTCAAATTTCCAATTAAAATATATATTTGAAGTGAAATTTGAATGAAATACAGGGTCATAAAAAATCGAAGAGTGTGGTAAATAGGATTACAAATATCTCGGCAACTCATTATCCGATCGACTTCATGTTTTATGCAAAATTTATGTTTTTTTATTGTATTTTATATTTACTCCTTAAAATAAACAATTTCGAAAATTTTTATATACCTTTCATCAGAACGAATATTTCGAGAGTCCGAAAAAAAATGTTCCGGTTAATCGAGGTTATTGAAATGAAATAGTCTTCTTCCCATTATTACATACTAAGTACATACCAAATTGCAAGTCTCTATCTCAATTTGTTCGGGAGATAGAGCGTTTACAGACACACACACAAACGGACGGCAATTTCTTTTTTTCTAAAAAATATGTTTTTCGGAATCTGAACGTGTCTGAAACGTGTCTGAAACGTGTAAATCCGTCAAAAAAAAAATTTCGATTTTCAAAACGATTACAAGACTTACCCTATACTACGTATGATGGGTAAGTAATTAAATCACGCAGATTAAAATGTTTAATTTAGAAATGATAGCAACCTAAACATCTATTTTCTGGATGAGAAAACTGATTAATACACTATAAAAGTTATTCGGAAACGTTTTCAGTGATTGCAATAAAATTCAGTGATTGAAAATCAGTGATTGCAATAAAAACAAATTTTTATAAATGATTCTTTGAATCTCGAAAATATATTTGTTTCTAAGATTTATAAAAATTAACAACTGTTTCGGAATTGTGGGAAATTCGAAAGTGTTTATTGCATATTTTGATATGTGGTTATATTATATTTCCCAAGATTAAGAAACAATTATATATATCTATTTATCTACTGTGTCTCAAAGAAGAATATCGGTTTTTAGCATGGTATCAATTCTCATTTAAACAATTTCAGCGTCGTAATTGAATTTATACATATAAGGGATATAAAATAATATTAATCAAAATAAAATAATATTAATCACAATTAAATAATATTAGTCAACATAATATAAAATTAATTACAGAGATTTATGAAAAATTTTTGTTTAACTCTTTTAAAAATTCGTGGCACAAATGGGAGAATTACACAGCATGTCTGAATATCGCCATATATAGATTGAGAAACACTGAACATTTTAAAACTCCACGATAATAATAAAAATGTCTTTTTTTTACCGAGTGTTTTAAGAAAATCTTGATTAATTGACTTTTCTTTTCACTCATTATTTTCTTTTTCAGATATTTTAAAAATTATGGCTGTCGCATATTAAATAATATATTTGAAAAAAATGGCATGATTTTTTTTGACATAGGTTATCACTGTACTTAACTTAACTTTACATTTAATCTAGTATCGTTTGAAACGCAGATTTCCCGAATACTTTCGCTTTCAGATTTCTAATTAAGACATTTTCAGTATAAATGCTGAAGAACTGTTTATGTATTTTATAACCATTTTATAACACAAATGTTTTAAAACGTATACAAAATAGTGTTCGCATATGACAGCAAGTCACACAACTGGGAAAGTTATCTATCACCTTACTTACTTAAATGTGCGTGTCTTTAGCGTTTACCATAGCAGTTTGGAGAACAAATTTTTAAGTTGAGTTTGAAGAATACTTTTTAAAGTTGAATTGCGTGTGAGTAAAGTTTCGTAAAATATCCATAATTAAACAAAATAATTTATTTTTCTTGAGAATATAATTATAATTTACTGGTTATTTTAACGACGCTGAAATAAGAAAAAAAAGAATTGAAGTTTAAGTAAAATTGTTAATTAAAGAATTTTTACATGCAAGATAAGTTTTAAAAATATGAAAAACCTTTTAGTAAGTAATACCTCACTTATACATTGAAATAGAGTAGATTAAAAATTCCCCTTTTACTCTATTTTATTTAACTTAACTTGATAGTAGTAAGTAATAATAGAATTTTGTAATATTTTTTCACTCCGTTCTTGAATAAAAAAACATTGCCTGATACGCTAGATTTATACAAAATATGTACACTACACAGGCGAAATAAAGAAAATTTCTTCTACGTGTAAAAAAAGTATACATATCCTCCAAAAATAAGAAATTGTGCAATTTTTATAGTAAAAGGTAATATAAAATCCGATAATATATATATTTCTTTATATATACCGCTAACCAGGCCCCTACCTGCCCGGCATGAATGTCTAGCTTGACGAGTTAGTACCGGGCAATATTCGTCTGATTACCACCTGACAAGAGCCTTGTTGGCATTGCTACAGTGCCCTCTAGTGGTTTGCTATAGTTCTGTTTGTTTGCCGGTTCAAGGTGTCTATTTAACTTTGTTCAATTGGCAGATTTATAAAAAGCAAAAATTAAGGAAGAGAAAGTAATTGGTTTCGTAATTTAGAACCTTGATCAGGTGACGAGACCTTCACCTGACTAGGTGACTGATCAGGTCTGACTAGGTGACTCACCTTGTGACGGCCATCTTTGTTGTCAGGCCGTGTGGTAGAGCAGGATACAAAAATAAGTCTATTTTAAGACTAAAACCAGTTTATTAAAACCAAACAGGTAGGGAAGTTGAGCGAGCTCCACTTGTTTTATCCTAACTTTAATAAAAAGAAAGATTTTAGCTTGCGACTTGAAGCTGCGTAAAAAATCAAAACTACACAATAATCAAAATTAAACTATCAGGGCTCAAATTCACGATGCAACAATTTGATATTTCAAACTTAATAAGCACTGATACAAGCTTAATTCAACTTAACAGGAGCGTAAAGCTTAACTATAAATGTCGAGGCCAAATATCAATCTCAAGACCCGATGCGAGGTCTCGAGGCTAAATCCCAACGTCCAGTCTGAAGGGCAATCTCGTCTAAGTCTCTCCTCTCTCTGCCTCTCGGCTAAGTCTAAATCTCCCTGCCTATCGGCTAAGTCTGCTCTAAAATGAAAATTCACCACTTATATACTCCACAATATCGATTGACCAGCTCCAAAAAATTTGCATAACTGAAAGAAAACAGCAACTCACAATTTCCGAGATTCAGACATCCATCGAACGTTAGAGAAAGAGATCATTGATAAAACTTTCACGCACATGGCCGGTTAGTGGGCAAAAACTACGATCTCATTCAAAACATCGCCTACTCACGTGACGAGAGTAGTCGATCCCTTACAACCTAATTAGGTGACTAATCAGGTGACGAGATCTTCACTGAGACCCATATAAAAATATTATGGAAATGAAGGAAATATTTAAGACACTTTGCACAAATTCAAAATGGCACAAATGCCTCGCATTATCAACCACGCAGTGACGACTATTAAGCCATTATTCTAGACATTTTATGATGAAAATCAGACTTGAAAATACAAAATGCCGTCGACTAGATTCTGTCATACACAATGGAAAGTTAACAGACTTAGTTGAAGTTAATTCACGCACCATTGTCTCAGAACGTGATGCTGAACTTGGAGTCTTTTTTAAAACATTTTCCAACAACCTACAAGAAATTGGTGGAAAAAAGAGAAATCAGCATCATTTTTTTACACAACTTAATACCTAAAAATAGAAAAGAAAAATATTCACATTAATAAGACTTAACCATAGAGTATGTGGGTTAAAAACCTAATATAAAATAACTGATATAAAATAGTTGATTTATTCGATTGGTTTGCAATACTATGTTCATTAATTGCAGAAAAGTACTAATCTGACTTCATTTAAAGTAGAATTAAATTCACTAAGAACTTACAAACATCGCACTGCTATTCAAACAAAGGACCTCTTAAATACACTAATAGCACAACCAGTCAATATCATGTCATTGGGACGTCCCACTCGTCCTAATTGATCACAATCACAACGGAGACCGAAAGATTGTATCTGTATTTTGTTACATTATGACTGTCTATCACTTTATGGCTACATCTTGAAGAAACCGTCACCGAATTTTCATATATTTGCACTTAAATCACAAAATCGGACATATCGACTTCACAATATCGTGGATACGACTCATCTTACTGGCTACATGCAGCAATGATAGTAAGAGTTGCATTTGTGTCACGATGCTTTCACATTTTTGTCACATTCGGGACACAGTCTTTTAGAACAGTAGCCAGCGCTCTACAGACGAAAACACATACAGACGAAATGTGAACAAAAAGATCTGAGCGCGAAATTCGAAGACTGAATATTTCCTGATTATCGCGATATTAGTTTCCGTTGCATACTCAGAACTATAAGGGTGGATCAAATGAAAACGGAACAATGGTTATAATGGTTTGTTTCATTTATGGATCAATAAGGTGTAACTTTGCGTGTAGGTAGGGTGGGAGGTAAGGAAGGCAACCCTTACTGCAGAAATGAACTTGCCCTAGGCAGTCACGCAGAAGCACGTTACATGTGCTGGCAGTCGGCCAAAAGCATCGTCCGGCCGGCAAATCGGTTTTTGTTGTTATCCATTGTTATTTATCTGGATCTGCGGAATGTTTTCAAGTAAAAAAAGAGCAAAGTAGTGTTATGCTTATTTAGTGGCAGAAGGAGTTGAATTTTGCAAAGAGCATCTGCGAATGAAGGCAGTGTATGGAGAACATGCACTGTCATTGATTCGTGTGCAGTACGGACGCAAGCACGTACGCGTACGAATCTGTTGAAGCTTCGGTGAACAGTATTGGAATACCAACCATATAGTCCAGATCTTTCGCCATATGACTGTCGCAATATATGTCATATGACTGTCGCCATATGACTGTCGCAACGCCATATGACTGAAAAAAGCATTGAAGTGTTGCGCTCTTACTCGGACATCAAAGTCATGGACAATGTTCGAAACTGGCTTCAGATTTCAAACAAAGGACTTCTATCAGCAAGATATTCACCACTCGGTGAAACAGTGGGACAAGTGCTTGTGTAGCTGAGGCGATTAAGTTTCAAATAAACTACGTCATTTCTTTCTGTTGCTCCTGTTCCACTTTCATTTGATTCATCCTAATATAAAATATCATTTGATTGAAAGATTGAAGAAGTACAACAGTAATCGTGTTTTACACAATTCCACACATGTGTTTTATGCATTTGTACATACTACTGCGCAAATACGTTTTGTGTTTTAGATATAAGAAATATGGAATTTGTATGGATGTCATGGAAATCCTTGATAGGTAAATTGATTAGTTTTACCATACCAATAATACAAAGTACAAACTCTAGAAACAAAACATCAAGAGAAATTTCAAAATTCTTTACAATTCCGTTCTTGAAATGTTCTTTATACATGTAAGTGCTTTAAAAATATTTTGTTTACTACAGATGCTATTACACATAAGTGAACCGCCTAGACGAAGATATTTAGAGTATTAACTTCATTAAATTATTTACGGTATTTGATAAAGTCAGCAGTTCAAAATTTAAGTTCCATAATATTTCATTTCTGAAACACTGCCTTGTTCAAAACCTGTTCCATGCTGAGATAATAAAGCTTCCTAACTGTTAAAATTTCTTGGACGTTTCTCACTAGACTGATTAATAACTGTAAACTCCTTTCTCAAATTTATATTAAAATACATATTAATTTACACCTAGATATTTCACCTTCTAAAATTCCATTATACGTCTCCTGTAAATTATAAACTTATAAACATCTAAACAAATACATTTTCAGAAATGTTCACAGTTTTTAAATTTTTAATTAATGTTAAAAAAAATAGTTTTAAGACGTACGCGAGGGCAAATGTTTTAAATCCGTAACATAAATCTCTAGATAATGAAAACTGGATTAATTTTAAACTATTGTTAATTAATGTACTCTTAACCCTTTTTGTTCCGACGGTACTTTTTCTATTTATGGAACTATACTTTACTTTTAATAACAAACACGTTGCTCGATCGCATTTACAAAACACAGCCAAACATTCGAAGCTAAATATTTTTAAAAAGGTTATTTTATAAAACATAGATGTAACTTTTATCTAACACACTTAAAACAAATTATTATAATAATTTGCAACTACAAAAACCTTTCCATTTACAGATAAGATAACAATACATTTATTTACATTGTTTTGATCAGAATTGCGAGATTTATTTACACCTTGATATTTTACCTTCTAAAACTCAATTATCCTTCTCCTGTAAATTATAATCATCTAAACAAGTACATTTTCTGAAATGTTCACAGTTTTTAAATTTTTAATTAATGTTAAAAAAATTGTTTTAAGAAGTACGCGAAGACAAATCTTTTAAATACGTAACATCAATCTCTAGATAATGAAAACTGGATTAATTTTAAACTATTGTTAATTAATTGACTCTTAACCCTCTTTATTCCGACGGTACTTTTTCTATTTATGGAACTATACTTTACTTTTCTTACGAAACACTTTGCTTGATCGCATTTAGATAACCAGCGAAACATCCGAAGTTAAATATTTTTAAAGTGGTTATTTTATAAAACAAAGAAGTAAATTTTATTTTATAAAAAAATTATTATAAAAATTTGCTACTACAAAACTCTTTCCATTTACAGATAGGATAACAATACATTTATTTACATTGCTTTTATAAGAATTGCGAGATTTCCATAACAGTATATTTTGTTAATTAATCTATTTTTTCTTGTAAATATCTCACAAAAAAGAGCTACAACTACCCGTTTATCAAATGAGTTGTAATGAGAAATCATATCTAAATTTCATATTATTATTATTAGGCGCTGTGCATATATAACGTTTTCACTTTAGGGGAGAGGGGTTGTCTGGCACTTGATATCCGAAGATATCGCGAAGGGGAGGAGGGGGGTTGCCTTTTGATGTCATTATCATTTTTGATCCAACCAAAATTTTCTTTTTTCTAACTTTTTCTTTAGGTCAAAATAGGTCCTATCTTTGTTATTTATTTTTTTTTAGTCGTATCTATTTTTATGAACATACAAAGTTTTTATTAAAGTCATTGAATGCATTATAAAATCATTTCATTCCAAAATAAGGAATACCTCAACGTTTGGTATTCCTGTTCCTCTGTCAAATGCACATATAATTCGCAGTTGTAGAAACCAAGTGCGAAACCAAGTCCTCCCGTGAAGGGCGGAAAGTGCAAGAAGACAACATTACTGCATTATGTAATAAGCTATTATTAAATGATTTTAAATAGTAACTATCTCTTTTAAGAGTTATTTCACATAAAGTTGTTTAATGTATAATAGTGAATTAACCTCGCTTCATTTGAATCTGTAAAGTACGCAAATAACTGCATAACCATATCTGTATATCAGCGCGAACGTATAAAAAAAAAGAAAAGGTAAAAATAAAAAGAACTTTTAACATTGACAACGATATCATTAAGTGGTGGAGAGGGGGTTCGTGGAATGATAACGTATGATATTGTAAGGGGGCAGGGGTTCCAAAATTACCAAAATATTGATATCGTTATTTATGTACAGCCCCTATATAAATTTTCTACTATATCTTCATACATTAAGGAAGTTTATTTCTGCTGTGGAGCAATTCTTGAAATATAATTTAGGGGCATAAAGTATTCAATTGTACTTCAGTAGAGAACACTGGAAGTTATTTAAAATTTACTAATAAGAAGTCAATAAAATTAAGAAATGTGACATTTTAGTAGAAATCTATGATCTAGTCACAAACGACTTGTATTTGAAAAAATACAAGTAGAAGACATAATAAAGAAAAGTGCCTAGTTAAACTGATGGCATTGAGCTCACAGGCTATTCACACTAATTAAGGAGGTGATTAGCCCCCCGTTTCCTACCTTTATACTTAACCAATGAACATCCAAATCTAATCGAGGAAGCGCCTTATCAGAATAAACAGGTATACCAAATTTGAAGCAAGTCGGATAATTCTGAATGAAAAACCTATTTATCTAAAGTAAGAGGGGTATTAGTCACCTATTCCCCACTTTATACTTAACCAATGAACCCCCAAAACTAATAGGGGAAGCGCCTTATCACAATGAACCTATATACAAAATTTGAAGCAAATCAGATAATTCTGCATAAAAAACCCAGTTACCTGAATTAAAGGGGAATTGGCCCCCCGTTCCCCTTTTATACTTAACCTATGAGACCCCAAAACTAATCAAGGAAGAGCTTTATCAGAATGAACCTATATGCAAAATTTGAAGCAAATTGGATATTTCTGTCAAGAGTTATCGCGTTACGTATATACGTACATACATACAGAATCTGCGTGCCCTTTAACTCTCAGGCTTTGATACTTTAAAATGGCTTTATTGGAAGTAAGTTTTAAATAAGACCATAATTTTCTAAATACATGATATATCTTTAATTAACAGTATTTTGAAGGCATAATATTAAAACAGAACAAACTAAAGAGTTATACCTGTGTTCTCCTGTGTGCTCTGTGTGAGCCCCAGGTCGAAATTCATGCTAGTACCAGCAACAAAAAATAGGCTAGTTATTGCTATGTATTGCTTTGTATGCTAGATATTCATGCTATTATATGCTTTATAATGCTAGCCAGCATCAAGTAGTCAATACACACCATGACTTGCTGGGTAATTCTGGTGGAACCAGAAAATGTTTCTGCTAGTATCAGCAACAAAAATAGGCTAGTTATTGCTATGTATTGCTTTGCATGCTAGATTTTCATGCTATTATATGCTTTATAATGCTAGCCAGCATCAAGTGGGTCGATACACACCATGACTTGCTGGTAATTCCGGTGGAACCAGCAAATTTATATTGTTTATGCTATTTTATTGCTGGGATACACTATTTAATGCTAGTCTAGCAAACAAATACCAGCATGAATTTTGACTTGGGAGGTCATGCCGTTTCGAACAGTCAAAACAGCTGATTCCATTTTCCCTTCACTCTATTGAGCTCTCTTTACCACCGCTTTCATAAATTCCATACACAGAAAAAATAAAACCCAATTTGGGTCGAAAGATTCTTAGGTATGTGCCCAAATTGGGTCATGCCTGTTTTGTTTACCACAGTGTATCGATTTTGGACACTGTTAAATACCCATTTTCAATAATTAGATTTTTTTTTTCTTTTTTTTTTTTTAAATGGGTTTTTAACAGTGCTAAAAATGGATACACAGTGGTAACCAAAACAGGCATGACCCAATTTGGGCACATACCTAAGAATCTTTCGACCCAAATTGAGTTTTATTTTTTTTCTGTGTAGTTTTCTACAAATACTGACACAGAAAATATTTAATTAACTATGGTAATGACAATATACTATGAACATGAAGTGTCCCTTAATAAGACTAGGCATTATATTGCCTGGCCTTCTTAGGTGATTTCTATTTTCCCATATTTTACTTTCAAGCAGAAACAGGATGAAAAATATATATTATTTCAATATACATTCTAAAAGACCATTAAATTATCTCGAACACCATGCTCAGATTGTAAAATTCAGTCACTAATGTACGATGGTATCATATAAAAATTCACTTACTGTTTTTAACAATTATCTCCTGCGGCTGCTCTTTTTGAGGGCATGCCGTTTCAAACAGTCCAAACTGCTGATTCCATTTGCCCTTCACTCTATTGAGCTCTTTTATCATCGCTTTCATAAATTCCTTTGTTTTCTACAAATACTGACACAGAAAATGTTTATTTAACTATGGTAATGATAACATATTATGAACATGAAGTGTCCCTTAATAAGACTATGCATTATACTGCCTGGCCTTATAAAGTGATTTCTATTTTTTCCATATTTTACTTTCAAGTACAAACAGGATTAAAATACAGAATATTTGAATATATAAATCAATCATCAGTGTACAGTGGCGTAGCGTCAAGGGGGAATGATCATTTTACTACCAGTATAATTATATACTACATTTAGCTTTATTTAATCTTTGAACGGCATGAATTAAATAAGGCCATATATAGTATATAAAAATACTGGTAGTAAAGTGATCCGTGCCCCCCTTGACGCTACGCCTCTGTCAGTGTCTGATGTATTTTAACAATAACATGTGGAAAGATTCAGTGGTCCAAAAATAACGACTAAGTCGGTCACGGTTGTGGTTGAAAATATCCGAACATGTTAAGGACACATAAGCTGTCAGGTATATCCTGCTATTCGTCGGTAGGAAACCGTTCCCTACAAAATAGAAGCTAGTGGATTTATTAAGAGCATGGCTTTATTTGGTAGAAATATGTTATAAAATTTATTTAAACAGTCTATTTATGAAAGTATATTTTATTTTTCATACCTATTGGTCACATATAAAAAGCAGATGTAAACATTAGAAGTTAAATATTTTAAAGTGGTTAATTATTTAGCCATTTACATAGGTTACCTTATTTTTAAAATATTATTTACTAGTAATCTTTTTGTGCATAGTTATTTTACAAGGACACACAATCATTTTAATATATGACCGTGTATTCCGCTCGTCAAAATGTGTCATAATGGCAACAAAATTTAAAGTATCAGTGATAATAACGGAGCTATGATTCCCTAATCACTCTCTCTGAAGTATGCTAACTGGCGTGTTATAAACAAATTAAAAAAACAAAGTTAAAACAATCAATTGAAGTAAGTTTTTATTTATTGTTTAAAAATTACTTATTTTGTATAAATACAGTACACACTGTATATAACTTTTATTTCGATGAGCCTCATTAAGTTCAAAATGGATTTTGATATCTATTTAAATTGTTAAAATAATTTTTTTTGTACGCTAACTTACCGATAAATCCGTAGAAAATTGTAGTATTGCTTAAATTCACTCTTTTTGAATTTTACTCATTACATTTTTAAAAGTAATTTCTATGGTCAAAGACACAAGAAGATGACAATATGATCTAGCAACATTTCATGTTAAGATATTGTAGCAAAAGACACCGTGTACTCGTCACTAGTGACAACAATTGAGCGACTACCGCTCAACTGAAACCAAAGAAAGAAGAAAAATAGCCTTATAATTTTTATGGTAGCAGCTATCGCCCTTATTAAAATGAACAATCTATGCTGCTATTTCAGAAATTTATAGCGTTTGAAACATATAAATCTATTTTTCAACATTTGTTTTACCTTTGTGTACTTACATGTCATTTTAATTAATACCAACAAATATGATCGTAACAGGGACGATAACCAAGAGTTTGATCTTTAATTTTCAACTTATTGGAAGGAAATTGGTTGAAAAGTTTCTCAGATATATCATGGCCACTAGTTCGAGAAAAGTCAATTCGAGAAAAACGTGATTAAAGTTTCTATTCAATTTCCATCCTATCGAGTCGATTAAAAGGACTTACATATCAGTCCGCTATCCTGGAACTGTACAAGCTCACTTCTCCTTCATCGTCTTGTTCATTTGCATTGTTAAGCTGGCTTCGTGTTCGTCTGTTCTGACCTCTTGGTACTGCCTAGAAGATCGTCTGTCCGAGTGTCTAATACGCTCCTTGTCGTGGCTTTGCTCATAAGTGTCCGTATTTACACGAGCAAGAGCACTTCTACTTATTTTTATGGCCATTGCAAAACTTCTTCACGTGTAAAGATAGAATCTAAAACCACCACGTCGAATTGCTGGTTTTGAAGTCCAAAAACTAGTACAACGAACGAAAAATAATGTTTATCTACTCTAACATTTAACCTACATACGTCACCCAGATATTGACATTTACTTATAAGCGATTAGAGAGCAATGAAAGGTTCAACTGAGCGAACTCGTCACAATACAACCCGCTTCGATCGCCTCAGAGGTACGGGCTTCAAATAATTGTTTCGACATAAAATAATTAGAGCTCGAAATTATAATTGTAAGATTTTATTCTTGAAATAATATACTTTCAAATTAACCAATTAAAAAAAAACGATTTTTTGGCCAAAAGTAAAAGGTGAAAACTCCCTTAAGAAAACTTACTTAAGAAAAAAAACATATTTCTTCTAAACAATAAATTAAAAGAACTTTGTTTTTGTTACAATTTATGGGGTAATAATTGAGGATTATTATCTTTCGGCATAGTTCTTCTTTAACCTGAGTAAATTTAATTAGCGAACATTAACTTAGCTATGTTTTAAAATAAAAATTTCCTCATTTAAATTGTTTTTTTTTTTGTTTGTTTTTTTATAAACACTGGTTTTTATATGCTGAAACATTTGCGAAATAATGATGATAATTTTCTAAAAAAAGAAAAAGAGAAGGAATACAGGGTATGAATGATGTTATGAGTGTTATTAAATGTTCTGCCTTTTTGATGTTGGAAAAATAAGCGGAATCAGAACAAAAGTAGTTCAAAAAACAAAATGTAATTATACATAACTTTTTGAAAAAGCATTAAATAAAAAATTTGAAAAAGTAGCGGTGTTATTTGTATTTTTCATTTTTATTTAAGGCGATTATCTTGATAGCACGAGCCTTTTTTTTAAATGTAATATCGAAAATAGTCACAGTTATTTTTTTTATCTTTACAGCATGATGTTTTTAATCTAAATAAAACATATCTACTTAATACAATCTACAATGTGTTTAGAAAATATTTTTGACAATAGCGTCTTAAATATTTGATCAAAATTATGCTTTTTATCGTCTGTGGCATAAATGTACGTTTATTAGATACGATAATAACTTGATCACAAACTCTTTAAAACGACTATGCTCAAACGACAATGATGACAAATCTATACTAATATTATAAGGAAGAAAACTTTTTGTTTGTTTGTTTGCAGGAGTAATCTCTGCAACTACGGAACCAATTTAAAAAACAATGATGACAAAATGATGGTCACCCTCTCTGATTCAACATAGGCTATATTTTATATCGATAGCACTACCCCAGAAAATATGTTAAAAAATACGATTACTTATATACTGCTGGAGCTAGAAACTTGAAATTTGGCATTTTAAAATGTAAATGTTCATTTTTTTGTTTATTTTTACTTTTAAAATGTAAATGCTACCTAAAAAAGGTTTCTAAAATATTCGAAATTTGAAAATGGTTAATTAGCGGAAAACATTTTTAAAAAAGCTCTAAATTATGCTTTATTTGGAATTTTCAAGGCTAGAAAATTGAAACTTACCATGGCATAATACGTAAATACTCGAACAGAATAATTTATAAAAAATGAAATTCAATAGAGTTAAATGAACAGGAAAAGTTGTAAAATTACGATTATATTGAATTTACTAAATCGATTTAGAAATTCATTCAGTGTATGTAATACTGATGACTGTCTCTACTTAAACAAAAGCTATATTTTTCTCTGTACAAACTGTCCTGCCTTCAAAGGGGTGTAAGAGCAAAAAATGTTCTAAAATTACGATTCCATTGAAAATTCTGAGGCTGACATGGTAATTACCTTAAAGGTGTAACTATTTGCTAATAGCGGATCTAAAAAAATCGAGTTTTAAAAGTATGAAATGAATCGAAAATGTGATTACAGAAGCCGAATCTTTCTATAAGAAAATACTGATATTTCCTTGACCCATACTAACACTCTATATATTTATTAGGATATAAGTGAGTATATGTACATTTATACTTCTACATAAAAGATAAAATTGATATAGAGATATAATTATGCAACATTTTTTGATAATTGCATTAAAATATGACTTGATTTTCTTTCATATTTGATTTCGGTTCGATTCGATTTCGGATTGAATTACGTACAATCTCCAGTTGGCAAAAATTATCTTGTCGGATTTAGTTAGGGTTTAGGGTCAGTAAAGGATAGAAACGCGCATAACAATAAAGGATTTCACAAAACCAATAAGATAAGAAACAATCCTTTAAAATCGGTTTTATTTTTTTCTTACAAATGAATTGTGCTCCTTTATCTTCTATATTATTTTTGCTAAATTAATTCCGCTTTAAAAAAAGTGAAACACTTTGCTTGTATTTTAAAGTTAATATTAACTTTATATGGCCATTAAATTTGAATGCAGCGTAAATAATTTAATGCGAGTGGCAAACAAAATAATAATCATATACCAACAACAGAATGAACAAGAAGATAAGCGTAATTTTTTAGGGCATTAAATTAAATGGGGTGCACTGTTTTATTAGAATTACAAGAAACATTAAAAACAAGCTTAATTTCCTTCACCATAAAAACATTTTATTTGAATAACCTTAATATGAGATAATTATCATTATTTTATCTAGAGAAAAAAAAATAGTGTACATTTTAAGAAGCGGATATAATTTTTTCGGCTTTAATTTCAAACAAAAAAAGATATTTTAATATTAAATTCATAGTTTTATTCAAAACTGTGAAGGTTTTAATAAAATATCTTGAAATTATGTATTGATTATCTAATTATCCTTCGGCATGTTGAGGAAGGGGAAACAGTAGAGTAAATGAAAATAAGTGTAATTTTTAATGAACAGAAAAAGTTACTAAATCCGATAAAATAATTATAATTAAAATTTCAGATTTCACCATTTCTTTTTTCAAATAGCGGAAAATTGCGTAACGATTTTTTTTTAAATTAAAAGCAATATTTTTTAATGATGTACTTTTTAACGAAGTAAACAAAAATACTTTATGAGACCTTGGCTTTAGATCAAGTACTGTATAATATCGTAGCTTTAGAAATAGAGGTTAACAATAGTTGACAAAAGATGGAACTAGCACAGAAATTCTAAAACGCTGCTGCAAAATATTCTTGTGTTTCTCGGAGATGATATACTGGTAGATAGATTTATAGACACAAAAAGCCCCTAATCCGTCGTTTTCAGAAAAGTCATTAGAGCTGTTTTACAGAATGCAAAAACATACATAAATAAATAAATGTAAAAATAAATATAAAAATGAACAAGAATTGTTAGTTTAATGGTGTAACATGGATTATTCAGTTGATGTTAAATGACTGTGACGTTATAACTGTTTTTTAGTGTCTCACGTATACGTGAACAGCAGTTAACATACAAGGTGGCCATAATTAAATTGACGGTTCTCAGAGTGTTCTGTAGCGCGATCTAATTGCGAGAATGGCGCCAAATTTTGTAGGAAGATTAAACAAGACGGGGGACGAAGGATTCCGCGAAAAAAATAGTTATAAAAGTCACCGCCAGGGGAATATGTGGCGCTGCGTATTCGAAAAAGAGAGTTTCAAAAAATGAAGAATCAATACTGAAATAAAATTACCGTTTATTTAACGAATTTAGCAATTTAATCCAAGCTCAAAATGGTAACAGTTTATAAAAAGCTAAAAATTTACATAAACACTGCTAAAGTTTCTTTATCTGCAATTTCACTTACAGAGCCCCAAAGAAAGCAACAGCAGAAGAAGAAGTTTTTTATCAAATTTCACGTTACATCTTTTGGCACAGTGCCAGCTTGTTCGGCTTTAAAAGGTAATGTGCTACTGTTAGAAGCAATTTCATTGAAAGTTACTTTTCATAATGTCTCCTTCTTTAATCGAGAGAGCTCTACTGGTCAAATTCTTTTATCTCAACCAGTGCAATACGCCAGCCGCTCTTCGTGCTTTTAGAAACCACAAAACAATGCGTAAAGGTAATGGTCCTTTGTCAGTTAATGGTTTAAAACAAAGGTTGAGAAGTTTGAGAAAACAGTTCCTCTAAATGTTCAGTCAGGCAGAGGACGAAAACCCGTATCACAGGATACAATCGAAGAAGTGGCAATGGCAATTGTCGACACAGCACCTGACAATATTGCTACCACTTCCAGCGCTCGTGGGATAGCTCGGAATCTGGATATGCCTTATTGTACGGTATGGAAAATCCTACGAAATATTATCCACTTCTATCCGTACAAGATCAGCCGTGTACAAGAGTTACGTCACACCGACCATGGTAAGCGATTGACTTTTGCTCTCACTTTTCTTGCCAGAATGGAGTTGGATGATGCTTGGCCCTGACAAACGTTATGGGGAGACGAGGCCCACTTTTACCTGACTGGAACTGAAAATACCCAGAACTGCCGAATTTGGGATAACAAGTCACCAAGAGCGTTCAAGGAAATTCCTTTGCATTCACCAAAGATAACTGTTTGGTGTGATTTCACAGCAGATATGATCATAGGTCCATTCTTCTATGAGAACATTACTCCGACAGGACCTGTAACTTGTTCTGTAACCGGAGACAAATATCGCCAAATGCTAAACAACTTTGTTATTCCGACTTTTCAGCAAATACAGTGCCTGGAGAAAATCATTTTCATGCAAGATGGAGCCACTCCACATATTGCTTTGCGGGCACAGTAGCTGCTATGACAGAAATTCACAACAGAAAGAGTCATTAGCCGCTATTTTTCAACTGCATGGCCACCTCGGTCCCCTGATCTTACACCCTGCGACTCTTGGCTATGGGGTTACCTAAAGTCCAAGGTCTATCACGGAGGTGTTCAGGACCTGGCTACGTTGAAGGATAACATATCGCGAAATGTACGGGATATTCCTGCAGACATGTAATTCTCTGCTGTTGTAAATGCTGTGCACAGAATGCAATATGTGGTCCATAGAAACGGCGGCCACATCGAACCTGAATTGGATGTGCTAAATAAACGGTAATTTTATTTCAGTATTGATTCTTCTTTTTTGAAACTCTCTTTTTCGAACACACAGCGCCACATATTCCCCTGGCGGTGACTTTTGGAACTAATTTTTTTCGGGGAATCCTTCGTCCCTCGTTTAGTCTTCCTACAAAATTTGGTGCCATTCTCGCAATTAGATCGTGCTACAGAACACTCTGAGTACCGTCACTTTAATTATGGCCACCTTGTATTTTCATTCCATTTGTCGCTGTATCCCTTTTTAATTTCAGCTTCATCCTTGTATGAATGTTTCTTCACGTTCATCAGAAAAAAGCCTCCATATTATCCGTAAAAAAGTCCAGTCGAGAATGAAGGAAATGCAGATTTAGTGATATATTGCATCACAATGCCCTATATGAAGAGAATAGATTCTGCACAATTTGTTTAAAATTTTGAGACCTTCTGTTTCCTAAACAATTTTTACCATACTTTTTCAAAAGCATTCCATGATATTTTCTCGATAGCATTAAGTTTTTTAAGTAGAATCTTCAAATAGTTGCTCCATTTGGTGTCCAACAAAAATACCTTATTTTATTTTGGCCTCGCCTATCAGTGGGAATTTGTGTATCAAATATTCAAATCATTCACCGTCTTTATTCATCGCTTTAAAAAATTGTTTATTAAGTTTATGTTTTACATGAAGAGGAGGTAAATACATTTCTGTCTTGTTAATTGATACCTAGTATGCAGAATTTTTCGTGCCAGGAATATTTTCTTCTCGCAGCGGCCATGTTTTCACACAGACGTTCTGATTGTCTCATTAACATAAAAAACAGTTGAATAACACAGAAAGTAGAAATTTTGCGAAAACTAGCTGTAACTTAGTTAGTAATTCAAATTAGTTAGTTATTAAATTAAAAAATACACTCTACATCTTCTTCTCAACGGTGACGCTACACAAACCCCCTCAGTAAAAAACAATATGCAGTTTCATTTGAAAGTGAATATACGCAAATTCAGATTGTTGACTTACATACAAGTGTGGAAATATCTTTAAAAAGATAGTGAAAAGAAAACAAAACGCGAGAGAGTCCAAAAGTAAAAGAATAGCATGCATTTAGCACTAATGTTTTAGCAAGGGATAACAATTTTAATTCTAAAGATGACAGTCCACCAAAAAATTGGTACGTGATGGAGCAATTTGATTACCATATTTGAACATTATATCATTAAATCTGCCAGAAACAATCATTACTTTTACAGGGGGGATTTTGATTCTGACCAGTGTTATCAAACATTTCATACAGAAACAAAACAGTCTTTGAAACAGTCTTCATTCAAATAGGGCTTGAGCCCGCTGAGCTTCTCCTTCTCCTACGCTCTTGCTCCATCGTGCTAACACTGATTTTGTTTCACTCATTGTCTTGGTTAGAAGAAGCACAAGATGTACAATTACACAATATTCTGGATTTTTTTATGGCGCACGTTTGTAATCCAACACTACAATAATACTCAAGGCAGAAAATTCTAATTGTGATCAACGATGTCAAGACAAAGAAAGCTTTAAGTTTTGGTCGCTTCAGCGATTACAGTTCTTTTTTAAAATACAATAAAGCAAATATTGACAAAAACAAAAAATCAGGCATCAATCATAGATTATGAAACATTTCCCAACGCTAAACAGAATATTATTAAGAATATTTCTTTTATCATACAATAGAATGAAATATCTAAATAAACAACTTAAAAAACATATAATTCAATAAAAATAATAATGAGTGTGAATTCTGATAGGGCAGACTTGTATATCATCTATAGAATTTATGCAAAGCTGTAATACACCATAAATTAGAAATGTTTAAAAATGCATATCATTGCGAAAAATTCACTTTCAGTAAGTATCCATCATACAGACTTTTAACCGAATTCTTTTATGCGTTTCTGTAAATGAACGATAAATGCTACGCATTCCATACTGATATGCATGTTGTAATGAAAACCTGTTGTAGTGCACCTCAGTGATCTTTTTACATTTTATTATGTCTGAAGTATCATAACATCATTAAAATGCTCGTCAAGTGATTTTTCCTCATCGATCATAATGCAGTGAATTATTTTGTGCGTCCCTGTAATTGAATTATAAACACTGCTTATTCCGTACTCCTTAGAAAAAGTGTTTATGTCCCCCTCAGTGATTCACATCAATATCATTATTTAAAATAGGAGGACTGAACAAATATTTACAAGATCAAATTTAAAATTTCTCAATTTAATAGATATCTTGCAAGTGTGATAAAATATATATAGGTCAAACTAAGTGACCTCTTAAGGTCCGCTTGGAGGAACATAAAACAACTGTTAAAAAATATGACATTAAACGCTCTGCTATTGCTAACCATTGCTGGTTTAACAATCAATTTTTTTTTTTCGAAAGTTCAATAATTCAAAAAGGCTCATCGATTTACGAACTTGATTTTTGGGAAGCTTATCATACATGGAATAAAGCAAACTATTTGTTAATGATATGTCCACTACACCAAATATTTCTGAACATCTAACTACATTTCCTTTAATTCACTCTCTTCAATTTCCCCAACTTTTCTCCTCCCTGCTTAAACTTTCCAGACTGGATAAGGGATTCTCATTGTTCTCCTTCGTTACGCGGGGACTCCTAACTCCGCTGTTTGTTATTCAATACTCATCGCCATTCCACCTTGGCCACGAGCGAAGACGCTTTCATAAAGACAAGGTCTAAACATTTACATCTGTTTTTAATATTTGCACTGATGATAGAGCTTTAGAAGCTCCGAAACAGTTGCATGCCATTTTGACATGTACAGAAGGTCGTTCGCACTGTGCTATTTCAACTGTGAAAATCGTTTCCATAAAGTGCGAACGACCTTCTGTATTTTATTTGTGCTATTTTCTCGTTTATTTATTTTTAATTATTTTCAATAACATTATATTTGAAAAATAATAACATCTATAAAATACACTGGAAACGATTTTTATCATAGATAATAATGTAACGGATATCTTTTATGTGACCCTGTGAGCGGACAGTAAATGCTACACACTTCATTTTCAACAACGAGCAATAACATATAAAAATTACATGACAATCCAAGTATATTTACAAGAGTTAGGAGCAGGGACTGACAGACAGACGAACCGAATTGATTATCATTTATATTATTATTATCATCGTTAATTATCATTTTTCAAGTATGTTGGAAAGTGTCAAACAGACAAACATGGTTAATTTTTTATGCATTAAACAGTCTTTTAAGCCTTTTCTATACGAAAAAAAAAACTTGTTTTAAAGAAAAAACCAGAATAAACATTCTTGTTTAAAATATATATATATATTATGGTGGGATTTAAAATTTATAGTTTGAAACTGTGTATCAATCATCATTAATCAAGTTACTTTACTTTTTATTTTCATAAAACTTACACTGTATTTTAAGTTTTATCTAAAATAAATCATAATTATGTGTATTTATATTAAGTCTGTATACACTGCATCAAACAAACTGGCGGTCTTCCAGAATATAAACTATAATTAAAGTAATTGTGAAACGTTTTCTTTAAACATACTAATTCCGAATAATTAAAGGAAATAAACATGCAGCGTGTAAACTATAATCTGTTTAAACATAGAATTATTTCGGTAAACAGATTTTCTTTATTATTTTTTGTAATAAAAAAATTCTAGAAAAAAATTGGGATGTAATTCTAAATATTTTTTGTATTAAAAAATATTCCGGTAACTTGTTTTATCCTTTTAAATATGTTTATTTTTTAGAGCCGCTTTCATTCTCTGATTTTTTTTATTAAAAAAAAAATATATTTTGTGTAGTTAGAATTAGACAATTATTTTTTTTAAACATAAGAAAATAAAAACGATTTTAAAGGATATTGTTTCTTAGGTTCATGTTTTTTATGGCAACGCTTTATTGTTATCCACATTGGAGCCTGCACCTGAATCCAACCCGAACACGACGCACGTCAACCTGCAATATAAAAGATGTTTGTGCTCAGTCACAGCGAAGAAAAAGAGATTGAAGATGATGTTGCCGAGTCATGCAGATCCAAATTCTACAATCCACCCCAAAGATACTATCCGAAAGTAAGAGGTTAGATGTAACTAGTCACTGTCCTTGTTTCGACTATCTTAAAACTGCCAGGAGATGCCGGTTTAAAAACTGTTCCAGTCGTACAAGATTGAGATTTCGATAAATGTGATGTTAATATATGGTCTGTCCAAAAACAAAAAATATTTCAAACTTTTTCATTGTGATGGATGAAAATTAAATAATAAATAATAACAACAATAATGGTAACAATAATGGGATTAACAATAATGGTTTTTTCTTAAACTTTTATTTTTAGATATTTACACACGTAATCCGAACCTACACAATTGTGTAGATTTAGTCAAAAATGGCTGCAGTAAGGCCGAACACATACAATTGTGTGAGTCCTCTCTTGGCATAACCTGACTTCGAGTTTTTTTTTATGTTTTCTTTCAATAAAATATGATCTTATTAATTAGGGAAAACCAAGAAACCTTTTAATTTCAACCAAAAAACTTCACGTCTTAAAGGGATACTAAAATATTTCAATTAACTCTTTATAACAAAAAAAATACTACTCACGATAAAACAACTACACTGCTGGCCATACAAAATGATACAACAGAAAGGACTAAAGGTGTCAAAGCCAAATCTATGTCAGAGATTACACATTGTATCAATGTTAATTGATTTGAAGTACAGACTTCTTTGAGGTGAGGAATACAAGAAAATCAGTAAAAAGTGTTGCCTCCACGTCTGTCAATAACCGCTGTTACATGCCACTGCATTCAGTAAAAGAGGCTTTGGATGTATTTTTGGGGTATTGACAGCCCATGTTGCCTCCACATGTAGTCAAAGTTCATGTAGTGTACCCGTGGTTATGGCGTGCCCGTTTAGGCGTTCTCCAATCATTGACCAGAAATGTTCGATGGGCTATACATCTGGAGAACGTGCAGGCCAGGGTAACAATGCAATATGGTGGCTAAGACGAAAGCATGAACAGTGCCTGCAATATGTGGTTTCGCATTGTCCTGCTTTGTGTAATCTATAATACTTTATGGCAAGTGAAGCATAGAGAAAAAATAAAAACAACTAAAATAATAACATCATCTTCACTAAAACTGCTTTAAATTATCTATATAAAACACTTAGAAATATTTTGAACAATTATAATAAGTATTTTATACGCACTTTTATAAAATATATAAAAACAATTATTATTTTTAAAAAATATGTCAATTATTATAAATAAAAGTTTTTGATGTGTTTCGTGCATAAGATGTTAATAATTATTTTATCTCATAAAATATTCTCTATATGCATTTTCTACCTGCAGTATAATATCCGTACTACACTTTGAAAAGTTTTCAGAAAAATGCTTCAAATTTTGCTAGAAAATCTGCATGCTATAAACAAAAAAATTTTGGATTTTTTACAAAAACGTTTATATCTTCACGAATATGCATGCTATTCTTACACAAATCATACAAACGTTGTACAAGGCTCACACAGCCATCTACTTTTGTTAAATTGTTTTTTCGAGAATTTTATGTAACCGTGTAATTGCAAATATTATTTTTTATTCCATTTATTGTTCCTTCACCCCTCTGTATTGCTCTCATCACTTAAAAATAAGTAAAAACTCTCAGTTTGAACATCCTCTTTCCATCCTAGAAGTTCAAGGACTATTTGTCGAGCAATTCAGTAGATAGTAGATAAAACGTTTGAGATGGAAAGTCCGATCATTATCCCTAATTTATTAAAATGCGTGTATTTAAAAAAAATTGTTTGATTAATACAAACAGGACATAAAATCTATAATATTTTATAGCAAGTGAAACATTGAGCAAAAAGAAAAACTAAAAGAATAACATCATTTTCACTAAAACTGTTATAAATTATCTATATAAAACATATAGAAATACTTTGAACAAATATTTTATACACACTTTTGAAAAATATATCAAAACATATCAATTATTATAATAGTACATTTTATAGCATGCTATAAATTCGAACTCTTCTTTTATGATGTTTAAATAGAGTATCTTTGAAAGAAACAATTCTGAGAATGACTCCGTATCATTGATTTAACAACGTAATAACAAGTTTAGCTCTGAAATAGTTTCAAATTTAGAGTAAGCTACAAATGATCTTCTTTAATAAAAGAGAGTATTATATCATCTTTAAATAGAGTGTCTTTGAAAGAAACAATTCTAAGAATGACCTCGTATCATTTTAACAACAACATAATAACAATTTTAGATATCAAATAGACTTCAATTTAGACTAAACTAAAGTTAGAAGTCTTGAAGATTCGGAAAAGAGTTTTTTTAGTCCCATTTCCATATCTAAATATGTGTAATGTGTAAAATCTGTGTAAAATAATAATAATAGTTCTGTTATCAGGGCTCCCAATTGGTCCGTTTTTTGAATACACATTTCATACCGTTTCATACCGTTTTTTGAATTTTTATACAAAATAATAATAATAATCTTACTAGGTTTCTCTTGCAACTTCTGTAGAAGCCTACGCCGAAGGTTATTTCGGTTGAAAATGTTATAAAAATCTACATGGAAAATGATTCTTCAGAAATACTAGTATTAAAAAAACGGACCAGTGTGAGCCTTGTCTTATGTAGCTTTTCAACAAATTTCTACTATGTGGTTAGACAATGCTTCAAAATATACTCCAAATTTAGCAACAAACTATCGTACTATGATAAGAATATTAACTTCCACTAATCCTTTCAATTTATGATTCCAATTTCACATTCATATAGCAGAATGATGTCCACACCCCGCTTCATCTTCAAGATTCTTATTTTCATAAAGAAATTTCATTTTAAAAAAATTTGAACTCTGCTATCAGTGGTCGTCCCTACGAAAAATGTGTAGTTGAATTCGCGAGCCGTTTTCTCGGCTCCTCTTCCTATTTGGAATTTGTTCAAAAAAATCGTGCGAACTTGCTTATTTTCCATTTTATTTTTAAAGTCCTTAAATGTCCCTCTACAATGACGAAATACAAAACTGTAATATTAAATAGATAGTCAAAAATCTGATGTTAAAAATTATTTGCAGCCAGTGATGTAGCCAGGGTGGGTGTCCAGAGGAACTGGATATCACTATTTTAAAGAACAATTTCTACGCCTTACATTATCCAGACGTTTCAGCGATTGAAGAAAGTGAAAGAAAAAAATTAGGAAATTATTGTTTTCCAGATCACCTATACCCCCCCCCCCTCGGCTACGCTACTGACATCAACGTAATACTCTATTAAAAAGTTATACAAAAGAGTCTGGCTGAAACGTTCAATAACAGAAACCATCATAATTATTTTCACAACCTAATAAAACTAATTAGTTTAAGGTACCCATCTAATACTGGACATGACTTGGTTTGTTAATACGACTCCGGACGCTGTGAGAAAATTCCACTCAGTAGACCGAGAGAGACCGAAGTAGGTCTGGTTCCCAAGCTAGGCCCGTCGTATCATCGCTCCCAAGTGGCGCGTGGCAGTCCACAAGAGCGAAACACACTTGGGGGACTAGCGAGAAACACCCACCTGAGAACTACTCTACCAACTGCTAGGATCCTGGAGAGCCTACAGAGTCGATCACTAGCTCCTTACCGGCGGAACGACAACATAAGAAAAATAAATCATAAGTCTTTGAATAACATGAAACTTACGACTTATTCCAACAAAATGTGTCTTAAAAGCAACTATAATTAACTGTAAAATAAAATATGTCACTTTAAAATTTATAGGGCGTAGTGACATTATTAGCACAAAAGTTTAGTGTGATAATGGACATCAAGAAAAAGAGTCCCGTGAGCAGCATGCTCTAAAGGGAGATGATAAATGGGAATAATTTTCATAATTTTAGATTTTAAAAAAAGTAACTATCTATAATTAATCGATAATTTACGCTATATATCCATTAACGCAGAGATGAAACTGCTATAAACTAAGCGAGAGAGTTGCCACCATTAAAGTTTAATAGCATTATTCGCCTTATTTAATCGCAGTTTAAAAGTTTATGTGATTTCCTGGGCTTCCTAGTTGACGCCAACTTCCGCCCTGTCTAGGAATAGTTGTATTTCTAAAACTTTAGGGACCCGTAAGAGAGAAGACATACTGTAGTCTAAACTACATAAGAGTGTGTATAATTATAATTAAATGTGTAATTGCAAAAGCCCTTGTATATTACAGAGTATATACTTACAGAGCACTCTCACAGGCTCATGCAACATACTACCCTCCATTGACTAAATTTGCTATTATTGTTTTTAAATTACTGTATAGAAAATTGATGAGCTACCTTATAAATATGTCAATTGTTTCATCTTCATATTTATACTTTCCTTAAATATTTTAACCCTCTAAGCGTGTGGAACGTAATATTCCGTTCACTAAGCTCCAGGTTTCACTGCAATATATGCAATGTTTAAGATAATATAATTCTATAGATTTAATGTATTTTCAAAACATTGAAGAATGATTAATACTCTCAAAGGTTACATTCATATTTGTAATTAAGTTTTATTTATAATGCTGAAAGAATCATATATTTTTAGCATTTAAAACAAAATGCAGAGAAAACAACATTACAATTTTACCCTTTTTCAAAACGCTCAGAGGGATAAATATGCAAGGGAATTAAGTAACAACATTAGTATTGATTAATATTAAATTTATTGAATTATTGAATTTTAAAGTTTTGAAATTACTTTTAACACTTATTCAATAAATAAGCATGTAAAAGAAGAATAACTGATAAACACATAATTACTGGAATAAGTATGTTTTTATTGAGAATAAATCTTCTCATATTCATATTCTCCTCTTATTCTTCGCCCTATTTAAATATAGAATACGGCGAAATTTCTTCGATAGGAAGAATGCCGATTAATAATCTATTTTCCTGTCACTAGTTCTTAAAGATTTCCCAGTATCATAACTTGTACATTTAATTTTTCCATTTATCATATTACTAATCATTTTAATTGGCATTTTTAATCATATAAGCTCAGAATGCATTTATGTAGTTATATTTACTTTAATAAACGTTACTTTTTACCACTTTCGAACATAATTGAAAACTGTTTATGATTCGATTTGACTGTCTGCCGTTTATTCGTGCTCTAAATCTCGTTAATATACTCGGATTGTCATGTAACTGATATATGTTATTAAATTTGACATTGGCATGTATGCTATTGAAAATGGAATGTGAATTTTAGTTCGTTTAAGGGACACTCAAAAGTATCCCGTTACATTTATAATCTATGGGGTAAAATTGTTTGCGGTGTAATTTAATGATGTTCCACCATTTCAAACATAATGCAATTGATATGCATCACTAAGGTGAACTAAAACATGCTTTCTGTAGAATATGGAGAAAAAAAACTTTATAATTCATTTACAGGATCAACAAAAGTATTAGGTTACGGAATGGTCTACAGGGAAAATTTGTTTCCAGCGTGTTTTAATGATTATACACTATTTCAGACAAAATGAAATTTAAATACATTACTGAGATGCAGTACAAGATGACGTGCATAACAGGTATCGTTTATTTACAGAGACACACAAAAGTTTTCGATTAAAATACTGTCTATAAGAGTTAAATTCTGGAGGTGCGTTTTGCGTTGTGGTACTGTTTTATAGGTTAAACTAAATTGCTGCATAGTAAGTGGTGTTTATAAATTTTATAGATCATATACAGGGCTACTTAAGATTATTCGTCAGCATTACTGTTTATGATCATGAATTTCTTAAGTATGTTTTTAGTTGAGGTACGCATGTTCCAACTGGACTATATTTAGTATACTAAGATATGTTTCTAAAATATAAATAAAGTTATATACAAGGATATTCAAAATACTAGATTCATTGCAGTCCATGGATATTAATTTCTAAAAAGGCGTTTTTTTTGTTTTGTTTTTTTATTCGGTTTTCTTTCCTGAATTAAATTTTAGTTTAAAATGAGGCGTGCATAAAATTCTGTAGATAAAGGACTCAAAATTATTCAAGTGCATTTCTGTCTACTGGTGACAGTGGCTAAATGTGAATATTTGACTCTGTATTGTAATTGTAAGTAAGCTAAATATAGAACACTATGTGGTGTATATACACTCTAAAAAATTTTAGTAAAAAATTACGGTACCTATACTGGCAACTTTGTGATCAGTATATGTACCGTAATTTAACTGGACGGTATATGTACGGTAAAATATTTAAAGTAAATGTACCGGCTGCACTCCCCCTCTCCTCAGGCCTGCACGCATTACGTAACAAGAGTAAGAGCTTCACTTCAGGGGAGCCGTACACCAAGGCGGGGCTACCAGCTTTTTCCTTACTGAAAAGTAATTATTTTACGGTATAAATAGCGACTTTTTACTGAAAAACAATCATTTTATGGTATAAATACCGTTTATAATCGAAATGGCACCTATACAGTTTTTTACGCTTAATATACCTTAGAAGTACGGTATACATATCGTAAAGAGTGAAAACGGTACAAGTACTGTTAATTTACGGTACATCTACTGAAATTTTACGAAAAAATTTACAGTGTACAGACGTGCAGGTCATGTACAGGGATTCAAAAGAATTCGAGTACTTTTCGAGTTATTAATTGTAATTGCTGAAATTTGGTTTTCAGATGTATTATGTGTTCTCCAACTGGTTTACTTATATATCTCCTTTCACCTTTTTAAACGGCGAAGTTCCGTAAGAATATTCTGGAATGGATGGAAAGTGTTTCATTATCTATGCTTCATGTATGATTTTTCTTTCTTGTTACGCTTTGTCTTGAGAGTCTCCAAGTGTTATTATCATTAATATTTGTAAATGTTCTGTCGGTTGTAAGGAACATGAATTATTTTTCTTTCTTTATAAGAAAATCTATGAATGTTTCTAAATTTTGAAAAATAGCTTTCATTAAGATCTCATAAGCAGGTCTTACACTGAACACTGTTTGTTTTATTGTTTCTTGACCCACTATGTCAAAACAATAATTTTCGAGGTAGATTTCCATTTATCTAAGGTAGATTATTTTTGCATAGAAACAAGGGTAGACAGAAAAATAAAAACAAATAATCACCAGTCGCAGCCCTCCATAAGTAACACTATCATATGAAGCAGTTTATTTCTTAATAAATGATAGTATAGTCTATATATATTTTTGTAACAATAGAATAATGGTAAAATTATTGTAATTTAAAGGACATGTTTATAAGACCATCTGAGAAAATTCGCATAATACATGTCAACTCAGAATCATCATAAAGCGCATCCGTTAGCATTTTGTAAAGTCATTAAGATTAAAATTTAAAAAATAACATTAAAGAAGTAAAGTTTTAGGTTTTAATTGTGATTTTCACCATTTACTTAGCGATGCCGCGGTGGAAAGAGTTATCTGAGTACAAGGAGAGAAAAAAAATTACTTTATAAGGCTGCTGTAAACCTCAGACATTAAGCGACGTTAATGAAACGTTCCACAACTGGAAAATAGGGGATGCATTCAGTTTAAACTAGTTGGAAAATGCACGTCAAACGTGAAAAACGAGGGAAATTGATCGTTCTGTTATTATTTCAGTGAAAGGAATTATATCGTCTGGTATTAAGATATGATCAATTTCCGGAATAAAATAAGTACATTTTAAGTTGGCAACATTTTATCTTTTGTTGACATTTGCTGAAAATTCCAATGGAAATTTATACCTGGCTTTGAAAATTTCAGAACTTAAAATCTATATTTAGACTCTTATTTCATTTAATATATATTTCTCCAGAAACATCTATCCAAAAACTGTCGGTAGATTATGGATTGCTATAATTAAACAATTTTAGTATATAAAGTCGGTTATTAAATTCGGTAATAATATGACTCTATCTTAAATAGCACGTAATCATTATGGCAACCTAGAATCATTACCTATCATGGTATATCTTTGAATTAATTACGTATGATAGAATTTAATAGAATGAAAAAAACTTTTATCAGTATCATTTTAAGTTTTGATTTTATTTTTATAAAATTTGAAATGACTCGACAAAATTCTGCAAGGATTATATATATTAAACATTATATATATTGAACAAAAAAAAACTGTTTGTACCGATTTTTGAAAAAATACTGATAGATGAATTATAATACGCGTTGTTCAAAAAAATGAACTTTAAGAATATGTAAAAGGTTTAGAAATATTATTTCTCATTTTCAGAAACAGAACATTTGATTCTTTTTATTAGGTAATAATGTTAAAAATCTGATATGCACTTATAAGTAAATATTATAGTTAAATAAAAAAAAATAGTAACACATATTTGTTATAAAATTGAATCATGATTCAAATTATTTTCAAAAGTCAATACTTTATTAGAATGCTTTGCATGATATATCAGCATCTTGCCTATATTTAATTTTATGTTTTATTATATCAATCTGTTAATAATTTAAAAATTGTTTTTAATTAATTATGTTCATAATGCATTTTTTGAGCTTAAATAAATGAAACAGTTTTATATAGAGAATTTTCAGCAGTTGTTATCAGTAACATTTGCAAATGTTTTATCGGCTGTCAAATGCATGCTTATGTTTTTATTTCATAAGTACTTATATTAAAATTCGGAAAGTGCATTTGAAAAATAACTTTATTTTATGTTCCACAAGTAACACTATCTCTTTACTCTGTTCATTTCCGAATTAATGACATTTCCTATATCTTTAAACAACGATGGAAAAATCCTAGAATGGCAATTTAAAATGTATGCTTATCATACCAAAACAGAAGGTTCAGTTAAGTAGTAAATAAAGTATACTTATAAAGAAAATTTATAAACTCTTTATAATCGTCCTACATTGAATATTTTAAAATGTAAAAAACAAAATATTATTTAGGACTTAGATTTAGAGAAAGTGGAACAGCTTAGATTCATTCTCTTTACTAAACACAACTGTTTTTAATGATTTTCTGAAAATATCCATAACAGAATTAAGCAATGTGTTATCCATATTATTAAAATGTAAAGGTAAGGGTATAATGTAGAAAATATCAATTATTGTTTCATGTTTCAAAAACAAAGCATATTTCACATATAATGCTACAGGCGCTAATAAAGGATTAAAAATTTTGCTATGCACAGATAAATATAATTTATTATTAAATTAAAAAGAAGTGTGTTATTTACAAAAATATTTTATTATTAAAGTGAATTCTAGTTTGAAGCATATACATAAAAGTAAATTACATATAATTTATAGAAATTATGCTTTAGTTATTTTAACACTTACAAACTGATTTGTCAATAAACAATGTTGTCGAGATAGCTCAATCGCATTGCAATCGCATTAATCGATCAATGATCATTGGCAATTAAAACCAAAGCCCTGGGTTCTAGTCTTGCTCTGGACGCATTTTCAGTCAGTTGGAAAAATTACTACTCGTACGGTTTATTTACAAATCAGTTTGGTTTTGTTAAAATAATTAAGAGGTTATTACATTTTCAACTTTCAAAAAATCGATTTTTTTTCAGCCGGAAATTAAATCCTTATTGTTTGTAGAATTATGAGCAAAAAGATTTAAAGTGATATATCAATTATTAAAAAAGATAAAAATAAGAGTGCCACGAATTATAAACCAACCTCGCCGAAAAGATTCTACTAAAGACCCTACTCCTTATTGCAGCTGCAAATGGCGCTGTGAATACATTCGGAGCAAACAGAGGATTCTGTAATTGATTGTGTTTTATTATTATTTTATTATTATTATTTCTTGTTATTATTATTATTTTAATTATCTCGACTTTAAACGCGATTTTCTGGAAGCTACATTTTAACATGGGCAGCATGATAACGTCAACATTTTTTTAATATAAAATTTGCGCTTATCTACGCATAATTAAACTGTCTAAGGGCCTTCGAGCCATTTAAATATATATATATATATATTATATTTTCCAATAAATGTAAAGACCAAAATTTTAGACAATTTTTTTTTCTTTTTTAATAGCGCAATTTTCTGTTCTTTTACCTGTAATTTATTCTGACAAAATGGTTGTCTGAGTGAATTGTATTATCTGGAATGTCGTCTAGATAGCTCCATTTGAAAACAAATTGGCAATTAATGCCAAAGATTTTGGGTTTTCGAGTCCTAGAATGGCACATTTTCACTCAGTTAGAAAGATTACTACTCATGTGCTTTATACCAATTGTTAATATCATATTAGCTCTATGTATTTAATTTTCTTTTATCATATTATTCTGATTATTTAAATTTAACTTCTTTCAATCTGTAAATTCGTAATATCTTTTATTCATTAAACCAATTAAATAAAAAAATAATATAACTTCAAATTTGTTTTGAGAATCTTCAGCTACCGTTATTAATATCTGTAAATGATGTGTCGGCTGTCAAACACATGCTTTTTTTTTCAATTATAAGAACATCTCTAAAAATTAATAAAATTAAATATGAAAAATAACTTTATGTTTAAAAGTAACACTGTCATTTAAAGCTGTTTATTCCCGAGTTAATGATATTTTCTATATCTTTGTAAACAATGGTACAATCTTAGAATTGTCGTTATTTAAAACGTATGCATATTCCCAAGCAGAGAGTTTTCCAGTTTAGTGGTGTATAAATTGATTTTATAAAGAAGATTTTTGGATTTCTTGTAAATTTTCTAAGTATAATTTAGAAAAAAAAAATTAATCATTAATAATAATTTTATGTATAAAAATAAAAAAAGGTGTTTGTGTGTGTCTGCGTCTGTCAGTTTGTCTGTGAATGTGTCTGGGTGCAGTTTTCTGAAATGATCCTTCCCTGCAGAGCTACAAGATTTGGAAGGAAACTATCTGTATACCGGAAGTTTTGCTCCTCGATATCAGTATTTGAACTTTTTGATCAATTTCTTAATATTTAATTTTTTTTACGCGATTTTTAGCATTTTTTCACATTTCGAAGCATTTTTCCACATTAGTGGGGTTTCATTCATTCTTTTGACGTAATATAGTAAATCTTGTCTTTATTTCAATAAAGTTTATTGAGTATTCATACAGCAATTTTTGAATTTTTAGCGTATTTTCGCATTTTGCGACGACTTTTTGGCATTCGTGAAAATAATTCGTTTTGAATCTCTTAGTCCATTAAAGTAAATTTTGTTCTCTACGATTTTTAAAATTTTGGCAATTTTTAGCTTTATTTTGTGTTCCACGATGATTTTTTGGCATTCATAAAAGGAATCCTGTTTCAGTCTCTATCCCAAAATATTATATTTTGTCTTTTGAGATTTTTGATTTTTTCACGAATTTTGTATGCGATTTTTAGCTCGTTTGCACGTTACGCGGTGATTTTATAACGATTTCTATCTGAAACGGAAAGAAATCCTGTAATTTTTGTAATTGTATGTACTTTTTTGTAATTGTGTGTAATTTTTTGTAATTGTATCCCATTCTTCTGTAATTTTTTCTACTGACGTGATTAAACTCAAGTTGGAAGAATGACATATCGATAACTATAGCAATGCGAACGACGATGCTGAAAATTTGAATTTAATATGCGCTATATTAAAAAGAAATCACAGTAATTCAAGGTATGACAGTAACTCAGTAATTCGTTTCATTAGAGATTCTAGCGGACGTACGTTGCCGAAAGCAGCCCTCAACCCTAGGTTTGTTTATAAAAAATCAGTCAGAGAAATAGCCGAAGCTCAGTTATTAGTAAAGCTTATATGTAAAATGTTACTGAGTATAATTTGAGCTGATTATTATTATTTCTTTCTACAAAACAGAATTGTCTGTACTGAGGTTTTGAAAATGTTGATAAAAGAATTAGAAAATGTGTATTCCAGATATTCGAACTTATATAAGTAAACGGTTAATGAATTAGCTTTGATGTTTCAGAAACAAACAATTTAAAATTTATAATTTGTGACGCTTAAATGTTAAAACAAATCTGCCATAGATTTATGATTCGTTTTTTAACGAAACAAAAGTTAACAAAAATTTTTATAGTTAAATTCAACCATAATTTTAAAGCATTTGTTAAAGTTAATTTTATAGCCTTTATAGCATTTGTCAATATCATTTTAGCTATATTTAATTCTATCTTTTATCATGGTATTGTTATTAATTAAAAATTGTTCAGTTAGTTAAGTTCAGAATGCATTTTCTTATCGAAAACAAATGAATTACTATAGATAATAAAAAAAAATTCGTAATATGTCGTTATCATTAGTACTTACAAATGATTTGTATGCTGTCAAACACATGGTTAATTTACTTCCTTTATAGGAAATTCTGTGAAATGTTTAAAATTACATTTGGAAAATATATTTTTTTTTAATCTCATAACTATCATTTTCAGCCGCTTATTTCTGAATTAATGCAATTTTTGATGTCTTGTAACCACAACCAATAATTACAAACCAATAGTTATTTTCTCGATTTTACTTCATTTAATTAAACTTTATTAATTCTTATAGCAATTTTCATGTCCCATACATATAATTTTATCTTTTATCATGTTACTATGATTATTGAGGAGGGGGGGGGATAAATTTTAGCTAATATGTAGTAAGATAATGCAGTTTTTCAGCGCTCAAAAAGAAATTATAGTATTCGGATAAGTATTTATTTTTTTTCCATTATTTAAAAGCTAATTTAATCGAATATGTTTCAACAAAAACATATTTTAATATAAAATTAATTAATTCAAAATAATAGTTTCTTTCACAATTATAATTTATGTAATTGAATTTCACTATTTCTTACAGCGCATTTCTCAAAACATATAGTGTACAATTAATTTTAGCATTTATAATTTTACTATTATTATTTGAAATAATTCAAATATTTTTTTTTAGTTATGTATGTTACAGAAGATGGTTAACGCATTTTTAGAAAATTTCGGGACCGTTTAAATGTAAATACTAATTTTTTTTAAATTTTTGATCTGTTAATCTTGTTACTGGTTTATAAGTCTGCATCGTGTTTTCTATGACAGAAGGTCTTTTCGTAAAATTTCCAGCCCTATATATTTCTTTATTATTTTCCAGAGTCCATTAATTGTGGTGGGTTTACGCTTTGAAAGAGCAATTTTCAGCAGACCATCAGCACAATAATCCATAGATCAGGTGACTTTGTAGGAATATGTTTAAAAGATATATATTCAATACCTCTGTGAGTTTTCATTTGTTCAAGGTATGCAAAGATAGTTTTAGAAGTATGACCAGTGGCTTGGTCTTGGTGCAGTTTCACTCTTTAAAAGTCATTGGGATTAATAAATGGAATTAAATATCGGAAGTAAAATATTCTCTTGATATAATATGATGATTTGATTGTATATTTTTTTCCACTCTTCTTATTTTTAATTTTCAATTGTAAGAAAAACCTGCAACAATCATAAAGCCTTTACTAAAACTGTATTTTAATTTTCGGAACCAGGTTTAGAGATATTTTCTCTCTGTTTTTGATAGCAAAATAGAACTTTTCTTTTGTAGCAGTCATTTAGATAAGCCCAAGTTTCATCAAGACCAACAATGTATTTCTATTTATCTCATGCTAAAACATTTGCATACAAAGCTCAACAAAGTGTCTTGTAGTCACGTGCTTCGGCTGAACATTATGTGGCTTTGTATTTTTAAGCTGTAAATATTGATTTTTCATTTTTTTTATTGCTTCTACAGATGTATTTAAATACTTTGAATAGGATTTGTGCATCGGTTGATTTTATCTTGTTAACAGCGATTTCAGTTTAGAAGCGCTAGAAACAGTACAAAATTTTGTAGGGTATTCATTTGGAGTTTTTTTCCCCATGTAGGGTTACTGATTTACGAGATTTTACTTTCTTATTAATAATGTTTATTTTGCAATTAGAAATTTTTATATCACGCGTTTCACAAGCTTTCTTACTTATGGAATCTTTCTTTTTGGAAAGCGAAAAAACGTATCCTCTAATACACAGTTTGTTCACATACACTGTTAAAAATAAATCCGTAAATTCACGGTAAAACTACTGGCAGCAAAGTTGCCAGACTTTTTACGTTCCGCTAGTACATTTTCCATTTTGAAAGATAAAGGAAGGGAAAACTGCGTTTGAAGAATCGGCAAGTTTCCGTTATAAATAAACTCAGTTTTAAAAAATGTCATCTCTATTTGTGCTGCCATCTATTGATTATTACGGGAGTATTTAATATTTGATATAATGGAAGAACATTTTTTGCCAGACCTGAGCATTGAACTGGGGACGTTAGTGGCTTGAGCCGAGTGCTTTATGTAAGACCACCGGTTCCTTGCTAGAGTAAGTGTAGGAAACGATGATACGGGATGTCTTCAAATCGCAGCTTGGGACTTAAACAATTTGGGGTTTAGAAAACTGGTAATTTTGAAGTTAATTGCGAGGATATTTCGTAATGAGATGATGGTTGAAAACTATAGTATTAATAGAGGATAAAAACGTGAATTATATATATTCTTAATTTGATTGTTAGATGTAAAATATAAATATTATATTTTGAATTAAATTCGATATTTTTTTTTGCTTTTTTGCAAAAATCGATTTTTAATCAACTATTATGTATTTTTTAAATGTGTTCGTTTAGAATATATTTTCAGTGTGAGTGTTTTTAATAACTTTAAAAAATAAATTGCGAATAATTTTAAAGGAATGAGTTTAATTCGAAAGCATTATTTTTGTTTGTTGGTTTTTTAAATAGAATCGATTTTTTGTTCACTTAATTTAGCTATTTCATATATATATATATATATATATATATATATTAATCTGTTTGTTTAGAATATATTTTAAGTGCAAATACTTTTTTATAACTTTAAAAAATGAATTGCAAATAATATTACAAGAATGGAAAGAATAAATTTTTGCTTTTTTAAATTCGAAAGCACTATTTTCATGTTGTTGTTTTAAATAAACTTGAAATTTGAATTTATGGAATTTTTAGTTTTTCTGTTCAGCAACATGTCAGTTTTTGAAACATTGAAAATAAACATGCAGCAGATAACGGAATATCTCCATTGGCTGCTTTCTTATATGACGAAATTTTCTGCTTTTAACTGAAAATGCCCTTTTATCATGAAAAGGGACTTTTTCTGTGAAATTCAGGAAAAAAATACCCGCGAATTTCAGATTATTTTTAACAGTATACTGTAAAGAAAAAATTCCGTCAATTTACGGAAAAAGGACTACAGCAGAGTTGCCTTAATGTTTCCGTTTTTAGAGGAATGTTCCGTCTTTGTAGTCCATAAATGGCGCGATACAGACGCGAAGGAGTTTAAACGCATGTGTGGAGATAAAAAATACTGCAATCCCATTGGATGATAGATTTTTACATTAATATTTCCGTATTTGAAACTCTGTAATCTTAAAAGTCTAAAAATTGTACAATTTAGGGATACAGTTTATGCACTTTTTGTGCACAATTCAGTTTGCAGTTTTTAAGCATATGTAGAGGTGCCAAATACGCTCGGATTTTGTGCACTTTTTTTGCAAACTTTTTCTAGCTGAGGAGCAACAGATATACGGGAGAGATTCCATTTTTCTAACATAACGGAAACTTTCTGATCAAAATTCACGGAAGACAACCTGTCAATAAACGAAAATTTTTAACAGTGTGCGCCATTTTGAAAGAAGTTTAAATTTGAAAGTATCAGATGATAATTTTAATTTCAAATAACAAGTAATATGCATAGTTACATTTCTTGTTAAAATTATATTTTTATGACATGAAAAAAAGCGAAAGGTTGGCAAGTACAGAAATTTAAAAAAGATTTGCAGGATATCGAAAAGAAGGATCACCAGGCATTATAAGAAAAAATGCCAATAATGAAATTACAGAGACTTAGTATAAAATTTCACATTTTGAGATTTTTCCCCTATACCTATGTCTGCGAGCATTATTTTAAGATGTGAATAATATGAAAAAGCAAGTAAAAACCACTTGCAGATCATTCAATTCGGCTTGAATTCAGTTAAAAGTAACAATATATGAATTCAATTTTCATTATTTGCATTCAAGTTGCAATAACAGAAATAGCATTTACGTTCTTATTACTTTCTAATATATAATTTTTACTATAATTATTACAGTATAATACCTACATGCATGTTACCCAAATATTTTTAAATCTGATAAACGAAAATTAGAGTAGTTTTGATCCACTGTATGTATATATATTTGAAGGGAGGGGGGCTGTTGGCATGTCATGATTACTCAAAATATGTGTTTGAAAAAAATTGCCAAGCTGACGCGAAAAGGTTCGCCGTCCCTAGTTTAGACTATGGCTGTTTCGTTTTACGCAAGTTACACTACCCAACATCAAAAATGTTTCGGGATCAAAAATAGTTATTTCCGAAGTATTTTGTCTAGCTAAACACGAAAATCAGCATAAAAAGTTGAGATTAGCTCTTGTTTTCAAGATAGACACCAACTTGAGAAATCCCACTAAGTTTTATGTGAAATCGAATGTTCGGAAGTTGGTACGCCTAATAGCTGTAATTCCCCTCAACTGCATTCTCTGTGTAGAATCTTTTTGACATTCTTTTACCCCAGCAGATGGAAGCACCTTCCCTGGGACCGACCGTCTTTTGAACCGGTAAGTGCGTCAATAGAACGAAAAAAGATAACAGTGCACGATTCAAGTGACATTCTCTGCTATTCGCCTTACAACTAAAGGTAAACAATTTAATTATATCAACTGTATCAGTCTAATCGACGGTATCCATCACTCTATTTGACCTTTTGAATAAAGTTTCAAATCTTTAAGGCCACTTTGGAGTTTAAAACCAGTAAAAATTGCTGTTTTGAGGCTATATTTCAAATACGATTTCTGACATTTTAATCATAGAGCTTGCAATTTCAACAGGTGTAGTGGATGTATATTAACACGCTTGGTATCTTTTTTCCCCAAAATATGGGCTTTCAAATACAAAAATTAAAAAATAATAATAAATTTGACAATTTAAAATTGAATTACGATTTAAAAACTATTTTTTAATACTTGTTATTTCAGAATTAATCACTCAAACTAAAATTTAAAATTTTCTGCTTTCTGATGAGAATGCCATGGAAGTGTGTTAATGCCGTCAATAACTTTTGTTACATCTGTGGTGAAATAACTTTTGAAGCCCAGAAGGGAACCATTAGCCCAGTTGTAAAGACAGCTTACTTCCATTACTTCGGTGTGAAGGTAGGTGACCAGGAGAAACCATGGGCCCCACATGTTTGCTGTAACTCTTGCTCAGTGAGACTGCGAGAGTGGCTGAATGGGAAGAAACGAACAATGAAGTTTGCTGTACCCATGATTTGGCGTGAGCCAACAAACCACGTTGACAATTGTTATTTCTGCATGAGGCCCTCCATGAATCGAGGTTGGACAAAAAAGAAGAAGGAATCGGTGCAGTATCCCAGTGTTCCATCAGCCATTCGGTCCGTTCCTCACTCGGCTAATATGCCAATTCCGGAACTGCCTCAAAATTATGAGATTGAAGAGGATGATGCTGTAGAAGAAGAAGTCACTAGACCTGGGACTTCCCATGACCCAGATTTCGACGCAGAAGATTTGAATGAGCCTCACAGACTAAATCAGACAGAATTGAATGATCTCGTAAGAGATCTTGACTAGCCAAAGGAGAAAGCAGAGCTTCTGGCATCTACTCCAACCAGAAGTCAAGATCACAGAATACAGGACTCGTCACAAGAATCTTCATTTCTTTGAGAAGAAAGAACATGTTGTTGCTTGTACTGATGTTAATGGTTTGATGAATTCCATGAACATAATTCATGATCCATGGAAGTGGAGGTTATTTATAGACTCTTCCAAACTTAGTTTGAAAGCAGTCTTACTACACAACGGCAACATTTTTCCTTCCATTCCCATTGGACATTCCGTTCACATGCAGGAAACTTACGGGAATGTGAAATTACTTCTCGAATCAATCAAATACGAGGATCATAAATGGCAGATTTGTGGTGACTTGAAAGTAATTGCTTTACTCCTGGGAATGCAATTAGGCTATACCAAGTACTGCTGTTTTCTGTCCTCGAGATAGAAACTCTCACTACATAAAAGACAGCGGATGACCACCTCAGGAAACCCAGCCTAAGCCTTGGAGTTTTAGTGCAATCCTGGGGGGGCAGCTACATAAAAGACAAATGGCCTTCAAGAAATCTATACCCCGGGGAGAGAAATGTCCAAAATAAGCCTCTAGTTTATCCAAATAACATTCTTCTTCCACCCCTGCACATTAAGCTGGGATTAATGAAGAACTTTGTAAAAGCCATGAACAAGGATGGAGAGGCGTTCCAGTACCTTAGAGCGAAATTTCCAAGACTGAGTGAATCAAAGGTTAAAGAGGGAATCTTTGTGGGCCCACAAATACGCACAATAATGAAGGAACCTGCTTTTGATAAAGTTTTGGAAGGGAAAGAGAAAGCAGCCTGGGAAACCTTCAAAGGTGTGGTACGAGGATTTCTAGGCAACAGAAAAGCCGAGAACTACCAACAGTTAATGAAAGAACTCCTACAAATGTACCATGACCTTGGATGCAACATGTCTCTGAAACTTCATTTCCTCCACTCCCATCTTGATTTTTTCCCTAAAAACTGTGGAGCTGTAAGCGATTAGCACGGTGAAAGGTTTCACAAAGATATCTCTGTAATGGAACGCAGGTATCAGGGTCGTTGGGATGAGTCAATGCTTGCCGACTACTGCTGGACTGTTACCAGAGATGCGTCGGCGCTGGCATACAAGAGACAATTCAAAAGGAAACGTTTGCAAGAATAGGCTAAAAACAACCACTGCTTTCTGAAAAATGAACATTGTTTAATGAAACATGCCTATTGCATTGTATTTATTACATAGGAATTTTTTTTCTTCTTCAATTTGCTTTTAAATCGATGTGTGGGATGTTGTGTGTCTTTCTCCAGTGGGCTGTATGGTATCTTGAAAATAAGAGCTAATAAAAAAATTTCATTTACATATTCGTTTTTTTCATTCCAAAATTAGTAAGAATTGACTATCTAGAACCAGGAAACTGACAAAAATATTTTTTTGTTGGGTAGTGTTATCAGTACATTTTATTAGCATTCCGTTAAACTAACTGCGTTAAAACCATGTGCTCCCCTGAATGTTTTTAGCAGTCTATTTGAAGGATTGATAAATAATCATAGAATTGTCGCAAATTAATAGGCATGCTGTTCGTTTCCAAGCAGATGGTTAGGTT
This sequence comes from Maratus michaelseni, assembly GCA_963931845.1. Taxonomy (NCBI): domain Eukaryota; kingdom Metazoa; phylum Arthropoda; class Arachnida; order Araneae; family Salticidae; genus Maratus; species Maratus michaelseni. The sequence continues at coordinate 93,071,200 of OZ007595.1, forward strand.
AAGGAGTGAATAATTTAAATTTGAATAGATAATTTATAGATTCGTTATGTTTGTGTAAAAACTTTAAAATCTAAAAAAAATCACTAAAGTCAATCAACTCAATTTAATTATCACAATGAAACACATCTCTATGTACACATTTTTTTTTTAAATATCGGAAAGGGAATCAGACTATTTGCACATCAAAATACTAAAATTTATATATAATACCAGTAACAATAATATGTATAGCTAATGGTATATTTGTGTTAGTTATATAGTGACCAATATTGGCACTTTTAACTTCAAGTATTGCCAAAACATTCGTGTGTTTGGTAGTTCCAGAATATTGTACGAATGCTTACACGAAATACTTCACCTTTGCAAATGTTTCAAACGTAAAGCGAATTTTTTACGATATTGAAATTTGGTCGTTTTGGTGTATGTAATATTTGCTCTCGTAAAACTAATATCGACAACGTTGAATTGCTACTAATAGATTTTGAACATCATGTCTGCTATATTTAATTATCTACATCAATTGTTGGGATAATTCTTGCAAATGTTTTATCGGCTGTCAAAAGTATGTTTCTTTCTTTCCCTATATTTTACTTCATAATAATTCCTGGGAAAACTTGCAAAATTACACTTGAAAAATAATTTTTACTCTCACGAGTAATAGTATCATTTTAAGCTGTATATTCCCGAATTAAGGATAATTTTCGTATATCTCAGCAACGATGGGATCAATAACCCTTGAATAGTTATAATTAAAAAAATATATGCTTATATAAATATACTAAACAGATTCTTCTGTTAGGAAGTGAATAATTTCAATTTAAAATGAAATTGAATAATTTAATGATTCAAATTACATAAAAGTCGAAAAGCTTAGTTTTATTGTATCTACAAAACAGAACTGTCTGTACTAGTTTTATGGAAATGTTTGTGAAATAAATCGAAAATGTGTTGATCAAATTATTGAAATTTAAATTTATTTAAGGACCATATATGTTTTCTTCTCATGTCAACATCTTTTTTGCTATGCATTTTCAAAACGCACAACAAAGATTGAGGTGTCATTCGAAAGGTTTTTTAAACGTTTTGTGACACAGTACACTCACATTTCGTTTAACCATGTTTTTTGATTAAAATTGCAGTTAATTAAAAATTAATTCAACATTAGTTTCTTAAATAAAATGAAAGGTTTGTCTCAAATCATTGTTGCCACAAAAATAAAAAACCGCATTATATATTGCTCAGCGATGATTATAAAAAAGGAAATAGTACAAAAAGATAAAGTATGATTTCTCCGCAAGGGTTTATTTTAAATTTATGATTAAAAATCAAAGTATAAATTCAAATCTTTTGACGAAAAAGATACCATTGATCGATCAAAACAGTGGTATTTTACGTGTAGCCTAAAAGGTATGCTTTGTTCTATTAGATTAAATTGTATTTATGCGTATTAATTTAGTTTTCTTTGTTACATGTTTTTTTTTTCCCGAAGCTGATAACGTCATCTTCTAATGCAGTTAAAAAAGAGATTATTATATTTTTTTCTCGTGGGTGCTTTTTGCTATCTTCGATCAGTGTTTACTGTAACTTTGAAGGAATAAATGAAACGATATTCTGACTTGACTAATGTTCTTTCGCGATATTTTTTATCCTTGACTTTTCTGTAGAAGTTTAAACTTACATCTAAAAATTGTTAGATATTGATAAAAAGAAGTGCTACACCCTCGCGCGGGACCACTAATTTTATTATTTATTATTGAATTGCATTGTACGACTCAATATGCAAAATTAAGCAGTGCTGCTTTCTTAATTTTACTCAATTATACTTATTATTAAATAAATCATACGGATTGAAAATTTCACAAATGTATGAAAAAATGTCTAGTCCAGTAGTCCAACACAGGAACTCTGGCCTAAAACCTATCTACTAACCGAGATACCTGTACGAATCTGGCCGACTCGATATACCTAGACAACTAGAGATTATTGCCAAAAGCTGTGGGCGGTGAATTGTGTCTTCCAGATAACTCAGATTGTAGATAATTGGAAGATTAAGACAGAGATTCTGGATTCAATTAGGCCTAAATAAATTTTTACTCAGTACGAATATTTTCAACTTACATACGGGAAATTAGGGTAATTTTTTATAATCTTGTGAAACCGAATATGTTTTGAGACAATAAACTGGATTGGTAAGTATAAGGCGCCATATTCCATTATAGGGTCCAATGCCAAGGTTTTTATTATTCTATAACAGACTCTAATCTCTTATTACCCCTAGCAAAAGGAATAACGGTGTAATAAGAAACGCTGCTGGAAGTGCATATTTTAAAAACTTTCGGTAATTTGCAATGCAGAATAGGGCAGTTGCAATAGACTTCATGTTGAATGTCACACACTATAAATAGGCAGTTCTGATTGGTGGAAGTACCCTGACCTGCAAGTGAAGTACAATGGTTGATCAGCTGATTGCAACTTCTCTACATGAAATAGCATCTTATTAGTTAAAAACTGTCATATCAATAATATTTAAAATTTTAAAACTTTTCACACTGTAAAATTTTTTGTGGAGAAATCTTTAATTATTATGAATAGTTCAAAGTTGCATTTTTTTGAAAAACAAACTAATGTATATAAAAATCCTTATATATTTTTACTGTAGAGGTAATGATATGTTAAATGTTAAAAACTATTTTCTCATCATTTAAAAAAATATATTTTAAATATATATTATGGATGATTTTTTTTTTTTTTTTTTTTTTTTTTTTTTGCGCGTGTTTTTTTACTCCTGCATTTTATGACCCGCCTTCTCCTACCAGGTTTTACAGATTTATTAAATAAAAATTTTAATTTGCGTTCTTTATAAGATAAATAATGAAGACAAAACTTCTTCATATATTCCTTTTCTTAGATATGATTTAGCTTCCAGGACATCCAAAATATTTAAAGTTTTTAGAAAGCTGTGTCTGAAATTTAATATATAAAGTCATAAATTATTTGTCTAGACCGTCAATAGGTTAAAGGAATTCCGGAAACCAGATGATATATGATCTTAAAAAAATTTATATTTTGAGAGAAAATTCCCAGTGAAAGTTTTTAACAAATACGAAATATAATAAATAAACTTCCGTAAAAATTTCTATAATGTTTTCTTTCGTTCGATATTTGTAAATTCTAGAGATAAGTGTTGAGAATTGGACCATTTTTAAATGAATTTATTTCTTTCACTTTAAATTTGTATTTGTTTGAAATCCAAATTAATTAAAAAAAATTCTGATCGAGCGCACAATTAAACATTTAAAAAAATGTAATGTATAGAGTGGGCATTATTATCTAAGCGATATTTTTCCATAAGGGAAATCGGTACGCTTTGAACCAATAATTTCAAACATTATCTATATTATAAAGCAAAAGCATGTCATCAAAAATACGCTGACATCATATAGGCGGTGGCAACAATCTGACCAATCTATTTTTTCACAAATTTAATTATTATCAAATATTCAATCATTTTAATTGTTACATCATAGAATAATGAAAAAAACTTTCAAATGCAATTTGTTTGAAAACTCTATCTCAATTCACTGATTTTGTATGTTTTTAAAACATAATTTTTAATCATAATTTTTTAACGATCTATCTCTATCGCATACAGTACAATTAGGGATAATTAACCCGTTTGCATTTAAAACAATATAAATAGTTCAGCGTTTCTTTTCATCTAATATTCCTGAACGAAATTAATACTTCATCAATAAATGACAAATTAAAAAAAAATTGAACAGATATGTACACAGTACAAAAAAAATTCCGGAAGGTTCAGGAAAAAAAGTGGTGGCATTAGGATGTCATGGCTTTTTGCTGTTACGTTTCACAACAAGGCAGTGAAACATTCCAATTTTCAATAATCAATATTTTTTTTTATTCAGTCTTATTTAAGCAATTAAGTTTTAAAGTTTCGTGTTACCGATAAAATGAAAATTCAAATAATGAAGCATAAAAAGATTTAAATTAGCTATTTACTTTATCGGTTGATACCGGAACAAAGAATGACATTTGTTCAGATTGCATTTGTCTCTGAGTACCTAGGCAGATGTTTTTTTATTTTTCTTTAGTTATCAAAATGGCTAATGGAAGATAAAACATGAAGCACGCATGCGCAGAATGTAGTTTACGGAAAAGTTGAAACCTCTCAAAAATATTACACGAATTATTGCCGTAATTGACGTGGGACATAAAGAAATTCGAAATTCCGGTAAAATATGCGAAATGTTTCAGGATAATTTCCTGAAACGTTCGGAATTTTTTTTTTTTTTACAGTGAACAGAATTAAGTGATTAAACGCTGAAATAATCAGCATAAAAAAAAAAAAAACTGCTGTTAGTAGCAAAATCTTTGTCGGTTTCTTCGAATATTAACCTCTGTTATACGGCTAATACTATAGTGCCTCTTTTAATAAATTTAAAATCTTTATGTGGGTACATAATTGATATTTTTCATACAAAATGCTTTTTGTGAATGTTATTGGGAATGTAAAAAAAAAAAAAAATCAATGCAAATTTTTTTTTTACCTATGTTCTGTAAACTCGACAGTATGTTCTCTAATCCGTGAAGCCCACGTAGAATCCCCTGGTTAATGTTAATCTGGCGATGTTGAAACGTCTACTAAAGTCTAAATCATTATTAGTCATTTCCTTTCATTACTTACCCATCATACGTAGTATAGTGTAAGTCATGTAATCGTTTTGAAAATCGAAAAAAAAAATTACGGATTTACACGTTTCAGACACTGGAGATTCCGAAAAACATAGTTTTAGAAAAACAAATTTTACCGTCCGTCTGTTTGTGTGTCTGTGTGTCTGTAAACGCTGTATCTCCCGAAAAAATTGAGATAGAGACTTGAAATTTGGTATGTACTTAGTATGCAATAATGAGAAGAAGCTTATTGAATTTCAGTAACCTCGATTATCCGGAACTATTTTTTTCGGACTCTCAAAATATTCGCTCTCATAAAAAAAGTTTTCGAAATTCTTTATTTTAGAGAGTGAATATAAAAGACAATAAAAAAACATAAATTTTGCATAAAACATGAAGTCGATCGGATAATTAGTTGCCGAGATATTTTTAATCCTATTTACCACACTCTTTGATTTTTCATGACCCTGTATTTCATCCAAATTTCAATTCTAAGATATATTTTAATTGGAAATGAGACGCTTAACCAGATGCAACAAACCGCTAGTTAATAGGATTATTGTTTTTGGAGTTATAAGTATGTTTCTTTTAAGCAATTCAGTAATCGAGCCTTTAAAGTTTATGACGTCATCAAGCCACGATTTTATTCGAATTGCAATGCATTTTATAAGTAGTTTACACATTTTTTATTTTAATATTTTACATTATACATATCCATGATGGGTAAGTATTACGGTGGCCCCCAACGACTAGTTTTTTAAAGATCTCAAAGTATTCGCCCAAATGCAAACGAGACTACGATTGTACAACCAATACATTAAAAGTCTCCTTTTCATTTGGATGAACCAGATATACTTAATTTGACTAATGTACGAAGGATTCAAAAGAGATAAAAGAAACAAGTGAGTAAGTGTGATCGAAGATCTCACAAAGGGTTTCATTTAATATTCTTTTCAAAACACTTTATCCTTTCTTTAATAAATCCAAGTAAATTTCATTTTCCAAAAAAAAAAGTAATGTTTTTTATAAAGTAAAAAATTACCGGTGTATTTTTCACGTTTTTTCGAATATCTGAACCGGCCCAATAGTGGGCGAAGCCCGCTATTATACTCTGTCAT